>JAZGLO010006651.1:4937924-5417629 GCA_036873155.1 Biomphalaria sudanica | reverse complement strand
ACAGACAAACAGTTTTAACGAGTTTAAAATGAGAGTCGTCCGAGAAGCGTCGGCTGCTTGTACGGAAACTTTTAAACATGCTGCCACAAACTCCAGCAGTGGCCCCTGTTTTCACCTGTGAGAAAGGGAGACTACTTTTGTTATGAATAGGGAAGCTAAGAACGCCTTTGATTTATTTATATACAATCATGTCAAGATCGTCTTAGTCAAACGTAGTAATTCAGAGTTAATTATTGTAACACCCAATATTAAAAAGAATATGCTGTTTCGTAAAAAAAAAAAGCCAAATCAAGTCATATGGTAATACATATCCGTTAGTCAGCTGGATGTTTGAGGCACCACACATGATCTGTGGAGCGTCATTCTCCATTCTTCTTTATCTGTCTCCTTGACTAGAATCTCTTTCAATGATAGGCCCGTCCATTCTCTCTGCACTTAATCTGCACTAGTGCAAAAGTAGTATTCAATCTTATCTTATAAATGACAGACGTTTTTTCATATGAAATGTGCCTTTATCTTTGTGTCTGAGTATTATATCAGATTGTGTCTTTTATTTTTGTATTTGTATTTTATGGTTCAGTGTTTTATGTATTATTACTATTTCACTTTTTTAGTCTTCTGTTCTGAAGTGTCTCTAAATTTAGTAATTTTGCTAATGGTTTATTACTAGTAGAAAAGCAGTGCTCTAAAAAGGACTCTAGTATACCAAGGTATGCGCGCTGGACTGTCGTTTGGACTTCTCAATGAACCCGGGTTCATACCCTGCCAGCTGCCTTCCCCGTCGTCCTGCGGGAGGTTTGGACTAGGAAGTAAATTATCTTCAACTCTGAACGAACATCCGGAACATGTCAAACATTTTACAAACATTTTTAGAAGCTGAAGGCGAGCACTACTTTTCTACTAGTAATAAACCATTAGCAAAATTACTAAATTTAGAGACACTTCAGAACAGAAGACTAAAACTGACGTTCTATAAGGACTTAGACATCTTGCTCTAGGAGCGGTCCCTTAAGCCCAGTGCAGGCTGATGAAGCCTTGGACTATGTCTAGTCTTGAATACTGTATTTTGAAAGAAAAACAAGGAAAGGGCAAAAAATCGGAAGCGTTATTGATGGTTGCTGCCCTTTCATGGAAAGTTGCAATAAATCTAGAGGCGTGGATCTGTCCGGTTGTGGTCGTGTTACCATGGCAATACATTGATTAATGACAGCTTCACACAAACTGGGGGTGGAGCTACAGGAGAGTCCATGTCTTGCGTTACCAGAACGACTTTCTTGAGTTGAATGAAATAACCCAAGCATATAGTGAGTCATGATGATTGGCTAGCATTTACCAAATTTTATGGTTACCTAGAAACGTTTTATGGCATGCTATTGACCTTAAACAAACCTGGAAAGTCTTATCTAGATCTGGGACAAATCTGGGAATTTATATTAGTTTGCACAGAAACATTAAAACAACAGCAATAATTGTTTCATAAAATATAACTAGTGTTCACTGGTGCTCTCCCCTTTTACTCTCTCTCTCTAAAACCGAAGGTAAACTTTGGAAATGTCTACATTAGAGTTTGATTTGTCTCTCCTGTTTCAAAGTAATCCATTCAATCAAGTTACCCACTTTTCTAAGTAGAAACATAAAATGCTCATAAAAAAAAAAAACAACCCTATAATCTTAACGTAACATCGAGATAACTGACACGTATTACCAGCGTTTCTAAAAAAAAAAAAATAGGTGCACAGAAAATTGTGTAATGTCAGGTTTCAGCTTGAGTTAGTGTGTCTAGATCCAAGTGTGTGTGCATGTGTGTCTGTAGGACTAATTGTGTGCGTGTGTGTAGTTCAGTGTGTGTATGTTTTGCCTGTGTATGGAAGGATTTACGAGGTATACACAGGTTTGTAAAAAAAAAATATATGTGTATGTGTGTGTGTTCGCCGCACAGTTTGTGTGTTTCGTCTGTGTATGTGACTGTGTTGTGTATATTGATGGTAAATAACATGTGTATATATAAAAGTAACAGGCAATATTTACAAATGTTTAAAGATGAAGATAAAATAGTTGCTTGATTTAATTAGAGGCATGTTTAATGTTTATTTATTTGTTAGCTTCCCTGCTTCCACGGGGGGGGGGGGGGGGGGGGAGTTATTTACATTCACACACGATTCGGCTCTACCAAACCTACATGTGTTTCTGTAGCTGTGTGTGTGTGTGAGTTAGTTTGTGGTATCACACAATTTGTTTTAGAAGTTGCTCTTGTCCAGGTTTGCATCACGTGATGCAAGGATTTCACACGAAACCAGACCCAGACAATGCTCGATGTAAATGGACCTTATTCACCAAAAAGCACGGTCACGTCATCTCCATGTTTGATTTGTATAGAAAAGACGGGGAGGCACGTGACTTGAGGTTTGTTTGTTTACGGATAGTGAATGAAGTCATTGAAAGACCTTAGCCTATGATGGTAGTTAGGGCAGTGATTCTCAAAAGAAAAGTTTGGCTACCTCAGTAAAAGTATTTAGGAAAGGTTTCTTCGGCTCATTTAGACTACCCCCCTCCTTCCCGCCGCCTCTACAAAAGTATATGTACTCCTTAAAAGTTCTGGTTTCGGGCGCAATGAACCCATTCGCATGATATTCGCATCATGGATGTCTGTGACTCGATGTAGTGAGAACAATGGACCTCATTCACCAATCGTAAACAAACAACATTAAGCCACGTGATTCTCTATCTCTTCTCTACAAATTACGTAATACACACGCTGTCACGTGACAGTTTTTTTTTCGTTATTTTATCAATATTATCACGTGGCTAAATGTTGTTTGTTTACTATTGGTGAATGAGGTCCATTATTTTCCTGCTCCAAGTGCTCAAACACACTGACACACAAAATCACAGACAAATTCGACGGATATTTGGGTCAACTTCAAAAGAGAGCTCTGCGCTTTTAAGAAAGAGAAAAAAGACCAGACTATTTATCTCGATCCCCCCATGGCCCATGATGTACAAGAAACGCCTCTGCCAACATACACAAGAAAAGTAGACCTACTTAAATAAAATAATTGCTTGACATGAAAACAGGGAGTCCCGAGCCATGGTTCTAGGTTCTTGCACTTTGTGAAGCTAATTTCTTAGCGTGGTGCTTCTTGCCCCACAATCTAGAGAGCCAGGGTTCAACGCGTACTATCTCGAAGTGAAAAGAACATATTGCAATCGACCTTGACACAGGAAGATGACTATCTTGCACGCGGGCGCTCGCGAAGGAACTTTCACGTTTCCTGACCCAGAGAACGAAGCGAGATTATGGAATTCTCGCGCTGTAGATCTGAAAGATAAAACCACGCGAGAAAACAAAATCAAACATTTAAAAATGATTTACAAAACGCAAATGAAATTAGTTCCAACGGCTCAACAAATATAATTAAAATGTTAGAGGTCAACAGCAGACAGTAGACTAAAGTACACGCATTACTTCATGGGTCAACAGAAGACAGTAGACTAAAGTACACGCATTACTTCATGGGTCAACAGCACACAGTAGACTAAAGTACACGCATTACTTCATGGGTCAACAGCAGACAGTAGACTAAAGTACACGCATTACTTCATGGGTCAACAGTAGACAGTAGACTAAAGTACACGCATTACTTCATGGGTCAACAGTAGACAGTAGACTAAAGTACACGCATTACTTCATGGGTAAACAGCAGACAGTAGACTAAAGTACACGCATTACTTCATGGGTCAACAGTAGACAGTAGACTAAAGTACACGCATTACTTCATGGGTCAACAGCAGACAGTAGACTAAAGTACACGCATTACTTCATGGGTCAACAGCAGACAGTAGACTAAAGTACACACATTACTTCATGGGTCAACAGCAGACAGTAGACTAAAGTACACACATTATTTCATGGGTCAACAGCAGACAGTAGACTAAAGTACACGCATTACTTCATGGGTCAACAGCAGACAGTAGACTAAAGTACACGCATTACTTCATGGGTAAACAGCAGACAGTAGACTAAAGTACACGCATTACTTCATGGGTCAACAGTAGACAGTAGACTAAAGTACACGCATTACTTCATGGGTCAACAGCAGACAGTAGACTAAAGTACACGCATTACTTCATGGGTCAACAGCAGACAGTAGACTAAAGTACACGCATTACTTCATGGGTCAACAGCAGACAGTAGACTAAAGTACACACATTACTTCATGGGTCAACAGCAGACAGTAGACTAAAGTACACACATTATTTCATGGGTCAACAGCAGACAGTAGACTAAAGTACACGCATTACTTCATGGGTCAACAGCAGACAGTAGACTAAAGTACACGCATTACTTCATGGGTCAACAGCAGACAGTAGACTAAAGTACACGCATTACTTCATGGGTCAACAGCAGACAGTAGACTAAAGTACACACATTACTTCATGGGTCAACAGCAGACAGTAGACTAAAGTACACACATTACTTAATGGGTCAACAGCAGACAGTAGACTAAAGTACACACATTATTTCATGGGTCAACAGCAGACAGTAGACTAAAGTACACGCATTACTTCATGGGTCAACAGCAGACAGTAGACTAAAGTACACGCATTACTTCATGGGTCAACAGCAGACAGTAGACTAAAGTACACACATTATTTCATGGGTCAACAGCAGACAGTAGACTAAAGCACACGCATTACTTCATGGGTCAACAGCAGACAGTAGACTAAAGTACACGCATTACTTCATGGGTCAACAGCAGACAGTAGACTAAAGTACACGCATTACTTCATGGGTCAACAGCAGACAGTAGACTAAAGTACACGCATTACTTCATGGGTCAACAGCAGACAGTAGACTAAAGTACACGCATTACTTCATGGGTCAACAGCAGACAGTAGACTAAAGTACACGCATTACTTCATGGGTCAACAGCAGACAGTAGACTAAAGTACACGCATTACTTCATGGGTCAACAGTAGACAGTAGACTAAAGTACACGCATTACTTCATGGGTCAACAGCAGACAGTAGACTAAAGTACACGCATTACTTCATGGGTCAACAGCACACAGTAGACTAAAGTACACGCATTACTTCATGGGTCAACAGTAGACAGTAGACTAAAGTACACGCATTACTTCATGGGTCAACAGTATTTATCGATGTATTATTTACAAAGCTTATATCAACTCTTTCTGTCTCTCTGTCTGGTAAAAAGTTTGTACACGTTATTTCTCCATACCCAATTTCGGATCAAATTAAAATTTTGCACACTAATAGGACTCCACAGCCACACGAGGAAGTGTGCGAGATCAGCCAGAGTCGTTCTACGACTGAAGGAGGCCAAGGAGGAGATCAGTGATGCTCTAAGTACGGCCCGCGTGCCACATCCGGCCCGTCGCTACTTTGGCACAATATGTAGAAAATTCCTCCCCCTCCAAAAAAAATGGTTGAAAGACATATCTTTACCACCGTTAGGGCCCTCACTTTTTCTCTGATTGGTACAAGTGGTACAATTGGTCAAATTGAACTCTGAATGTAGAATCTACCAGGAAAAGTTGAACGGATCTTTGCTTTTTTGGTAGAACAAGATAAAAAGCCAACACATATTTGTTTTGTAAAGAAAGTCTGTCTGTTTAAGAAAACAACAACAAATATATTGTATAACGGCATTTAGAAACAAATATGGCGGCATTCTTGGTTTGAGTCGCGAATTAAATATTATCAAACTACCCCTAGAGATTGGAGCATCGATGGGAATATTTATAAGAAAGAGACACATACAAAAAACGAGTCGGTGGTAAAGCTAGCTACAATGCTGCTCATATTTTATGTAGATAAACGAAGCCATGCTCCGACGCCAGAAAAGAGACAAACTTCAAATATCCTATTACTTAATGTAAGTACTAGATGCACGGGTTTCTAATAAAGTAGTTTCGAGTCAATTTCATGTCGTTTTAGTACCTGTTCGTTGATGTAGACCGCGACAAGAGTGTCGGAATTTAAAATGGCCCGCTGGTCGAATTATGTTGGGCATCACTAGTCTAGATCCATTACAAATTTAACAACATAACTGATTTACACTGTACATTGCTCTCCTTTACAATTTTAATTAGGTTATCATGATATCTTCTTGTTTACTGTAACGAAGCAGTGGTATTGTTGTGCTGAAGTAGAATAGTAGGGTGAACCGAGCAAACAGACTAGAAATAACGTCAATAGGGGGGAATAGTCTGTAATAAGAAAATTTCAAAAAGACATGTTGTGATATGTAAAAGACTACTTTGTTTATTATACATTCTCAAGTAAGTCACTCTGCTGCAATGTAAACCCTCGAAGGACAGTAACGTTACACAGGAACCCGCTGTTGAGACGACAGGATGTTAATCTGGTATTATTTTAGGTTGCGTCCCTTGGTAGTCTGAAAGACACAACTTTATATGGCAACGGCCGAATGTCGGTGGGTGGCTATAACACATTGTTATTGCCCTCCGCTGTACAAGTCAAGTCTTTTTGTTCATATAGCCTCAAAGGGTGTTATTCTTGTTCATTTACATATGTGTATAAATAGCACACTCACACGTGATTCCCTGCTGAGTATAAAGAGGTACAAAGTAAATGGTTTATTTATCTGTGTGTGTGTGTGTATATATATATATATGTGTGTGTGTGTGTGTGTGTGTCGCAAGTATTTACCTCCCTTTTATTTACAACTTATATGCTATTTATTTGTAAAATCTTGGCTGGAAACTCTTAATTCGTTAGAACTAGATTTATAATTTTTGCCACAAAGTGTTTCTGAGATATGTCAGAAATGGTGATTTGAAAAAGTGAGAATAGCGTGCTGGAACAATACAATAATAACTTATCATTCCAAACAAAATCAATACTTGTAGATTTTTTTATTTCTGTGATTATCTGCGTGTATTATTTTTGTTAGGTGTTTGTATATGTGAGTTATGCTTTATTAGGCCTGGTGGTCTCGTAGTAAATCGCTTAGCTTCCGAATCTAGGGATCTTGAGTTTGAAGCCCAGCAAAGACTTGGATTTCGAACTTGTAACGTGTCAACAAGCTATTGGTGTAAACTGCCCACAAGGTTGCGACGTCGCAGGGTCAGCGTTGAGTCCTACCATAACAATTGGTTGCGCTCAAACATGGGAAGAGAGTTTCCTGCATTTACCAGGAAATCCTCTGAATTATTACTATTCAAATGACTAATGGACATGAATGAGTATATTAACTCAATGTTAGATGACGTAATCAGCCTTTTTTTTTTTTAAAGGAAGTGTCTAGATAGAAATAAATATGTCACAGCACTCATCGAAGGCCTGAACACTGACCTGCAACGTGGCAACCTGTGGGCAGTAGCTCGTTGGCACGTCATAGGTGACGGTTCAGAGGCGTAGCCAGGGTGGGAGGAGGGAGGGGAAAATTAGAAAATCCCCCCCAGGCCCCTACATGAGGGGGGGCCCCCAAATGAGTGTTTTTTTACATTAAATATTAAATTTTACGCAAAATGCAGCGGCCCCCCCCAGGCCCCCAAATGATGGAGAATTCCTAGCTACGCCATGCACAGGTCAGTCTTGAGGCCTACTATACCAGGCCTGTACGTCCCTGTAGATACCGATTCCCTCATCACCCTATCCCCTAAAGCAACAATCTTGCTACGTTACGTAACAAACTTCTCCAACATAAATAGCCCCCCCTCCCCCCACACGCTCACAAAATAAATAAAAAAGTATACAATGATTTAGAACTGTCCCAATAAATAATGCCGCAGCTCTAGCCGTGAGATGACTTCCAGTGTTAGAGACTTAAGATACGAAGCCAGTCATTTTTTTTCTTCATTGGTACGATTTGTAATGAGTCTGTTCAACGGGGTGGCATTTGATTGACCTTCGGGTCACATGCGAGCCCTGCATTCCACCCTCGCTTAATATAAATATTATTCGTGTAGTAATCTTCTTTTGCTTCTCCCGCCCCTTTCTTGTTCACCTTCTGTGCCCTCTCTTATTACCTCCCTTTGTTCCGCCCCTGAACATAATAGATTGAGGTCATGAGTCATAAGATCGATTACAAATACAAGGAAGCAAATCGAGAGGATGATATTCGAATAAGAACGAACCTTGACAGAGGGATGTGTGTTCAAGTGTCTTGCTATCTAAAGTTCAGAGGTCATCTTTCTTCATCTTTCACCTTACGCAGTGATTTATTTTAAGGTTTCACTAAAAAGCAGTTGATTTTTTTTTCTTATTCAAGCTTGCTTAATGTTGAGAAAAGTAGAAATCGATTATTTGAAATGATAAGAGTAAAAGGGAAGCTTAATCTGTCAATCTTTAGTGGTGCGGACTCGTACTTTTGAAATCGCGGAGCTGTAGATAGGTATCGATGCTGAAATAGAAAGTTAATGTTAAATTCAAAGACCTATATATATAATTATATATATATATATATATATATATGTCAGTGGTTGAATTACTGAGCCAAATTTTGTAAAAAATGTATGAGATAATCATAAGTTGAAATGGCTTCAGAAATATTTTACGACCCGATATTCCCAAGTAATTAATGACAGCAGTAATTTAATAATATTTAATTTTTATTGGTCCAATTCAATGGAAATTCAGTTTGACTACAATTGACCACCTCAGCGTAACTACTGTAACAATAACAATATAGATGCAAATACGAACACCATTCACACGAAACACATACACACTCACAACCAGCGTTTTATGAATTAGACTTCTATGTACTTTTCGATGACGACAGATGACCTTGTAACACTCTGACCGAAAGTGGAATAAAGGAGTTTTTAAATCTTTCTGTTTTAGTTCTAATGGAAAGGAGACGCCCACTTCGTTCAGATCTTATGTAACAGTGGTTTAATGAGTGCAGGTTGTCTTTAAGAATCGTGAGTGTTTTGGAAAGGCATCTTTCATGAAAAAGCTCTTCAATAGATGATAGCTGTGTTCGAGTGATATACGATGCTTTTTAATTAATCTATTAAGTCTTTGTCTTAGTACCAGTGAAGCATTGCCATACCAGCAGGTGATGGCAAAGTTAATTAGACTGCTGATGGTTGCTGTATAAAAGGTTTAATTATTGTTTTGTCGATGTTAAATTTCCTTCGCTTTCTAAGATAGAAGAGTAGTTGGGGAATTTTGGTGTAAAGGTTTTGACAGCGTTCACTCCATTTCAGTTTGTTGTTGTACCTAGGTATTTATATTCTTGCACTTGCCCTATTGTTAGGTTGTTTATCTGAATTTCTGCAAGATGGCCTTTATGTTTCCTAAAATCTATTATCATTTCTTTAGTCTTTAGTTTCCATTTTAGGAACAAACATTTGAACACCGTCTGGTGTGCGCCTGTTATTGTGTGTATGTACAGACTAAGTTGTTTTTCGCGGAAAAGGGGGGGGGGATACTTAGGAAGGTTATCTTTTGTCGTTTGCGCCTTTCTTCGGTAAGGGCCCTTTCATGATTCATGAGTCACAAATGCAAAAGCTCTCTTTCGGTGGCCATCCACTGCCGGTTGCTTTCCTATATACCATTGAGAGCGATATTTAAAGCACCTCCCGAAAGGGGCTCCTCTGTTACGCAGTCCTCGTTTATGCTCGCCTTCAGTATGCCTTTATAGTTCATAAACGTTATACAGGATAGATGTCTGACTCAGCTGTCGAATTGTAAGTAGAGCTTCAGTATTGTCCACACTAGCCTCCAGCAGAACATGGTTATTTATAAGGTAGTCCTGCCAGAGTATGCCCTTTATGGAGCAAAGGGCACTTTTGTCATGTGATGGCGTCGTTCGAGGAGCCGTAGAGGCTTACAAATGATACCACCTTCCCCTATCCCGTAGTCTGTTGGACCGTTGGGGCACCACACAAGATTTGTCACCGTCCTCCTCCATACCTATCTGTCTTTTTCTTTGCATAAATTTTTTTTCAATGACAGGCCTGTCCATACTTTTTGTTGTCTTACCATCGCTTTCTCTGCCCCTTCTTCTGTTTCCTGGTACTGTTACCCGAAGGAAGGTCTTAGCAAGCCCCGAAGAGCTTGTAATATGGCCATAGAGTTTTAGTTTGCGTTTTTACAGTAGTTAGCAGGTCATCGCGGGGTCCATTTGCTGTAATACCACTGACTCTATTATGAAATGAAGTAATGAGAGAGACCGAAAGAAAATGAAGATAGGATAAAAAGAAAAGAAAGAATGAGAGAGATAGAGAGAGAAATAGAGAGAGAGAGAAATAGAGAGAGAGAGAAATAGAGAGAGAGAGAGAAACAAAGGGAGAGAGAAAATGTAAAAAGACGACAGAAAAGGTAATAACAAGTGAAAAGAAAGAAAGAGAGATGAAGGATTAGAAGAAAGAGAGAGAGAGAGAGAGAGAAAGAGTAAAAGTAAGAGAAAAGAAGATTACAAAAAGAAAGAAAGGAGAAAGTGAAAGTCTATTACTTTGTGGATACAGATTTTTGAAAGAGTAAATTTGACAAGCTACATTTTAATACCGCTTCAAAAGAGTTGTGTTATTGGCATATTGACAATGGTCTTGGCTTAGCTTGGTAGGGTCGATACGCCTCTGATTGGAGTCCCAGGTCTAAATTTCATGCTTGCCTGAACTTCTTCCCCCAGTCGATCTTTCTCGACTCGTGCGCAGTCTTCAACTAATAGACTTTGGTCCATGTCACGACTTCCATACTTCCGGTAAATTCTGAAGAGACCATGGTCTTAAGGAGGTACCAGAATCTAAGAGGAAATCGTGGGAGAGGGGCGCGTTCATCGACACCCCAACCCCCAGCCCCCTTTTGTAACGTCAATAACGCTCTGAGGACAAATATAAAGTGCAGAGGACGGGGAGATAACCTGCTTATATTTTAAGAGAATTTTTTTTTAAAGAATATTTTCTGTATCGATTTATTTGATGTCTATAAACCACTCTCTCTCTCTCTCTCTCTCTCTCTCTCTCTCTCTCTCTCTCTCTCTCTCTTAGCATCATCATTAAATTTTTTCCATTTCTTCTTATTAACTTTCTTACATCATTGATACGAATCGCTCCCATCTCGCCCCCCCCCCCGGTTAAGAAACCTTTTTTATACCCCCCCCCCTCTATTTTTTTAAACCACAACCAACGTTAATGCTTTTTCTTTGTCTCATTGTAATGCAAAATAAAACCTATAGAGACTGATATGTGACAGGAAGGGGATATAACTCTAAATAACATCTATAGAGACTGATATGTGACAGGAAGGGGATATAACTATAAATGAAATCTATAGAGACTGATTTGTGACAGGAAGGGGATATAACTATAAATACAATCTATAGAGACTGATATGTGACAGTATGAAGATATAACTCTAAATAAAATCTATAGAGACTGATATGTGACAGGAAGGGGATATAACTCTAAATAAAATCTATCGAGACTGATATGTGACAGGAAGGGGATATAACTCTAAATTAAATCTATAGAGACTGATATGTGACAGGAAGGGGATATAACTATACATAAAATCTATAGAGACTGATATGTGACAGGAAGGGGATATAACTCTAAATAAAATCTATCGAGACTGATATGTGACAGAAAGGGGATATAACTCTAAATAAAATCTATCGAGACTGATATGTGACAGGAAGGGGATATAACTCTAAATAAAATCTATAGAGACTGATATGTGACAGGAAGGGGATATAACTATACATAAAATCTATAGAGACTGATATGTGACTGGAAGGGGATATAACTATAAATAAAATCTATAGAGACTGATTTGTGTCAGGAAGGGGATATAACTCTAAATAAAATCTATAGAGACTGATATGTGACAGTATGAAGATATAACTCTAAATAAAATCTATAGAGACTGATATGTGACAGGAAGGGGATACAACTCTAAAAAAAATCTATCGAGACTGATATGTGACAGGAAGGGGATATAACTCTAAATAAAATCTATAGAGACTGATATGTGACAGGAAGGGGATATAACTCTAAATAAAATCTATCGAAACTGATATGTGACAGGAAGGGGATATAACTCTAAATAAAATCTATCGAGACTGATATGTGACAGGAAGGGGATATAACTATAAATAAAATCTACAGAGACTGATATGTGACAGGAAGGGGATATAACTATAAATAAAATCTATAGAGACTGATATGTGACAGTATGAAGATATAACTCTAAATAAAATCTATAGAGACTGATATGTGACAGGAAGGGGATATAACTATAAATAAAATCTATAGATACTGATTTGTGACAGGAAGGGGATATAACTATACATAAAATCTATAGAGACTGATATGTGACAGGAAGGGGATATAACTCTAAATAAAATCTATCGAGACTGATATGTGACAGGAAGGGGATATAACTCTAAATAAAATCTATAGAGACTGATATGTGACAGGAAGGGGATATAACTATAAAAAAAATCTATAGAGACTGATATGTGACAGGAAGGGGATATAACTCTAAATAAAATCTATCGAGACTGATATGTGACAGGAAGGGGATATAACTCTAAATAAAATCTATAGAGACTGATATGTGACAGGAAGGGGATATAACTCTAAACAAAATCTATAGAGACTGATATGTGACAGGAAGGGGATATAACTATAAATAAAATCTATAGAGACTGATATGTGACAGGAAGGGGATATAACTCTAAATAAAATCTTTAGAGACTGATATGTGACAGGAAGGGGATATAACTATAAATAAAATCAATAGAGACTGATATGTGACAGGAAGGGGATATAGCTCTAAATTTAGTTTTAAGGTGTAGACGAGGTGGATGAATTGTAAAGCGTCTGGTGAAGAAAATTTACCTTCAGATGTCTTATGGGAACTTCAAATAAAGCAATAATAGAATACTTTAAAAATGATCAGGGGACGCAGTGAGCAATTGGTTCAGCGCTTGGCTTCCGAACCTGGGGTCCTAAGGTTCGAATCTCGGTGAAGATTGGGATTTTGAATTTCGGGATTTTTAGGGCGCCTATGAGTTATCTAGTTCTAATAGGTACCTGACATTAGTAGGGCAAAAGAAAAGGCGGTTGGTCGTTGTACTGGCTACATTACACCATCGCTAACCGTGGGCCACAGAAACAGATGTCCTTTACATCATCTGCCCTATAGATCGCAATATCTGAAAAGGGTACCGTACGTTGATATGTAGATAAAGTGCTCTATAGTGCTTTACTTTAATATGTATTTAAAGTACTTTACTTTAATATGTAGATCAAGTTACTTAACTATAAGTAGGATTTTATTTGATATCATTTTGAATTTTAAAAGAAAATGTTGGTATTAGTTGAACACATTACATTTGAACACATTAAATTTGAACGCATATTCCTATTTTTTCCCTTTTTCTGAGCCATGCTGACTCTTAAATATATTTTCAATACACTCGATGTTCAAAACATTCTAAAACAAAATAACTCGAATTTCATTTGAAAATTGGCCTAAAATCTACGTCGAAATTAATAATAAATTAATAAAAATGTACCCTCTTCTATTCAGAATTTTTGTTTGCGCCTTTGTTTAGTTGTAGAAATAGCAAGAAATCAATGGGCGACGTAGATGTTATTTTTCATCGGACGTGTTTGGAAAAACTGCATAGAATAGGATTAGCGTGTCTTCACACAACTGAAAAATAACAAATAGATCTTACGGACGTTCTGTTTTATGTCTAAAGACATTAGCTTTTTTATTTATTTTTGGTCTCCCCCACAGCTCTTGATCAAATGAATATGTATATGAATAAGAAGAGAAACCATTCTTGTCTCTCGTTTAAGCGGATGGTATTAAAATGTTCCATTCAAAATATGTACATGAATACAGTGGCGGGGCAAGGCAACACAACACAATTTTTTTTAGCAAACCCTACAAATAAAAAAATAACAACAGAAGGAAGATTCATCAATTTACTTATAAAAACTGAAGGTTTATTCATCAATTTACTAACAAAAACAGAAGGTTCATTCATCAATTTACTAACAAAAACAGAAGGTTCATTCATCAATTTACTAACAAAAACAGAAGGTTCATTCATCAATTTACTAACAAAAACAGAAGGTTCATTTATTCATTTACTTATAAAACTTCATCAGAACATCAGAAACATGTAAAACATTTTACAAACAAAATTGATTAACTTATTGTTTATTTTTTTAATTTATTGACATTAAATAATTGGGCAAAATTTCAACTTGATCCGATAATGGGAAGTGGTAGAAATATTGACAGACAATAAGACAGACAGAGTGACTAAATAAAAGCTCGGTAAAAAAAAAAAGTTTCTTGACTTCTGTATGCCTGCAGAAAAATGAATTTGTGGTCACTCGCAAATTTTCTAAACTTTCTCTGGAGCCAACCTTGACACTTGTATAGAGGATGAATCAAGTCTGCTTAACTCCTTGCTTTTGAGAGATGGTAAATCATGCCTCATCGATTGAAATCTCGACATGCGTATTGCTCATTTTGGAGATGACAGGTCTTCTGTAGACATTCCCTTCAAACATCTTCAAAGGAAAAAAAAACTGAGGATAAAAATAGAAACATTTCCCCGTCAGTTGTCACCCCACGTATCTGAGACGCCTTAATCACCCCGGGTCTGGAATCAGCACTCCATGTGTATACATCAACAAGCACCCCCCCCCCCTGTCCTTCGCCACTCTTACCAAAAACAACGTCAGCCCCATTTTTATTCTCTTCTTCCCCCATTTCCTCCCACATTCGATGGCGCCCTTTCTCCCCCGTTGCGTGCTCCCATGTTTGGGGTGCCTTCATTCATACCGTGATATCTCTCTGTGTCAACAGCCATTCGACTGTTAAACATTCCACAGTGAGTGCTCAAGCTTCAGTTGTTTACAGGCGAGGACGTGTGTGTGTGGGGGGGGGGGAGGGTGTTTCGAGAGAATAAAAAACTTGGACAGGGAGGACCGGAAAAGAAAAGAAACAAGAAAAAAAGGAATGGCTCGCATTGAGATAATGTGGGTCATTACAGCTCCGTTACATCAAATGAAAACAATTAGAGAAAGATGTGGAATGGGAGAAGTGGTGGGGCAGGGAAGGATGAATTGGAGATTGTACGAAAAAGAGGCATGGCTGAGGAAGTTTAAATAAAAATTCAGGGAGAAAAAAAAACAATTAGTAAAATTGGAATGTTAGAAAAAGGACAAAATGATTGAGAGATGCAGAAAAAAATATTAAACATCTAGGACCAAATCAACAAATATCTCTCCTTTATCATAATCATTAATGCTCTCTCTCTCCCTCTCTCTCTTCACACGAATAGTAGAAGATAAAGGAAATGTCAGATAGAATTAAGAACTATCTAATTACTAAATTATCACGTGTTCCGAATAGCAGACTAAATACTTTCAAACTGGATAATAAAAGATTAAGAATAATAGACCTACACTTAAAAGTGAAAAAACTGAACAAGTTTCATCCATACATAAAGTTAAACAAGCGAGCTGTGCTAAATACCCGAAGACTTAAGTCTGTTCAAGATCAAAAATTGGTAGTTAAAATTAAAATTATTTTCTTTTCATATTTTCAAAAATGATACGTTCAAACTAAAGTTTTACCAGTGGCCAACGAGCTAACAATTCTTTTCCCAACGATATACATAGACTGTCAAATTTTCAGAAATGTTAATCGTTAGAGCCGTTTTCGAGAATCTCATGACGCCCTTTGCCCACCCATAAGGTTCCACTCCTAAAGCGTGACTTAAATAGTAGTATTGTAAGATAAAGCTCCTCCTTCGTGATCGAGGAGGAGCACATTTCTCATTTCCTATGAACTCGAAGATGACTGTCAAGTCCAATCCTCGCTTTAAAAATGCCTACAGTTTATGTGTCATGGGTTAGGGTTAGGTCAGTTGCAGATAGGCCTGCTTCTTCTCTCAGCTTTTTTTGTTGGTTCGAGAGCGCCGAGTATTGTAATAACAACATAGATGACGTAAAAAACCTGTCATAAAGAGATGTAACAACAAATTTCCTCAATAATTTATACGTTGTTTTTTTTCTTCTGTTCTTAAGAATTTAGGAGCAGGGCCGGATTTAAAGGAGGGAAGGCGAGGCTACTGCTCCGGGAAATCCACAAGAATGGGGGCCTACACAAAAAGAGATAAAAATGTAAGAAATGCATATTTGTTGTTGTTTTTTTAAAAAGTAAAATGAGATTTTAAATGTACAAATACTCTATTTCTCTCTTCTAAAATATGGTTTACTTTTAGATATACGTTTTATTATTCATAAGTGGATCCTTATTATTTAGGCTTTCAAAAAAGTGTAGAGTCCTCCACAAAAATCCTGCCTTCCCCCCCCCCCCCCAGGGTTCTCCACATACTTAAATCCGGCCCTTTTGGAGAGTATATGATCACTTAGACATCTAGAGCTAGAGAGCAAGAAATGACTAGTTGAAATCAAGAGATGTAAATAGATATAGAAAGTAATCCTGTAATTGTTTGTTTTTGTATTGACTACTTCAACGTCTCTCTTAGACTTAGGCTTCTCTTGACGCCCTATTCAAAATGCTGGGGGCTGAAGAATAGTTTTAAAAAGTGTGTTACTTCAATATTAAGAAATCTGGTATTACATTACATTATCTCCTGTAAGACCATCGAGTCCAGAAATATTTTAAAACGAATATGTTACAAAAAAATTACTGCTTTAAAGTTGTTGTTTTTAGAATACCAAAATATTGTTGACATTGGGTAGGCCCATACATTTTTTTTTTTTGAGAGACCTACCTCCAAATGGGATGCCAAATATTTGTCATGCAAGGAAAGTGACATGTTTGTCACGCCTCCTACTTCATCGTCTTACGCCTAAAGCGCCATCTAGTGCCGGCCCATTATCTAGACTCTAGAGCAGCGGTTCTCAACCTTTTAAGCTCGGCGACCCCACATTCTGCTGCGACCCCCCCCCCCACACACACACACAGCAATAGAAGAGTAGACAATTACAATCCATATTTTTGATGGTCTTAGGCGACCCCTTGCAAATCGTCAATCGACCTCCCCCCCAAAGGGGGTCGCGACCAGCAGGTTGAGAACCCCTGCTCTAGAGTCATTGATTAGGCTATTGACTTAGCATTGTCTATCCAGTCAGGCGTGATCAAATTGTTGCTACGTTTCAATCACGTTCAAGCAAGAGAACAAATTCAAGTCTGGTTACTGCCTGGGTTTACTCTGCAATTTACTCTTGAACCAATAGTTACTTAATGCGTCTCAAAACAAGCAAATTGATTTCTAAAACACAAGATGTGCGTGCAATTCCTTTCGTTTGTAAATTTTCTTTAAGCCGAAGTTTTTTTGTTGTTTTTTTTTTCCACTGGCTGGTCGTGTGGTAAACGATTTAGAATGTCTGGGGGGGGGGGGAGGAATCTATTTAGTGAAGGATGACACCCTGTGATAACCAGAGTCGTAGAACGTCTGAACACTGACATGTGACGTGTCAATCTGTGGTCAATGGAGGTCAATAGCTTGTCGCCACGTCACAGGTCCATACGCCAGTACGTTTAGGCCTACTTTGAAGATTGGTCTCGGATAGCCTCACCGGAAGACACCAACCCCAGTGACGCCACTGTATAAATGATCTTTGATAAAGTTGCAGGTTAAAAATAAGTTAGTACATTTATACGTTGTCTGTATCCTTCAGTGAGCGTAAGTTTTGCTGTACGATTGTTTATAACTGATTCCAAGTGCGTTTCAACTTGATGAATAAGATCAATGTAATTACAATATTGATATTCACTCAACTAGGTCATCAAGAGCGATAACTCACATCACCTTCCCACTTAGCTTATACTGCCAATTAAACATTTCTCTGCCAAATGTCAAAGACAAAATAAAATATCGACGTTTCGTTTGAGATCACGTGATTCCTGGAAACTCACGTCTGCTAGAAAGACGTTTAGAACAATATAGAAATATTTCTTTCCGCTTTTATTTTTTAAAGATTTTGTTTTTACGTTAGAAATAAAAGGCGAATACAAATTGTAGGAAGGTCAAACAAAATTTGAATACATAAATCTTGGAAACAAAAATTTAAAATATATATCTGATACAAAATGCAATTTATCATGGGATTATGGTCACTTTGTTATTTGGATTATGGATCATTGTGAACCAGACAATGCAAGTGGACCAAATACATGAGCGAATTCAAAGTGAATCGAATCTATGTGGACAAATTCAAAATATACAGTATAATATTAACAGAACGCGATGCGTGTTCTAAAGGGTTTGTTGAGATTCATCATAAAAATCAATCTACAGTCACCCCCCTCTCCCCCTTTTCTCTCTCTTATTCTCCTTTTTTTTTTCATTTTATTAAATATGATAAACCAAACATTTTTATCTCTGTATTCCCTGTTTCAACGTGTAAACTCACGCCTCTCTGGACACTTGGAACTTATTTAGCCACTATTGCCTGCCAAAGCGGCTGATAATCACCAACTCTACATTCTATCTATTTGTACTAAATAAACTGAATTCTTAGGGAGCCTCGCTGTGGAACGTTTAAAATCTGACGAAGATTACTTTATATTTAACAAAACACAATTAAAAAAAAAAGATATAAGGTTTGCATGTAAACATTTTGCGAAGAGTGCCTCGATTCTTAGGTTACCACAAAAAAAAAAACAGACCAACAAGATTTTTAACTGCATTTCATTTAGCTTCATTTAAAGAAAAAATAAGCCTAACAAAATTCGTTTGCGACTATCTGGGTACAGACGTGAACTTAGGACATAAACTGGCGTCTGTACAATACACACACAAGAAGCAAAGACCTAGACACTCGCGCACACACACAATTAAAAGTCAGGCTAAAATGTTGGCCAGTTTTTTTAAGTAGCTTAAGCCATAACAGATTTGCAATTAATTAAACCGAAGCACGGTTTTACTCTCTCTCTCTCTCTCCAAATAATTAATAACGGAAGTTCCAATCTGTCAGCTGTTAGGTTACATCCTTGACCTTGTCAGTTCTCGCTTTGGCTCCAACACATTGGACTCCTTCCGTTTTTAAACAATAGTAAAACAAAAAGACTCTATTTAAAAAAAAAATAATCTCAGAAATGTCTTCATTTGTAGGCGTGGCTCATTCATTAAATCAAAGACGCAATTAAATCCATTTAGATAAAGTGTGTGTGTGCGTGTGTTAGACAGTAAGTATGTGTGTATGTGCGCGCCTGTGCGTGCGTGCATCAGGACGAATAAACAGACACAATTAGATCTTCAAGGAGACACTTTTATTTTTGTAAAAAAAAAAAATTACATGTATTTGTAGACTCATCAATGATCCAACGATAATCATGATATTAATTTATTATATTCTTGTAGGCATATTCACATATAGCAAAACGTATATTTCGTCAAGGTATTAAAGACAAACGTATTTGTTACACCACTTCCAAGTTGATCATAAAACAACTGACTACAAAAACTACTACCCTGCAGGTCATTTCACCCACCCTACTTCAACCTACTAACGTTTGCTACAACAACTTGCTGCCATTTTCTGCGCATGTCTCAATCTCTCCTACGTCTTATACTTCCGGTCATACCTAACTCATGGTCACTATTAACCCTTAAAGTGCTGAGCTGCTTTATAATGAGTGCATACAAAAAGGAATTACAATTCTGTTGTTTAGAGGCTAAACTACCCACACGCGTTTTAAGGGTTAAGACGTTCCCACTCTGTATTAACAGAAACTCAACAAAGTACAATATGGTAGAATAAGTTTACTATTTTGCCTGTGAATCGCACCTTTCAGTGTGTTATGATGCCAATATGTTATCTTATAAAATATACATTAGAGACGTTTCTTAAAAATAAGAAGATACGTCCTACTCGTATCCATGTGTTTATCAAGTCGTGCGGGGTATATTGTGTCTTTTTTCACTGTGTCTTCGTATCACTGTGTCGTCACATCACAGTGTTTTTTTTTGTATCACTGTGTCTTCGTATCACTTTGCCTTTATGCCACTGTATCTTGATATCACTGTGTCTTCGTATCACCGTGTCTTCGAATCACTGTGTCTTCGTATCACTGTATCTTCATATCACTGTGCCTTCATATCACTGTGTCTTCGTATCACTGTATCTTCATATCACTGTGCCTTCATATCACTGTGTCTTCGTATCACTGTATCTTCATATCACTGTGCCTTCATATCACTGTGTCTTCGTATCACTGTATCTTCATATCACTATGCCCTCATATCACTGTGTCTTTGTATCACTGTGCCTTCATATCACTGTGCCTTCATATCACTGTGCCTTCATATCACTGTGCCTTCATATCACTGTGCCTTCATATCACTGTGTCTTTGTATTACTAAATCTTTGTATTACTGTGTCTTCGAATCACTGAATCTTCGTATTACCGTGT
Source organism: Biomphalaria sudanica (assembly GCA_036873155.1). Taxonomy (NCBI): domain Eukaryota; kingdom Metazoa; phylum Mollusca; class Gastropoda; family Planorbidae; genus Biomphalaria; species Biomphalaria sudanica. The sequence continues at coordinate 5,397,208 of JAZGLO010006651.1, read as the reverse complement.
CTTCGTATCACTGTAGTTTCGTATCATTGTGTTTTCGTATCATTGTGTCTGCGTACCAAGGTGTTTTCATATCAATATCCAAAATATATATATATATATATATATATATATATATATATATATATATATTTATATATATATATATATATTGTCATATCAGTTTTAGAACCACTGTAATATTTGGTGACTAGTAATCACTGAACCATTCCGTGCTGTTAGCACGAGATGTTTCCTGGTCGGGGACTGACCACGAGGTGGACACCTCAGTTGATCTTGGGCTCTCGTAGGGAGAGGTTTATTATGGATATCTTGTCCAGTGTAGTAATGTATAGATATTAAGGTTGATTTTGGAGCATGTGTGATATCTAAAGTATTTCATTGGATTCTAATGTACTATGTTTTGTAAATTTTTTTTGATGGCTGGACTTGCCAATCAATTGGCCGCAACAGTTAATATATCTAACAGTAATACCAATGATAAATTCAAATTTTCAAACTCAAAAACTTGCTTTAATTGTGGCAAGAAGGGCCATGTTAAAAGCCAATGCAGACAAACTAATACTAGCAACTTTAGATATAGAAGTTACACTAATTACCATAACCCTAGCAACTACAATCAAAATAACAACAATCCTAGTAACTATAACAATCAATATAGAAACTATAGATCAAACCAGAGTGCAAGCTCCAGAGAAAGAAGGAGCCTTAGGAATAACAACTGCCAATACAATAACCATAATACTAATAGGCAATCAAGGAGAGACACATATAACCATCAGTCTAATAACCATCACAACAGAAATAGAAATGATAGAGGCAATCACAGTCCAAATAATAACTATAGCAATAACAATAGCAATAGTCATGGCAATAGGGAAGAATTAACAGCCTACATGCAGAACAATAAGCCAAAGTTGAACCTATACCCCTCATACGTAAATGGAATTAGAGTAGAAGCCCTCAGAGATACAGGAAGCAGTGCCATATTAATAAATTCAAAACTAGTAAAACCAAATCAAAAACTGCCAGAAAAGATCAAACTTATATATGCCAATCAAAAGAAATTTGATATTTGTGATACAGCCTGAGTACACTTAGATACCCCATGGATAACTGGAGAAGTAGATGTTATTATTTTAGATACACCAGCCCAAGATTTAATAATTGGTAATGTTAATGGTGTAAATGATATAAGTAAAGAAGAAATTATGGAATGGGCAGCAAAGAAAGGTGAAATTTGTGAACTATCTGTTGCACATGATACAAGTCCCACTACAAACATTTCAACTAATGCTGACAACATTATTAGAGTAGAAAATTTATCAGGATACACTAGATGGCAAACTATCATGAGAGAATTCAGCAATGTAGCACATGTTAAATGGGTGGATATAAGAACTCAAGATAGATCAAATAAGATTGCATTTGTACACTTAGACACAGTAGAAAATTATAGAATTATTAAAGCATTTAATAACAAGTTATTTAGAGGAAGATATATTACTGTAAGCTATGAAAATGTTTAATTTCACAATGTAATTAGAAACAACTTGACATTTTTCAATCAGGTCAAGCTGACATTTTTCTTGTTATCATGCAAGTAGGTCATCACATATTTTTGTACATTTACTGGTATCATTTTATTGGGTCATGATGACATTTTTTCTTTCATTGATGCTATTGTACTATCATTTTTTAATTAATTGTACATTATATATTTACTTATCACAATTTGACAATAACATAATTTCATAATGACTAGATGTGCTAATAATTTAAGTGATTAGTAAACACAGTAATGTAAACTAGCATATTGTAAACAACAGTGAACCACTTGAACTGTTGACCTTAATTTTTGTTTGACAAACAACTCACAAATGTAAATATTGTTGATTTTTTTTCCCAAGTGGTACACACTTGAATGCTATCATTTTTTATGCTATTGTACTTTAACTACCACATATGTGTGCTATTAATAACAATTATAGACAATGTCACTGTAACCTTGTATAATGGTGACAGAACTTAGAGTGATATAATGAATACTGAACACAAATATACTTGTATAGATGTATGTAAACTTTTTTGGGAACTATTTCAATAAATGCACTTAGTGTGTCAGATGATACACATTGGTTGTGTTAAATCATATAAATAATTGGATGTAAAATAACTTTAAATTTTTTTTTCTTCTCATAATTGAGATGTCAATGTATGTTAACAGAATAAGCACATAGCAATTAAACATGCTAATGTAAAATATTTCAGTATAATTGTGAATAGATGATATATTATTATTTAACTAGATTTCATGAGACTAAAGCTTCAAATTGTATTGATATTTTTTCAATAACATACTTGCACAGTAGATGTAATCATACTAATGTATATTTTTCTAAGCAAACATTTTGAGAGTTGAACAGTGCATTTGTCAGTTAGTATATGAAACCATTCATAGTTAAAATGAATGACATGACATTAATACTTATGTACAATTGAGCAAGCAGTATTAAAGTGATTAATTAGATCAGCTTGACAGGAGTGATTAAGCTAATAGACATATGTATAGGATATTACTATCATATGTACTTTTGTCAAAGATTTTTTTCAAAAATCTTTTCCAGGGGAAGGGGCGTATGTCATATCAGTTTTAGAACCCCTGTAATATTTGGTGACTAGTAATCACTGAACCATTCCGTGCTGTTAGCACGAGATTTTTCCTGGTCGGGGACTGACCACGAGGTGGACACCTCAGTTGATCTTAGGCTCTCGTAGGGAGAGGTTTATTATGGATATCTTGTCCAGTGTAGTAATGTCTGCTACCAGTGATTCTATTAATTATTCTAAATATTGTGGTCAGAGAGTTCAGCATGTTAGTGTTCTCACGCACTAGCAAATCTAGTGCGCGAGTGAAAGTATTTAATTAATAAGACAAAGTATATTAAAGTATCTACAAGAGGTATCTACAACACACGACATTTGCGTTATCACGCCTACAACAAGAACTAGGCTGTGACAATATATATATATTATTTTGTTTGTTTAATGTTCAAGTCTAGGGCAAATCTTTTATGTCTGGGAGGGATGTTGAAATGAAATAGAATTCCCAAACCGTGTTTTTTTATAAAGTACAGGCACCTAAGTACACACACATATGCACATAAAAATACGCACATAGAATCACACACATGCATACTCTTCCCACAAAATATAGACGACAAACAAATCAAACTTGATCGATTGAAAGTCCAATGTTTTGTCATCTCACTGGCCTTGACGTGACGCACTAACAGACGTTTGACAATTGTCCGTATTTCTCTTGACCATGGCGTCACCTTGTGAGAACTGGAGCAAAAATTTCAGAGGACAAGACAACGGGGCTGGCATAAGAAAAGCGTCAGACAAGAAAAATAAATGCCAAAGACACCATCCCCAGCTGGAATAACCTGCCCAGCGTACAGTGGAACATTCCGGGTTCACGTAGGTCTCACCAGCCCGACGAGGAAGCACAAAACCCAAGGGCGAAGCCCTCATTCCCCCCCCCCCAACCCTGAGAAAAATCGTCATCATCAAACCTCGATGGAAGAACTATACATATATATACTAAGCTACTGTCTTTACTGCAACATTTAACATATTGCATTACGTAGTACATGTGCTGATCTCAACTCGGCCTAGGGCGTGAAACTAATGACCCGTAGCCAACCTTACAAGTATTTGAGTCAACTAGTACGTAGTCCTTTAAATAGGTACTTGAAAGTCTACCACGCCAAGAGACATTCAACAACATGTAATCATAAAAGACAGGAATGTATAAACCTATTTCACGTATTTTTCAGATAATCGCCTTAGTTGAATGTCGCAATTAAAAAAAAAGTTTGAACCAACGAACTGAAAAAACTTACTCCACTTCGTCAAAGAAGACAGTTTCTGAACTAGCATAGAGCACCCAGCATATAGAACACAATGAGTACATTACATTCACAAACGGATTCTCGTAAATGTCTGGCTTCATCAGAAGATAAAAACTCTGTATTTAAAATCCATTTAATATGTGTACATATTGTTTATTTCATTTCCACGTTCCATTTTTTTAAATTATTTCACGTGTTCAATCAGACCTAGTTCAATATGAAGGTGGTCATTCTTTGCAGTACCCGCCTCGAGCCCAACAACTACTCTTCAAATAGATCTTTCTCTGGTCTGGGTTTATTTTGAACTTTGTAAAGAGGACACAGGTGTACGGCCATCCCAGTATTTTGGAAGTCAGCTGAACAGAGACAGTACGAGACAGTAAAATAACACAATATTAATAAATAAGCCCACACAGGGAATATTATGATAGAATGTTTTGACATATTGAATATTTTACCATCCGAGAACATAGCAGGGTATATTCCAGATAAAATATCCCAGGGGCACTAAATAGAAAAATAAAGTAACGTGTGTATTTTATAAGATAAGATAAGATAATATAAACGGGCAGGGCATGGTTCAAACTCGTGGCCATCTGATGAATGTCCGAAACGCATACCACACGACCAGACAGAGATCCCGTGTAAACTTATCACTGACTCCTAAGTTTTCTCTGCTGAACTTTTAATGCTTCTTGATCTAAGTTTAGAAAGACCGAGAAGTAATGACATTTATTTAGTGGCCCTAGGATATTTTATCTTTGCTTCAATACATGCTGCTATGTTCTCGAATGGTAATGTCACAGAACAACTTCCGTTGTTATTAGCAACAAGCAGTGCGTCTTATTACGTAACAGTGTGATTTCCCACAGAATGATTGCTTTGACTTGTTTGTCAGCCTTTTCATTTTCCTGGTCTCCAAAGCGCAATGAAGTGCACAGAACAGCAAAGACATTCTATATTGCGCTAATAAAAAAATGTATCGAAGGTTTACACCCTTAAGAATGATTGAAATGCCAGAATTTCTAGGCCTACAATTTTTCTATGAGTCTATTTTTATGTTTGCCCTTTTCAAAAGCGAATGCTCCAGTCAATCTGTACTCAATAAAAAGAACACTAACGATTTTTTTTTTGTTATTGACATTATTTCAAATGTTGTTTGCTGAAGTATTTCAAAGACCATTCTTACAGTTTTATTGTCTCCTGCTACCGCCCTAGCTGTCTAGCGCCGCACTTGTCTACCCAGAAGTGGGCGCCACCTCCAAGATATATGTGGTCTCACTGATAAAAAAATAAAGACATAAGCATAGTGCTTTTTTTTTTTTTTTGAGTAGTGGAGAGTTCTTAATCTTGACGAAGAGGAAAGGGATTGAAGTGGTAGAAGCCTGGCAGTTTTTAGATCGAAGTGATTCATGGTGGACTTTTGAGATCGGAGTGATTCATGGTGGACTTATATGAGATCGGAGTGATTTACTGGGGTTAATGGCTACCAGGCTGAAGGTCATCTCAGTACACAGCAGCGAAATAAAAACACTGTTCAAACTACATTATAACCTGTCTATCTATCTATCTATCTATCTATCTATCTATCTATCTATCTATCTATCTATCTATCTATCTATCTGTCTGTCTGTCTGTCTGTCTGTCTGTCTATCTATCTATCTATCTATCTATCTATCTATCTGTCTATCTGTCAGGAGGTTTCCGCAGAGATGATCTCCTCATTACGTATAAACATGTAAAGATTGATTTTAATTCGTTCACCGAAACAAATGATTCCCATCCCCCAGTCGTTACTTGTGCCTCCCTGCATTTCGGCCATGTCTCGGTCAGTGTAAGGTCAACGCTCGCGCTAATCGTGCGTCTCACGTGACTAAAGGATTACCGACTGCCAGAAATTTCTCCCACGGGAAGATCTCGCTAAACACACCATTCTATTGTGGACGTTCTCTGTAATTAAATAAACTTGGTGCACTCAGCAGGCAGAGGGGCCACGTGACCTCGGACAACAACGGTCACTGTTTCAGGCTGTGTCTAGAATGAATAAAAATAACAAGCAGAAATATCCATGATTTTTTTCTTACAGTTCTTTCAGCTTTGTTTCATAAAAGACTTCTATCAGCTTTGTTTTATAAAAGACATCTATCAGCTTTGTTTTATAAAAGAAATTTTATCAGCTTTGTTTTATAAAAGACTTTTATCGGCTTTGTTTTATAAAAGACTTCTACCAGCTTTGTTTATAAAAGACTTCTATCAGCTTTGTTTTATAAAAGACTTCTACCAGCTTTGTTTATAAAAGACTTCTATCAGCTTTGTTTTATAAAAGACTTCTACCAGCTTTGTTTTATAAAAGACTTCTATCGGCTTTGTTTTATAAAAGACTTCTACCAGCTTTATTTATAAAAAAAACTTCTATCAGCTTTATTTTATAAAAAGACTTCTACCAGCTTTGTTTATAAAAGACTTCTACCAGCTTTGTTTTATAAAAGACTTCTACCAGCTTTGTTTTATAAAAGACTTCTACCAGCTTTGTTTTATAAAAGACTTCCATCAGCTTTGTTTTCAGAAGGACTTGTATCTATCAGCTTTGTTTTCGGAAGGACTTGTATCTATCAGCTTTGTTTTCGGAAGGACTTGTATCTATCAGCTTTGTTTTCGAAAGGACTTGTATCTATCAGCTTTGTTTTCGGAAGGACTTGTATCTCTCAGCTTTGTTTTCGGAAGGACTTGTATCTATCAGCTTTGTTTTCGGTAGGACTTGTATCTATAAGCTTTTGTTTTTGGAAGGTCATGTATCTATCAGCTTTGTTTCTGCAAGGACTTGTATCTATCAGCTTTGTTTTCGAAAGGACTTGTATCTATCAGCTTTGTTTCCGGAAGGACTTGTATCTATCAGCTTTGTTTTCGGTAGGACTTGTATCTATAAGCTTTTGTTTTTGGAAGGTCATGTATCTATCAGCTTTGTTTCTGCAAGGACTTGTATCTATCAGCTTTGTTTTCGAAAGGACTTGTATCTATCAGCTTTATTTTCGGAAGGACTTGTATCTATAAGCTTTGTTTTCGGAAGGACATGTATCTATCAGCTTTGTTTTCGGAAGGACTTGTATCTCTCAGTTTTGTCCAAGAATCATGTTTGATTGAATGAATCAGGTTCCTATCAATACTAACACAAGGCGTATACAAGTACGTAACAACGAAGGCGCGATTGTATCCAATGTGCTCAAATTGCAACATATTAAAACAGGGGAGACAATAATGTTTGGGGGGAAGTTGTAGCCTTCATTTCTGCTAGTGTTCTAGATGTTGATCTTTTCATTCCATTTAATTCTATTGTATTTTTTTTTAGACTAAACAAAATAGTTGTATCTCTTACGCAATTCATGTTTGTGCTCGTAGATTATTTTTTTTTTTTAATTGAAAATTATATTTATTCAGAATTACTCGCGTTTCGCTTTGGTGTTAGCGTCATTAGATCTAAATTTAAAATTGCAAATCCAATGTACAGATGTTCTTTCACTGTCACAACTTGACTATGCCATTCTGAGTGACTAAATAGAATCAGGGAACACATAGAGGAGAAGTATGTATAGCAGAGAGTTAGTGGAGGGCTAAGAAAAGAATTACGCGTAATTCTGACGTCATTTCCTTTCATTTTGCTTTTCTCTGTCATCTCTAGATCTAGACGTCATTTGTCCGTCCATATGTCAGCCGTGAACAGATTTTGCTTTCTGACCCACCCAGCCTGACCTCTTGGTCGCATGGTGTGAGCCCATGTTGACCCCGAGTTCGAACCCTGACGTACTGCAGAAGTTCAAGGCTAGGGTGTAATCAGTTTGACTTCCAAAGGAGCGTCTGAAACAAATAGAAACAAAACAATAACCTTTTATTATGCACCTATTTCGAACATTTGAGTGTGTGTTCAACGTGTAGGTACATGTATACATAGTGAATGCCAACTTTAATTCACCAACAAGAAACACATTTTGACGTTTTTTGAAACAACAACCCATTTTAATTTTTTTCCCCATTATCTAGATTTATAGAGACTGACACCTCAATCCTCACCTATCCTTTAGTGTGTTGAATCCTTGGAGCTTAATTAATAAACTTAAGTTCTCTGTCATAGTCAGGCACGTCCAATTCTTAGTATACTCCTGTCGCTTCCTCTGTTTGCCTCTCCTGACACAGTGACACAAAGAGAGAGAGAGACAGAGAGAGACAGAGAGAGAGAGAAGGGGGTAGACAAATATATAATGAAGAAAAAAAAACGCTCACTAACACACTAACACGCACTCCTAGACATAAATTCATACACACACACACACAGACACCCAACACACTCGTTAAAAGACACACCAAGACATACTTTCAAATACAAAAACATCAACACATCCATTTAGACACAGACACACACACCAATAGATATTCTCTCATAAACACACACACCGACAGACACTACAAAACCAACATACATCCGGACATCAATTTATCTTCTTATCAAAAGTTGAGTCTAAGAATAAATTTTAAAATTGTATGAACCTTTCTAAATTTATATGCAAAATAATGCCGCGGTAAATGCAATAGAAGGTAGCATATGGAATATTTGAGAATCATCACCTGAAAAGACTGTATTTTGTACCCCCATCAATATTATATTACCCTATTTCGCTTCGCCCTTCTCGTTCTCCTCCCTTTCTGTTTCCTCCTCTGTCATTACAAACTGACATTCAATGTCCACTTGTGTCCTTATCTTGATTGGCCGTAAGGAGTTTTAATTAATAAAAAAAAAATGGAATAAGAGAATATCGATACTCTCCTTCCTCTTCTATTCCCATCCGACTTTTTATTTTTTCCAGTCCGACTTTTTATTCTGTCTCCAAATTTAACGTGCTGCTTTAGGGAGAATTCAAGATTATTTTCCCAGCATCCTCTTCCCAACCCCACAGCCCATCTCCTCTTTCAAAAGAGATGAACGCCCAAACCCGGCCCCCTCCTACACAAAACGTTCCCCCCTTCATCCAGAAGATGAGCGCCCAAAAGTCTGGTCGAGACACGGCTAAGTGTGAGCATTAATGACCTGTCATTCACAGAGCCAATGATACACGGGACCCAAACTGGCGGATATTCCAAATAAAACACATTTTATACATTTTCTTTTTTTTTTCTCCTTTTTTTTTTCATTTTCGGTTTTTCTAAAGAGCATCTTTCCATCACAGGCAGCCCTTTCTTGTTCATCCCTTCAAACATAACTAGCTATGTGGGAATGGTGTCAGAAGTGGAATCTGGGTTTATTAGAACTAATTCTAGGATTATTGGGGGAAAGAACTCTTAAGACTAGAAACGAAAATACTGGACATCGGAAAAGTCCGTCCAGCCTTTTGATATGCTCCTGACCTGTGGCACTTCATTCCTTTGTTGGGGAAATTAGGGGACATTTTATTTCTTCCCTCTCCTTCCTACACTCCCTTTCTATCTTCTCTTTCTCTCTCTACTGCCCCCTCTGTCTCTCTCCCCGTTGCTTTACTCTAGCTCCCCCTCTCTCTCTCCTCTTTTTCTCTCCCCCCTCTCTCTCTCCTCTTTTTCTCTCCCCCCTCTCTCTCTCCTCTTTTTCTCTCCCCCCTCTCTCTCTCCTCTTTTTCTCTCCCCTTCTCTCTCTATATCTATGTATGCGAAGTGATGAAAATTTTATGTCCATACCAATTTCACTCTCTTTCTATCTCCGTCATCTATTCTCTCTCTCTCTCTCTCTCTCCATTTATCTTTATATATAATGCAACTGTAAGAGTAGAATCAAGTTGTTATACTCTCCGACACACAAGCTGTCTCCATCTCACAGTCTTTAATCTGTATTTCTATTGTCACTTCAACTTTAAAATGCATTATTTTTTTTTTATTTTTTTTTTGTTCTTAACCAGTTCAATTATTTGGGTTTCTTTCTAATTTCTTTCTTTACCTATTATTTTAATTATTTCCATTCTTTTTTTTTTCACATTCCAAATTTTGGATTTTTTGTTTGCCCTTCATCTTTCTTTCTTGTATTGTTTTCATTTTTGTTCTTATATTCGTTTAGAGAACAACCTTCTCTCGCTTCATTTCAAAAAGTTTCTTAAGAACTTTTTCTCTCCCTTTATTTTTTTTAAATCGTTCGAAATTCGTTTCGCGTTTTAAATTGGTTTCTTCCTAGATGCCAATCTCTTCTTTTTCTTTCTTTGTTTCTAAAAGCGTATATCAACGCACTCTGTCTGTCTGGTACAAAGTGTGTACACGTTATTTCTCCCATAGCCATTCTCGGATCAAGTTGAATCTTCGCACATTTATTCATTGACATAGACAAGATATGATTCTACATCAAATAAGGAACTGATTAGACAATCAATTACTGGTAATTAATTATTTTGTTTAATAGCAACAAGGGAAGCTAGTACTTTAATATTCACAGATAAGGCTCAATTTGTTGAGTTTAGTCCCCTTAAATAATTGTTACCGCTATTTCTCCTTCTCGCATTCTCCGATCAAGTTGATACTTTAAACAATTATTTGTTTTCCTAACAAAACATGAATCAATTTTTTTAAATACTCAATTAGTCTATTCATTATTGGTAACCAATTATTTTGTTTGATTTCGAATAAGGGAAATAGCTTGTAGATTATTGGTTTTAAGGACGAAGTTCACTCCCCTTAAGATAAGCTTTCTTTTTTTTTAAAAAAAGGATTTTCTAATATTTTGCATGTTTTTTATCTATCTATCAATCTATCTATCTATCTATCTATCTATCTATCTATCTATCTATCTATCTATCTATCTATCTATCTATCTATCTATCTATCTATCTATCTATCTATCTATCTGTATGTCTCTCCGTCTGTCTTTTTTTTATTTATCTACCTACTAACCTACCTACATTTTCACCACTTTGTCTGCTAGCTTCATAACTAAAAACTACTTATCGACAAGCACACCTACCTACATAATATTCAATCCTTAATTAGCCACCCACACGCACACATACATACAGAGAACTATAATGAATCTACAGAATAAATAGTCGTGTACACTTAATGGAATCCATTTATGAGATTTGGTTTAAATTTTTGCACAAAGTTTAGTTTTAAAGTATTATTTCTTTTATTTATCTCAAGGGGCATAAACTTATAGAATCAGGGCGATTAAGGCTGTAGGGCGGAGCTCAGAGTTTGCACTGAAGAAAAAAAGGGTTTGAAAAACACGTATATGAAAATATTCATTTTTCCAAAAGTTTATGAAGATACATGAAGTAAAAAGTTTTGTATATTTTCTTGTCACTTAGAATTTGACAAGACACACGCGTAGTGGTAAAACAAAAATAAGATAGGTTTTCCTTTCAGACCTAGCGATCCATAGGGCAATGATGTAAAAATAATCTGTTTCTGTGGCCCACGATTAGCGAGGGTGTCATGTGGCCAGCAAAACGACCTACCGCCTTTACTTTTCCTCTACTAATGTTAGGTATATCAAGAATGTCCTAAAAGATCCTGAAATAAAAAGACAGACTTAACCAGGATTCGAACCCGGGACCCTTCATTTTGGAAGCCAGCAGTTTACCACTCAGCCACCGCACATCCTACGAAAAGAAAAGGGAAGAACAATTAGAGCTTGTGACTCCCTACAGAGCCTCAGTGGAGACTACACTAGGAAACTTCAATTACTTTGAAAATTGTCCGCCAATGACTTACAACCTACCAATGACCTTACACCATCTGACGAAACAAGAAACTGTTTTCATTGACCTTACTAACGCTTTTTTCCCATTCTTACTCTCGATGTCTTGAACCAGACGTTCAACTACAATTAGAGATATCGCCCCGGAACTCCCAAATGCTCCAGACGAGACCAACCTGTAACCTCCAATCCAAATTGCTTCCAATTTGATCAAATTCTGGAGAGATGTTACATTTTTTTAGCCATGGTCGAAAATATAATTATGGTCTCCCTTTAGATTTGAGAATGTCTTGTGTAGAGAATGTATGTTATAGAGATTTTCTGATGTTGAGAATTTCTGATATTGAGGATTCCTGAAATTGAAGATGTCTGATTAGAATGTATAACTTGGAAAGTATCTGATGTAGAGAATATCTGATGTAGAGAATGTTTGATTTAAAGAATTTGTGATATAGAGAATTTTGATATGGAAAGTTTCTGATAACAAGAATGTCTGCTTAAGGGGAATATCTGATTTAGATAATTTCTGATACACATAATGTCTGTTATAATGAATGCGCGTGGCTCCTTATAGAATTATGAAACATTGACTTTCTAATGTCAAAGACCAGGCCCACAGACTTTTTGATGACAAGGACCAGACCCACAAACTTTTTGATGACAAAGACCAGACCCACAGACTTTTTGATGACAAAGACCAGACCCACAGACTTTTTGATGTCAAAGACCAGACCCACAGACTTTCTGATGACAAAGACCAGGCCTACAAACTTTCTGATGACAAAGACTAGGCCTACAAACTTTCTGATGACAAAGACCAGACCTACAAACTTTCTGATGACAAAGACCAGGCCCACAGACATTCTGATGTCAAAGACCATGCCCACAGACTTTCTAATGTCAAAGACCAAACCCACAGACTTTCTGATGTCAAAGACCAGACCCACAGACTGTCTGTTGACATAGACCAGGCCTACAAACTTTCTGATGACAAAGACCAAACCCACAGACTTTCTGATGACAAAGACCAGACCCACAGATTTTCTGATGACAAAGACCAGACCCACAGACTTTCTGATGTCAAAGACCAGACCCACAGACTTTCTGATGACAAAGACCAGACTCTCAGACTTTCTGATGTCAAAGACCATGCCCACAGACTTTCTGATGACAAAGACCAGACCTACAAACTTTCTGATGACAAAGACCAGGCCCACATACTGTCTGATGACAAAGACCAGACTCTCAGACTTTCTGATGTCAAATACCAGACTCACAGACTTTCTGATGACAAAGACCAGACCTACAAACTTTCTGATGACAAAGACCAGGCCCACATACTGTCTGATGACAATGACCAGACCCACAGACTTTTTGATGACAAAGACCAGACCCACAGACTTTCTGATGACAAAGACCAGGCCCACAGACTTTTTGATAACAAGGACCAGGCACACAGACTTTTTGATGACAAAGACCAGACCCACAGACTTTTTGATGTCAAAGACCAGACCCACAGACTTTCTGATGACAAAGACCAGGCCTACAAACTTTCTGATGACAAAGACTAGGCCTACAAACTTTCTGATGACAAAGACCAGACCTACAAACTTTCTGATGACAAAGACCAGGCCCACAGACATTCTGATGTCAAAGACCATGCCCACAGACTTTCTAATGTCAAAGACCAAACCCACAGACTTTCTGATGTCAAAGACCAGACCCACAGACTGTCTGTTGACATAGACCAGGCCTACAAACTTTCTGATGACAAAGACCAAACCCACAGACTTTCTGATGACAAAGACCAGACCCACAGATTTTCTGATGACAAAGACCAGACCCACAGACTTTCTGATGTCAAAGACCAGACCCACAGACTTTCTGATGACAAAGACCAGACTCTCAGACTTTCTGATGTCAAAGACCATGCCCACAGACTTTCTGATGACAAAGACCAGACCTACAAACTTTCTGATGACAAAGACCAGGCCCACATACTGTCTGATGACAAAGACCAGACTCTCAGACTTTCTGATGTCAAATACCAGACTCACAGACTTTCTGATGACAAAGACCAGACCTACAAACTTTCTGATGACAAAGACCAGGCCCACATACTGTCTGATGACAATGACCAGACCCACAGACTTTTTGATGACAAAGACCAGACCCACAGACTTTCTGATGACAAAGACCAGGCCCACAGACTTTTTGATAACAAGGACCAGGCACACAGACTTTTTGATGACAAAGACCAGACCCACAGACTTTTTGATGACAAAGACCAGACCCACAGACTTTCTGATGACAAAGACCAGGCCTACAAACTTTCTGATGACAAAGACCAGGCCCACAGACTTTCTGATGTCAAAGACCATGTCCACAGACTTTCTGATGACAAAGACCATGCTCACAAACTTTCTGATGACAAAGACCAGGCCTACAAACTTTCTGATGACAAAGACCAGACCTACAAACTTTCTGATGACAAAGACTAGGCCTACAAACTTTCTGATGACAAAGACCAGACCTACAAACTTTCTGATGACAAAGACCAGGCCCACAGACATTCTGATGTCAAAGACCATGCCCACAGACTTTCTAATGTCAAAGACCAAACCCACAGACTTTCTGATGTCAAAGACCAGACCCACAGACTGTCTGTTGACATAGACCAGGCCTACAAACTTTCTGATGACAAAGACCAAACCCACAGACTTTCTGATGACAAAGACCAGACCCACAGATTTTCTGATGACAAAGACCAGACCCACAGACTTTCTGATGTCAAAGACCAGACCCACAGACTTTCTGATGACAAAGACCAGACTCTCAGACTTTCTGATGTCAAAGACCATGCCCACAGACTTTCTGATGACAAAGACCAGACCTACAAACTTTCTGATGACAAAGACCAGGCCCACATACTGTCTGATGACAAAGACCAGACTCTCAGACTTTCTGATGTCAAAGACCAGACTCACAGACTTTCTGATGACAAAGACCAGACCTACAAACTTTCTGATGACAAAGACCAGGCCCACATACTGTCTGATGACAATGACCAGACCCACAGACTTTTTGATGACAAAGACCAGACCCACAGACTTTCTGATGACAAAGACCAGGCCCACAGACTTTTTGATAACAAGGACCAGGCACACAGACTTTTTGATGACAAAGACCAGACCCACAGACTTTCTGATGTCAAAGACCATGTCCACAGACTTTCTGATGACAAAGACCATGCTCACAAACTTTCTGATGACAAAGACCAGGCCTACAAACTTTCTGATGACAAAGACCAGGCCCACAGACTTTTTGATGTCAAAGACCATGCCCACAGACTTTCTGATGACAAAGACCAGACTCTCAGACTTTCTGATGTCAAAGACCATGCCTACAGACTTTCTGATGACAAAGACCAGACCTAAAAACTTTCTGATGACAAAGACCAGACCCACAGACTTTCTGATGACAAAGACCAGGCCCACAGACTGTCTGATGACAAAGACCAGACCCACAGATTTTCTGATGACAAAGACCAGACCCACAGACTTTCTGATGACAAAGACCAGGCCCACAGACTTTTTGATGACAAGGATCAGGCCCACAGACTTTTTGATGACAAAGACCAGACTCACAGACTTTCTGATGACAAAGACCAAGCCCTAAGACTTTCTAATGACAAAAACTATACCCACAGAATTTGACATTGAACCAGATTACAAATAATATCGTCTCATCTAACTCAGAATATGTCGACAAACATATAGAAATAGCCTAGGGCTAAATGGCGAGTTCTGAGACGAATCCTATTTTTCATTCCCTAATGCCGCTTCTTTCCGTGTGTCCCGTGACGTTTAAAAAAATGTTTCAGATCGATTTCCAAGCTAGTGCAGACATTCAATTCACGTATTTAAAAAGTAAGGATCTGGTTAAAAACAAGAAGCTGACAATACATCCAGTAAGCTGATAAACTTTCTGTTTTTTAAAAACGAACTCGCTGCCATTAATTAACCACTATGGAAACAGAGCATCAGAAAGATAGATACTGACTCCAGTGTATTTTAAAGACCACAGGTTGACAGTCGCTGATCACGTGACAGAAAACCGGAATCGTAAAGAAAAGAATATTCAATTACTGTGAGTGTAACAGAATCTACTACTTGTCTAGAAGCATTACCTCCCCTTGTGTCTTCTTCTTTTCCAACTGATGGAATCTTCCCACAAATTCTCCGCACGTCTGTCTGTGGGTGTGCAATACTGTGCATGTGTGTGTATGTTTCTGTGTATATATATATAAAGAGAGAGATGTCAGTATTTACTCGAGAACAAAAAGTATTCAACAAAGCGACGTGGCGGTTGTCAGGTGACTTTTTGTGTCTACCAATTAAAATAGCAACTTAAGTTGGAAGCACTGTCTCCCCCATCCCCTCCTCCCCCCCCCCCTCAGTGTTTTCTAACAACTTTCCCCGTCAACTACTTTTTGTTGTTGAGCACGACCTGGGGTATAAGTGTAATATGTCTGCAGCAAAGGGAAGGGAACGCTCTTTCTTCCTTTCTCTCTCTCTCTCTCTCTCTCTCTCTCTCGCTTTTTCCTTTCTCTCTCTCTCTCTCACTTTTTCCTTTCTCTCTCTCTCTCTCGCTTTTTCCTTTCTCTCTCTCTCTCTCGCTTTTTCCTTTCTCTCTCTCTCTCTCTCACTTTTTCCTTTCTCTCTCTCTCTCTATCTCTCACTTTTTCCTTTCTCTCTCTCTCTCTCTCACTTTTTCCTTTCTCTCTCTCTCTCTCACTTTTTCCTTTCTCTCTCTCTCTCTCTCACTTTTTCCTTTCTCTCTCTCTCTCTTTCTCTCTCTCTCACTTTTTCCTTTCTCTCTCTCTCTCTCTCACTTTTTCCTTTCTCTCTCTCTCTCTATCTCTCACTCTCTCTCTCTCTCTCGCTTTTTCCTTTCTCTCTCTCTCTCTCACTTTTTCCTTTCTCTCTCTCTCTCTCTCTCTCGCTTTTTCCTTTCTCTCTCTCTCTCTCACTTTTTCCTTTCTCTCTCTCTCTCTCACTTTTTCCTTTCTCTCTCTCTCTCTCTCTCACCTTTTCCTTTCTCTCTCTCTCTCTCTCTCTCACTTTTTCCTTTCTCCCTCTCTCTCTCTCTCTCTCACTTTTTCCTTTCTCTCTCTCTTTCTCTCTCTTTCTCTCTCTCTCTCTCTTCCTTTCCTTTCTCTATGTTTTTCTTTCCATTCTCTTTCTTTTTTTCTTTCCTTTCTCTCTCTCTTTCTCTTATATTATCTTTCTGTCTCTTTACCCTCTCTTTTTTTCCATCTCCATTTCTCTTCGCTATCTCTCTTTATTTCTCCCTTTCTCTATCTTTTTCCGCTCACTTTCTCTCTTTTTCTTCCTCTCTTCCCGCTCTTTCTCCTTCACACACACACGCCAAGACAACAAAAATAAAGAAGTAAAATAAATATTTTCTGTAGTTGTAGTTATTAAATTAACACGATCGCCAAGTCTGGACATTCCGGATAATGAAAGAAAAAAAAATCAGGGGAAAAAAAAGGGGGGGGGGGGTAGAGAGACGCCGAAACGAATGCGTGTTCGCAAGTTATCCCACAAATAAGAATCTTTGCAGCAGATAAACTTGATTAGATCCAGGTCAGGTAACTCTTTCAACTTTGATTCAACCTATAACGTACCATGAAATACACCTACATTTTTTCAAATGTCTTCATAACCTTGTGAAATTGACTTGGAATTTTAAGCTGCTGATACAGAACAGATTTATTTTTGTAATTCTACAAAGACTAGTTTCTGTGTCGCGTGTGCTTAAAAAAACAACAACCTCAGCTAATGAAGAATTGGGAGGCGTGGTGGCTGAGCGATAGATCGCTTGGCTTCCGAACAAGGGTCCCGGGTTCGAATCCTCTTGAAGACTGGTATTTTAAATTTCGGGCTCCTTGTTCTCCTCCGAGTCCACCCAGTACCTGACATTAGTTGGGGAAAGTAAAGGCGATTAATAGTTCTGCTGACCACATGACACCCTCGTTAACCGTGGCCACAGAAAAAGATGACCTTTACATCATCTGCCCTATAGATCGCAAGGTCTGAAAGGGAAACTTTACATTTACTTTAAATAAAGAATTGATTAACTAACGAAACAGTCGAATAGAAATGTCCGTTGAAATAACAACATTATTATATCAATGTAGAGTTCTAAATTATAGAAACAGTACATTAATAATACTAGTCAGATTATTTGCAGACGATTGCATAATATATAGAACAATAAAAACAAAACAAGACACAGACATTTTACAAAGAGAATTAGATGAATTACAGAAATGGGAATCAAATTGGAGCATGTCTTTCCACCCAGAAAAATGTCAGTTGTTAAGAGTAACAAAAAAACTAAAACAAATTAATTCCACTTATCTTATTCATGGCAAACCAGTAACACAGACTAAAAATGCAAAATACCTAGGTGTTATAATAAATGAAAAACTGGCATGGAATCCACATATTGATGAAACTATAAAAAAATCCAACAAAGCATTAGGGTTTATTAAAAGAAATTTCTATAAATCAAATAAGAACTTAAAACTAAAATGTTATTTAACCTTGGTTAGGCCAATAACAGAATATGCATCCACCGTGTGGGACCCCTCAACTCAAGAAAACATTAAGAAACTGGAACAAACACAAAATAGAGCAGTGAGATTCATAACAAACGAATATTCACATTTGACTAGGGTAACACCATTAGTAAAATCACTAAATTTAGAAAGCCTTCAAGACAGAAGACTCAAAAGTAAAGTAGCAATTATACATAAAACACTGAACCATAATCTTCAAATACAAAAACAAAATTTAATAAAATACTCTGAAAGACACAAAGATAAAGGCACATTCCTCGTCCCATATGCTAGGACAAATTTGTACAAATACTCCTTCTTCCCTAGTGCTATTAGAGCATGGAATGGGTTGCCTGAGCTAGCCAGAAAAACCAGTGACTTGGCAGAATTTAAGTCATTGGTTAATATGCATGACTAAATGCATGACGCGTAGGACGTAATCATCTTCTTTTTTGAAGTAACGTCTGTATTATATAAGATAAGATAAGATAAGATAAGATAAGATACTATTTGTTAGATCATATATAAGGCATTGTCCCTGGGTTCGAGGATTAAAAATAAAAGCAGCATTTCACGTGATTGCGCAGTCCCATTACAGCTTACATATTTGATCACACCTGAAAAAGATAAAGCAGGCAATCTAGGTTTTGAAACAAACTACATAGTATTTTATATTGTAAGTATATTTAAAGTGTCAAATGGATTTCGAAAACCAAAATCACTCGACCACAGTGGCTCAGTAGTCTAAGACGGCTGTGGAGAACAGATAGCTATTTTGGAGTGTCAATCTTCTAGATTTGTTGAAGACCAATGCTATAGAACTGAAGAGCTTGAATATTTAATTTTGAAGTTAGAAAAAGTGAGAAAAAAATATTTATATTAAATACGTAGTTTTTCTTCACTTTCTTTATGCTGTACACCGGATACACCAAAAAAGTTAGTCATAGCTGAAAATCCCTAACGTAATGAAAATCATGGTATAAATCATACTTGCTTGGCTTGCATCTCAGATAACAACATTCCATTAGAGTTCTGGTCCTTGTTCTTTGAGCATTTCCTTTGTAAATTCTTTTCGGAGAATGTGTTTAAATTCCGGTGACGAATTCTTGTCTCCTTCCAAAATATTTCTTTCATCCTAAGAGTTGGCAGCACGAGCGCGGGCTTTCTTGTGCTCCTAGCGGCGCTGTGTTCAGTGTTCAAATATGGTCTGTGTTAGTTCATCTTGTTGTCAGATTGACAGGCTGTAGTTAATACAAGCTGGTGCGCACGTGTGTCTCTGTGGTACTCTGTGAAGGCTGCATGTGAGTGTAGTATTTGATGCGTTAACTAAAAAGGAGCAAAAACAGGGGGGGGGGGAGGTAAATATGTGCAGGTAAATCAAACACCGTAAAAATGCCATCTGACTTTGAGGATTAAAGTTTAAGAACAATCTAATCCGTGTCAGATAGGCCTATCCGAGTTCGGCCCGACGTCCGGGAAAGGTTAAAACAAAGACATCTGACATTCCTTAAATACAAAAACAACATTTTTTATTGATGATATAGAATTGCAGGTACTAGCAGTTACTAAAACTTAACTCTGAATTAAAATACAGTGTCATTAATATGACCGTCTAACGCTATTTGGACTATAACCACTTCATTGAAGACTTAAAAATATCAACTCTAACCTTTTTTTTAACAAAGCTTGTATCTGTCACGTGTTTATTTGGCTAGAAGATCTTGATGCTGTGAACTTGTGACATATGTGGGTTCGGAGGTGCCTTGATTATAGTTCAAACACTTTAATAATCAATGAAGTAACAAAGTGCTGATAGGTTTTCTTGAGTTTTAATTATTTAAAACTTGAACTTGAAACAATAAATGTACATACAAAGATATATAAAACAGATACAGGATTCAGCGAAAATGTTCAAAAAAAAGAGTAAATATTTACTTTAAAACTTAGCGACTTGTAAGCCTAACTTTCTAGCTCTCTCTCTCCCGGTTTCAAGCTAACACTCCGCTTTTATATCTTTCTTTAGAATCAAGAACCGTGACATCTCAATACCCATCCTTGACTCGTTTACATTTAATTTTCCCCTCAATTGTTTCTGTAATTTAACCTACGCCAATTATGTCACCCTGCTGTAGCCTTGAACCAAGTTTTAATCGGCGTCCTTCTGGCATTTGAGATAGGTACAATGTCCCATTCTGTGAACAACGAGGTGTCACTAGGAACTGTTTTTGTAATTTAAGCTATGTTAATTTTGTTTCCCTGCTGTAGTCTTGAATTAAGTTTTAATCTGTGTTTTTCTGGCATTTAAGCGTGGGTACGCTGACCTGGTTTGAGATAGGTACAATGTCCTCATTTTGTAAACAATGAGGTGTCACTAGTGACGTGACAGTATCAACTGTCTGTCTGGTCTGTCTTTTCGGTACCTTTTTTTTCTCCCACACCTATGTGATGTTTTGTCCCTTTAGATAATTGTAGACATTGTTTCTCCTCCACCTATGTGATGTTTTGACCCCTTAGATAATTGTAGACAAATTGTAGACATTGTCTCTCCCACACCTATGTGATGTTTTGTCCCCTTAGATAATTGTAGACATTGTTTCTCCTCCACCTATGTGATGTTTTGTCCCTTAGATAATTGTAGACAAATTGTAGACATTGTCTCTCCCACACCTATGTGATGTTTTGTCCCTTTAGATAATTGTAGACAAATTGTAGACATTGTCTCTCCCACACCTATGTGATGTTTTGTCCCCTTAGATAATTGTAGACATTGTTTCTCCCACACCTATGTGATGTTTTGTCCCTTTAGATAATTGTAGACATTGTCTCTCCCACACCTATGTGATGTTTTGTCCCTTTAGATAATTGTAGACATTGTTTCTCCCACACCTATTTGATGTTTTGTGCCCTTAGATAATTGTAGACAAATTGTAGACATTGTCTCTCCCACACCTATGTGATGTTTTGTCCCCTTAGATAATTGTAAACATTGTTTCTCCCACACCTATGTGATGTTTTGTCCCTTTAGATAATTGTAGACATTGTTTCTCCCACACATATTTGATGTTTTGTGCCCTTAGATAATTGTAGACAAATTGTAGACATTGTCTCTCCCACACCTACGTGATGTTTTTTCCCCTTAGATAATTGTAGACATTGTTTCTCCCACACCTATGTGATGTTTTGTCCCTTTAGATAATTGTAGACAAATTGTAGACATTGTCTCTCCCACACCTATGTGATGTTTTGTCCCCTTAGATAATTGTAGACATTGTCTCTCCAACACCTATGTGATGTTTTGTCCCTTTAGATAATTGTAGACATTGTTTCTCCTCCACCTATGTGATGTTTTGACCCCTTAGATAATTGTAGACAAATTGTAGACATAGTCTCTCCCACACCTATGTGATGTTTTGTCCCCTTAGATAATTGTAGACATTGTTTCTCCTCCACCTATGTGATGTTTTGTCCCTTAGATAATTGTAGACAAATTGTAGACATTGTCTCTCCCACACCTATGTGATGTTTTGTCCCTTTAGATAATTGTAGACAAATTGTAGACATTGTCTCTCCCACACCTATGTGATGTTTTGTCCCCTTAGATAATTGTAGACATTGTTTCTCCCACACCTATGTGATGTTTTGTCCCTTTAGATAATTGTAGACATTGTTTCTCCCACACCTATTTGATGTTTTGTGCCCTTAGATAATTGTAGACAAATTGTAGACATTGTCTCTCCCACACCTATGTGATGTTTTGTCCCCTTAGATAATTGTAGACATTGTTTCTCCCACACCTATGTGATGTTTTGTCCCTTTAGATAATTGTAGACATTGTTTCTCCCACACCTATTTGATGTTTTGTGCCCTTAGATAATTGTAGATAAAATGTTGACATTGTCTCTCCCACACCTATGTGATGTTTTGTCCCTTTAGATAATTGTAGACATTGTTTCTCCCACACCTATGTGATGTTTTGTCCCTTTAGATAATTGTAGACAAATTGTAGACATTGTCTCTCCCACACCTATGTGATGTTTTGTCCCCTTAGATAATTGTAGACATTGTTTCTCCCACACCTATGTGATGTTTTGTCCCCTTAGATAATTGTAGACAAATTGTAGACATTGTCGCTCCCACACCTATGTGATGTTTTGTCCCCTTAGATAATTGTAGACATTGTTTCTCCCACACCTATGTGATGTTTTGTCCCCTTAGATAATTGTAGACAAATTGTAGACATTGTCGCTCCCACACCTATGTGATGTTTTGTCCCCTTAGATAATTGTAGACAAATTGTAGACATTGTCTCTCCCACACCTATGTGATGTTTTTTCCCCTTAGATAAGTGTAGACATTGTTTCTCCCATACCTATGTGATGTTTTGTCCCTTTAGATAATTGTAGACAAATTGTAGACATTGTCTCTCCCACACCTATGTGATGTTTTGTCCCCTTAGATAATTGTAGACATTGTCTCTCCAACACCTATGTGATGTTTTGTCCCTTTAGATAATTGTAGACATTGTTTCTCCTCCACCTATGTGATGTTTTGACCCCTTAGATAATTGTAGACAAATTGTAGACATAGTCTCTCCCACACCTATGTGATGTTTTGTCCCCTTAGATAATTGTAGACATTGTTTCTCCTCCACCTTTGTGATGTTTTGTCCCTTAGATAATTGTAGACAAATTGTAGACATTGTCTCTCCCACACCTATGTGATGTTTTGTCCCTTTAGATAATTGTAGACAAATTGTAGACATTGTCTCTCCCACACCTATGTGATGTTTTGTCCCCTTAGATAATTGTAGACATTGTTTCTCCCACACCTATGTGATGTTTTGTCCCTTTAGATAATTGTAGTCATTGTTTTTCCCACACCTATGTGATGTTTTGTCCCTTTAGATAATTGTAGACATTGTTTCTCCCACACCTATTTGATGTTTTGTGCCCTTAGATAATTGTAGACAAATTGTAGACATTGTCTCTCCTACACCTATGTGATGTTTTGTCCCCTTAGATAATTGTAGACATTGTTTCTCCCACACCTATGTGATGTTTTGTCCCTTTAGATAATTGTAGACATTGTTTCTCCCACACCTATTTGATGTTTTGTGCCCTTAGATAATTGTAGACAAATTGTAGACATTGTCTCTCCCACACCTATGTGATGTTTTTTCCCTTTAGATAATTGTAGACATTGTTTCTCCCACACCTATGTGATGTTTTGTCCCTTTAGATAATTGTAGACAAATTGTAGACATTGTCTCTCCCACACCTATGTGATGTTTTGTCCCCTTAGATAATTGTAGACATTGTTTCTCCCACACCTATGTGATGTTTTGTCCCCTTAGATAATTGTAGACAAATTGTAGACATTGTCGCTCCCACACCTATGTGATGTTTTGTCCCCTTAGATAATTGTAGACATTGTTTCTCCCACACCTATGTGATGTTTTGTCCCCTTAGATAATTGTAGACAAATTGTAGACATTGTCGCTCCCACACCTATGTGATGTTTTGTCCCCTTAGATAATTGTAGACAAATTGTAGACATTGTCTCTCCCACACCTATGTGATGTTTTTTCCCCTTAGATAAGTGTAGACATTGTTTCTCCCATACCTATGTGATGTTTTGTCCCTTTAGATAATTGTAGACAAATTGTAGACATTGTCTCTCCAACACCTATGTGATGTTTTGTCCCCTTAGATAATTGTAGACATTGTTTCTCCTCCACCTATGTGATGTTTTGTCCCTTAGATAATTGTAGACAAATTGTAGACATTGTCTCTCCCACACCTATGTGATGTTTTGTCCCTTTAGATAATTGTAGACAAATTGTAGACATTGTCTCTCCCACACCTATGTGATCTTTTGTCCCCTTAGATAATTGTAGACATTGTTTCTCCCACACCTATGTGATGTTTTGTCCCTTTAGATAATTGTAGACATTGTCTCTCCCACACCTATGTGATGTTTTGTCCCTTTAGATAATTGTAGACATTGTTTCTCCCACACCTGTTTGATGTTTTGTGCCCTTAGATAATTGTAGACAAATTGTAGACATTGTCTCTCCCACACCTATGTGATGTTTTGTCCCCTTAGATAATTGTAGACATTGTTTCTCCCACACCTATGTGATGTTTTGTCCCTTTAGATAATTGTAGACATTGTTTCTCCCACACCTATTTGATGTTTTGTGCCCTTAGATAATTGTAGACAAATTGTAGACATTGTCTCTCCCACACCTACGTGATGTTTTTTCCCCTTAGATAATTGTAGACATTGTTTCTCCCACACCTATGTGATGTTTTGTCCCTTTAGATAATTGTAGACAAATTGTAGACATTGTCTCTCCCACACCTATGTGATGTTTTGTCCCCTTAGATAATTGTAGACATTGTTTCTCCCACACCTATGTGATGTTTTGTCCCCTTAGATAATTGTAGACAAATTGTAGACATTGTCGCTCCCACACCTATGTGATGTTTTGTCCCCTTAGATAATTGTAGACAAATTGTAGACATTGTCTCTCCCACACCTATGTGATCTTTTTTCCCCTTAGATAATTGTAGACATTGTTTCTCCCATACCTATGTGATGTTTTGTCCCTTTAGATAATTGTAGACAAATTGTAGACATTGTCTCTCCAACACCTATGTGATGTTTTGTCCCCTCAGATAATTGTAGACATTGTTTCTCCCACACCTGTGTGATGTTTTGTCCCCTTAGATAATTGTAGACAAATTGTAGACATTGTCGCTCCCACACCTATGTGATGTTTTGTCCCTTTAGATAATTGTAGACATTGTTTCTCCCACACCTATGTGATGTTTTGTCCCCTTAGATAATTGTAGACATTGTTTCTCCCACACCTATGTGATGTTTTGTCCCCTTAGATAATTGTAGACAAATTGTAGACATTGTCTCTCCCACACCTATGTGATGTTTTGTCCCCTTAGATAATTGTAGACATTGTTTCTCCCACACCTATGTGATGTTTTGTCCCTTTCTCGGATCGAGTTGAAACTTTACACAACTATGTATTGTATCTAACAAAACATGAATCAAATTTTTAAAATTACCAATTAGTCAATTAATTATTGGTTATAATTTATTTTTTTTGTTTAATATCAAAAAAAGGAAAATAGATTCTACATTATTGAGAGATATATTTGTAAATATGAAGCTTTACCCCTAAAATAAACTATACTTTTTGTAAAACTATTTTTATATTTTGCTTGTTTGACACACGCTTTCGTGTCTTCCACTGTGTTCTCTCAATCTACAGACTGCACAACGACTTGTCTACTAGCTTTCAAATAGTTGGTCACGTGAAGTTTTGTTTGCAGACGAACAAAAAAAAAATTAAATTTTATTCCTTGTTTTGAAACAACCAATAACGAAACAAACCCATCTTTTACTCAAGTTCAACTTACTTTAACCTCTCTTATGGCTAAGATTTGAACTACATACACATAAAATACACACGTACACGCACAATTCAACACACAAGCATTCGCACACGCATGCACACACACACAAGAATGTTCAGCCTGAAATCTCCTGTGACGTCTGGGGCTCGGACGATTATTTTTCGATCATGGTATCAGACAACTATTTCTTTTTTCTTTAGAAGCAATCGAAAAAAATGTTATTCGAAAAAAAAAAAAAAGACGTAAAAATATAATAATTTGTTTTCGGGTTGAAAAAATAAAACAGTTCAAGATGTGAACATTCAATTGGAAATGTCTCTTATATTGAACATAAAAATACAGTTGTCATCTTTTGAGGCATTTTTGTGGTATTCAGGTGGGAGTCTTCAAGAAATTGCAGCATCGCTTCTCTATTTTTTTATATAACATTTTTTAGTACGCGAGTTCTTCTCAAGGTCTAAGACTAAACTCTTTCTCTCCGTAATTATTTTCCACGATCCAACTCACTTTGCTCATTTGTAGTTCACAATCCTGTTTTTATAAAACTTCAATAACTTTTTTGTTTGCTTTGAGATAATATTCTATTTGGTAAAGAATTAAAGAGGGGTGCATGCTCTTTTTACACAACGCCAATTAATGTTGATAAAAAATCAAAAATTAATTTAATTTAATGGTGTCGAATCGACGTTGGTATCGTCAATTAGGAGAGAAAGAGTTAAATATTTATAATGTTCAGACTAAAGAAAGGAATCAAACACATCTTATAAAGTTTGAATTAGGTTCGGTTTGATTTATGTTTGTGTTCGGTTCGGTTCAATAACGATTGTGGTTCAGGTTCGATTCTGTTCGGTCAGATCCAAAGTTCGGGTTCGGTGTTAACTCTTTCTCTCCCTTATTTGTTTTTCACGTTTTGAAGGAATTCTTCATATTGCTCATTACTACTTCACTACCTTGTTATGATTAAGATTCAATAGCTTTGTTGTTTGTTATCAGAAAATGTTGTATTTGGTATAGAATTAAAGGGAAATGTATGCTGTTTTTTTAATACAAAATCAAGTTTATAAAATTAAACATTAATTTTGTTGATATGGTAAGCAAAGGTGCACGCGTTCAATATAATAAAGAATTGTTCTCAGCCATTGTGGTTGTTCGTTTATTGTTGACTGTGAACCTAGATCTTAATTAACAAATTGATTTAATGAGGTCAAATCAACGATGGTATCGTCGATTAGGAGAGAAAAGGGTTAAGAAATTAGATAATAGCGTCAAAAAGTGAGCTTATCTTCTTATCTTATATAATACAGACGTTACTTCAAAAAAAGAAGATGATTACGTCCTACGCGTCATGCATTTAGTCATGCATATTAACCAATGACTTAAATTCTGCCAAGTCACTGGTTTTTCTGGCTAGCTCAGGCAACCCATTCCATGCTCTAATAGCACTAGGGAAGAAGGAGTATTTGTACAAATTTGTCCTAGCATATGGGACGAGGAATGTGCCTTTCTTTTTGTGTCTTTCAGAGTATTTTATTAAATTTTGTTTTTGTATTTGAAGATTATGGTTCAGTGTTTTATGTATAATTGCTACTTTACTTTTGAGTCTTCTGTCCTGAAGGCTTTCTAAATTTAGTGATTTTACTAATGGTGTTACTCTAGTCAAATGTGAATATTCGTTTGTTATGAATCTCACTGCTCTATTTTGTGTTTGTTCCAGTTTCTTAATGTTTTCTTGAGTTGAGGGGTCCCACACGGTGGATGCATATTCTATTATTGGCTTAACCAAGGTTAAATAACATTTTAGTTTTATGTTCTTATTTGATTTATAGAAATTTCTTTTAATAAACCCTAATGCTTTGTTGGATTTTTTTATAGTTTCATCAATATGTGGATTCCATGCCAGTTTTTCATTTATTATAACACCTAGGTATTTTGCACCCAAAGCGAGAATCATGCCCCTAGACCAAAGAGCCATTTGAATACAAGCACTCAATACTGAATATGATGTTTTAATACCAGGCTCATTTAGCATCTTCAACACACACATACAAGAATATGTGGTATGTTCAGATGCTACTGTCATTTTTCGATTCCCCCCCCCCTCCCTTTCCCAGTTGACGATGTAGTCCACTGAATTTTATAATACAAACTTTTTAGTTCGTGCATAACAGGAAATGAATAGTCTCGATGGGGAAGCTCTCAGCGTTCCTCCAGACCCCTTGCTGGCAAGGGCGGGGAGTCTACAATTTGTCCACTAACTTCAGGAAGAACCTACAATAACCGTCTTCCGAAAGAAAAAAGGGTCAGAATGTAATAAAGATTAATAAATACACAAACACACGCACACACATATATATATTATATATATATTGGCGGGGGAGGGGATTAAAATCACCCCAACCCCCTCCCCGAAAAAAAATCCTGGCTACGCCCATGGTAGCATTTATATTTTGATTCTTTGAAATATAACCTTTCTGATAGTATCTTGTGTAGCATCAAATGCAAGCTATATTCAGGTGTTGTCAAGCTATATTTTGTCTCCTGCCATATTTAGACCACATATTTGTCCAATTTTTTTTTTGAGGTGGGCGGGGGGATGAGGCAGTTTCCCAAATTTAGTTAAGATCTTAATTGAAATGTCACGTTAGGTTTTAATGTTATTAGCCAATACTTGCTACTATTCACACAAAAAATACAATATTTATAACAAGCAAAAATTAAAAAAAAAAGGAAAGCTTATCTAATAGGAAGAACTCCACAATTAGAGCCATATATCTCAATTATACTTTTTTCACATTTACCACTAAATGGTTAGTTTTTCTTTATATATATATATTTAAATATACTTTACGTTAGGAACAATAATCGTCTATGCAAAGTTTCAACTTGATCTGAGAGTTGGACCAGTGGAAAGACAACGAGTAGATAGACCGAGTGAGCTGATGTACATAAGACTCCACAATAGAATGTTTTAAAAGAATGTTTTAAAATTGATCGTATGTTAGATCTAAGCGAATGTGCGTGTTTTAAATTATTAATGTAATAGACATTTGTTTTGCTTTTTTAAAATTGTTTTATTACATTGTTCCATTTCGTGTAGCTGTGTCTCCATTGTGTCTCAAAATGACAAGGATTCTGGGATATGTTTGATCACCAAACACGCCACTGCGCCGGTCGCAAGAGGCAATAACTTCCTCCTTTTTGGCTAAGTCACCGGTTGCCTGTTTGCTCTTCGGGTTCCTCGATGAACGTTTGAGCAGGACAAATATCTGGCCAGGTTGTTAGCTGGGGCACTTTTTGTTTTTGGTTTGGCTTTTGGGGATCAATTTGATGCGATCGTTTAATCGTAATGGCGATCTGAAGTGACATCAGAAGTGAGCAATGCGACTTTTTCCCGCCTTTTCCTTTCCTGCCCCTGTTTCTCTTGTAACGTCACAACAAATTGCATACCAAATATAGGAACAAGGCTAAGAATGTCACTGAACTAGCGATATCAATCTCTTTCGGTCTTTTTACATTCCTACCACTAGCACACACTTTCTTCATGGTCCAAGATTGGTCTAAGGAAGAGGGAATGTATAAGTTGGAAGGAAAAAAAAAAGAATAATTTTATTCGAAACTAAAATCTCACAGGCAGTATTGCTCGTTAGCTAAGAAAGCGAATGTCGTGATGAATGAATGATTCACAGGTATTTTATAAATATATTTTAAAAAAATATTTTTTTTTCCATTGTTAGTATAAAAATTTGAGTTTGTTGATGCCCTTTTTGTTCATGGTCCAAGCATGGTCTAAAGAAGAGGGAATGTGGAAGTTGGAGTAAAAAAAAGGAATAATTTATTCGAAACTAAAATCTCACACGCAGTATTGCTCGTTAGCTAAGAAAGCGAATGTCGTGAAGAAATGGTATTTTACAAATATATAAAAGAAATATATTTTTTTAAATTGTTAGCAGAAAATTTTGAGTTTGTTGATGCCCCTTTAGTAATGAGACCCTGGGCGTCCATTCCGTCAGCACTGCTCCATGTATGGCCACAATTAAAAGCCACTTTTTTTTCACAATTTAAATCCAAAGCAATCGGGTTACGTTTTCTGGCGCTACAGCCCCCCGGGGGGGGGGGACATATTTGATGTGTGTATATGTTTATTTTATTTTTCTCACATTCCATTTGGATTGAACTTGATATTCACGTCATTGAAGTCGGTTGGTATTTACGACATTGAAGTCATGATTTCTGTTTGAGAGTCACATCTTTACCTCGGGCCCTGCTAAGATAAGCCGCACGGTATTTCCTCTTCTGGGAAAGATAACTGGCATAGTTAAATCAAGGGAAGTAATTACTCTTCGATGGCATAGGAATGAAGCCAGGGGATGAAAAGCATGGAAGAGGGGGTGGTGACATCTGGAGCGCTGCGAAGAAATCTTGAGGTCAGTAGGTTTAAGCTACCCAGCTTAATAAACTACAGTGCTAAAAGTGGGGGAAAACATCAAAATAAAATTAGTACATATTGCAAACATGTTGAATGGTAAACTCATTAAATTTCTGGACCTGTAATACAGTGACATAGAGATGGATAAAACTGAAGGTCTAGATAACCTTGTCTGGTTAACTCAACAGCAGATAGCAATTTGCACCACAGTAAAGAGAAGTTGTATACTTGGTTTAAAACTAAAATAAACGAAAGCACATTATTTTTTTTTTTTTTTTAAAAATCGTTTCGCAATTATAATAAAGTCTTTCGGGAAGATGACGAACTCTGTACCGTTGTTACTCAATCGAAGACAAGAGAAACAGGCCCTGCTTCCCTTCTTGGTTAATGATGCACAACTGCCTTCACCCTTTTTAAAACTTTGTTTTAATTACAATAATGACTCATTATAAATTAGCGAAACATGTCTAGACATTCGAAGCAGTACACTTAATACTAGAAGTAGGTCCTATCGAGTCCCGAACAAAATAGGCCTACTAGCTCCAGAACTACCTTACTTTGAAACCACTGCGAAGTTCAAAGTACTGGTTGTGAGAACCCCCAAACTTGATCACAAGAACGAGGGAAAGAAGGTTTATTCTAAAAAGTAGATTTTCTAAGCATTGCATTGTCTTCATTTACGTTTTACCATTTATTGAGGCCTAAAGCCTCAAAAGTTACATCCGACTTAAACGTTTATTTGACATAAAAGATACTAAAAGAAATGTGAATCAAACCAAGAAACACATTTTAAAAAAATAATTTTTATAAAAAGACAATACATCCATTATACAACTTATAGAGCGATTGTTTTTCTCGTAATGACTAATGAATGTTAGATTTTTAAAAAATGGAACATTTAGCCAAATTTACATTATTTTGTTACTTTGAAAAATTATAACGTTCATAAGTTTTCCCCATGTGACCAACGAGTTAGTATTACTATTCCCAGCGATATACATCAACTGTTCAATGTATGGGAAAATTGTTAGAGCCGTTTTTTTGAGATCAGCATCCAGATTCCACACTCCAGTTTCCATGTAGTTTTGACAAGAGGTATTGTAAAAATTATTAGAATTATTAAAATGAACAAGCAAAATATTTTTTAACTACTTTAAAAAAAAAAAAAAAGAACTCCTTTCTTATGAAGCTGATGACTGTTTCGTAACAGCGAATATTTTACACTTAATAACTAAAATGGAACATTTCCCCCCTTCCCATGAATAAAAATCCTGGTTTAGCGTATCCGTATGTATAAATCTACTCAGAACATAAAATTATCGCAAATGGCTCTAACGATTTTTCCTAGAAAGTTGACAGTTGATGTATATCGTTGGGAAAAGAATTACCAGCTCGATGGGACCTTTTTCATTTGTCAAAGTGCCGGGTATAAAAAACAACAAAAGATGAATAGAAAATACTTAACTTGAACAGACTTCGTATAATTCGTCTTTGGGTATTTCCGCATGCAGCTAGATTCTCAACCTTTTAGGCTCGGCGAGCCCTTTTTACACCCCCCCCCCGGCATACACACACAGCAATAGAAGAATGGACAAAAACAATTCATTTGTTCTATGGTCTTAGGCGACCCCTGGCAAATCGTCGCGACCCACAGGTTGAGAACCCCTGGAATAGAGGCTAGTTGATTTCTATATTCACTTAACCAGGATTTTTTCCCCCTTGAAATGGGGGAGGTGGGGAGAGAAATAGGGTAAAAAAAATTCTTTTTTAAATCTTAACAAAGTTATGGCTCAAATGTTTTTCTCGTGTATGAACTAATTTTAAAAAAATTGAATTCAAGAGCCAATGTAATCATTAACACTTGTAGTTTTTATTACAGATATAAACTATTATAAACGCAAAAGGTCTCGGTCTAAAATACAGAAAAAAAAAGGGGGGGGGGGCTGAGGCTGTAAATAGGGATGATGAAAGAGTCGCTTGACAGATTTGTTGCCAACTTGGAGCGACTGCTTTTTCATAAAACTAATTTCGCTTATGGCTACTTTGTCATCTGTAGTAACGACAATGTGGACACGGAGTAATTTCCCAGAAGTCAAAGTTCCTGTAGTCAGGTTAAGTCATTCTCCGGTCACATATTGGGATATTGGTTGGCTTGGGAAATGAAAAGAACTTTAGTGCCCGTAATCCCAAATAAGGTGACGATGAAACTGGAAATTGCCCTGAGCAAACATTCCTCTTTTCAATACACTTTTTTTTTTTCCACGCTGTTATTTTTATTTTCAATCTTTTTATTCATTTGCAGATAAAAAAAAGGTGCACTGGTTTCTCTCAATTTTAACATTATTTTTTATATTGTTCCAAACAAATGGAAATTCAGGTTGACTACAATTGTCCACCTCAGCATAACTACTATAAATAACAGTAATCAGTAGAGACACAAAGACAACTGAAACAGAACAACAGACATACACAGCTAGTGCTTTCTGAATTCACTTGATTTTAGTTTTTTTTTTCTTTACAATAGGTCATAAAAATTGACAAATTTAACCAAATAAGAGAATGCATCACCTCAGAGTTGATGTCACACATTAGACACTTTTTAAGTACACTGATAATTTTGATTTTTTTAACCTGGGGCAGCAGGGACTTGTTAGCCTTGGCTGGCTACCCACCTACAAGAAGGAAAACTGGATTCAAGCCTCTACTCCCAAACATGGGAAAGGGATCTGGAGTCAACACTGAGGAAAAATTCAGAAGCTGCTGACCCTTAGGCAGCCTGCAGCACAAAATTTATATCCCAGCAGAGCCTGTGATACTGCTAACCCCAAACTGTATCTGCCCTTGCTGTTGATTTGAACACATCAGCTGCTTGGAAAGGGGATAACTGTGGGCATGGTTCTTACCATCATTCTAATTTAATCTATGAGATGATCCATAGTCGCTTTGGAAATAAGAAGGTCATACATCTTTCTAACACAACAGAAAGAATATACTAAATTGAGGGACAAAAAGAATTGTAGTAATTTTATTTATTTACATTTTTTTGCAAAAAATTTTTAAACAAAGCGTTAAATGTCAGCATGGCTTCAGCTTTAGTGCTTTCAACTTTTAATCTCTCTTTGTGGATTGTTTCCAAACGTTCTAGCATCTTGACATTCTCTTCAGACAGCTTCGAGAGAATTTCTGTCTCCTTTTTGGATTGCTCCAACATGGCTTCCAATAGTTGTTGGAGATTGTGGTCATCGGGGTCATCATGGTAACTGTAGTCATTATGGTAACTGTGGTCATCATGGTCATCCGTGGATTTTTTAAACTTTTTTCTTGGCGTGCTCTCCTGTGAAGATAAAATTAGGCGGTTGATTTATAATATAACAACAATTTCTATTAACAATGAAGTTTTATTGATACGTAACAGTTTGGTAATAATAGTTGACAATATAGAAAGTTATTTTCCCTCATTCTAAAGTGTTAAGAGTAATAGATTGCTCTGTATTTGGATGTTTCTTTTAATTTGATTTTTTTTAAAATATCTTTTCTTTATATACAGCTAAGTTTTACTGGCTAACATTTGAATTTGATTAAAATTTTTTTTTTACTAATCTTCTTTTCCTCCTAGGCATCCTTACCCCCCACCCCCACCTTTAGCTGACTGGATTTAGACCATTATGAAAACTAAATAATAGAACACAGGTACTTACAAAATTTATATCCAAGTCAGAAAGACTATCACTTTCAGACTTGCTTGATAGATCATTTTCAGATCTCCTTGATAATTCACTGATAGATGGCACATGTGATTGGGCAGAGATTGTCACTGGAGAAGACATAGAACCAAGGGACTCATCTGAGAGACTACATGAGCTAGCCTGATAAGTCATAGTCGAGCCTTTTCTTGCCAAAGCATCCATTTTATCAAAATAAATCCACTTGTTCGAGCCATCTGCTGTCTTTCCACTAAGGACGTTTCTGCACATAATAGTTTTGTACCTGCAAAAACAAATAATTCCCCTTTCTTGATCTTAACTCAAAAATCTCAATTGCTTATTTTTCTAATGCAAAAGACCAAATTTGGGTGGAGATATATGTGAATTAAACATAACTATTTATCTTGTCCACAGACATTTCAGATATTATCAAAAGAAAAATCAGATTAGAAACTGGTAAGTTTATATTCGTCAAGCTTTTAATCCTGTTCCAGAGTTACTATGTTATAATGTTTGATTTAAATAACTGAAATTGAAAGAAGAAATAAAGCTAAAAACCTGTTACATTAAGCTTTTGTAACGACATGGTTTGGGTAAATTTAAACACAATGGCATAAAGTGGTTCACATGTCTCTGTATTTTCAGAATGTATATCTGATGATCATGTTAAAATAGTAACCAGAGAGACTTGTATACATGAAGAAAAAATTCATGAGGTGGCTGAGTGGTAAATGCTTGGCTTCTAAGCCTGGGGTCCTGTCAGATATCAGTTTTAGAACCCCTGTAATATTTGGTGACTAGTAGTCACTGAACTATTCCGTGCAGTTAGCACAAGATTTTTCCTGGTCGGGGACTGACCACGAGGTGGACACCTCAGTTGATCTTGGGCTCTCGTAGAGAGAGGAATATTATGGATATCTTGTCCAGTGTAGTTATGTATAGATATTAAGGTTGATTTTTGGAGCATGTGTGATAACTAAAGTATTCCATTGGATTCTAATGTACTATGTTTTGTGTATATTTCTTGATGGCTGGACTTGCCAATATCTTTTGTGAATTATATTTTATGTGAATAAAATCCATGTCTGCTGACCTAGAGTCTATTAATAATTCTAAATGTTGTGGTCGTAGCATTCAGTATGTTAATGTTCTCACGCACCTCCAAATATAGTGCGTGTGAGAAAGTATTTAGTTAAGAAGAACATTATAGTAGTACCAGAAGAGGTATCTACAACACACACAACCACATTCGCGTCATCACGCCTACAACAAAAACCAGGCTGTGACAGGTCCTGTGTTTGAATCTTGGTGTAGACTAGGATTTTGAATTTTGGGATTTTTAGGGTGCCCCTGAGTCCACCCAACTCTAATGGGTACTTGACTTAAGTTGGGGAAAGTAAAGACGGTTGTCGTTAGACTGGCCACATGAAAACCTTCTTCTTAACCATTGGCCAATGAAACAGATGACCTTAACCCTATAGATTGCAAGGTCTGAAGGGGGAACTTTTCTTTACAAATTAAATTTTAGTCCTCATGTTGAAATCATGAAAAGATTGAGCACACATAATTAACACACACAATACAATATAATTTCAATAACATAAAAGCTTGAAACTTATTAACTAAAGGACTCTGATATAAGCCTGTTGAATCTTTTTAAAGGTTTTGAAAGTGAAAACAAAAACTTTACTAAATAACTCCGTTTCATTCTCCAATCTTCTGTTTATAAACTAAAATGTTCATGAAGACACAATGTGTAAGTTTACACTTCTGGTTACACTTCTCTCTGTTAGGAATCTTTAAGGAATACACAAAAATGAGGATGGAGATGTAATACTATGTAACTTACATGTGTATTAAGCCCAGAGATGTCTTTGATGTAACTATTATCTTTGGTGTTTTATTCTAAAGCAAATAGTGCAAACATTTTATTGATTGAATAATCAACTTGAAAATAGAATGAGACTAATCTTTTAAATTATAAAATATTGTTTTTCCATAGGAAATATGATACATATGATAGTACAAAATGCATACAATAAGATAATGGAAAACAGAACATGACATAATGTGACTGGAAAAAAATTAGTCTTTCTGGTTAGAGGAAATGTTGGTTTTTATTTTAACATAAATATCTAATGTAAGATTTTATTTATTTAGCATTAGTAAGAAATTATTTTAAATATATATATATATATCGAAATAGGACTGCAAAACAAAATTCACTCAAAGTTTTGCAAATGTGTAAGCTGATAACTTAAAACATGACTTTTGACTTTATTTAATCCTCTTTCTGTGGTTACAAACTCTAACTGAACTATTCTTCTTATTTTTGCTTATTCAAATAATTTAAGCTTGTCAGTATTTTTAAACCTATGAAGCTTTCAACAAAAAACAACATGGGATGAAAATGAAGAGAATATGAACCAACTATAATTGCATCTATATGAAATACTAATCAATAGTTTCAAAAAAAAAGGAAGACAATAATTGGCAGGCCATTTTAAAATATTACAATTCTTACAGAGATGAAGGTAAGACATGACACAACCCAAAAGAAAAATGACCTAATAGCTGGCTGAGGGTTCAATGGAAAATTTACATGGAAAGAAACAGTTCTGAAAGACAAAAAGTTAACAGATAGGTCTAGATCTCTAATGGGGAAAAGGGGAAAAGTAAAAATGGTCCGTTTTTGTTAACCATGGGCCATAGAAACAGATGACCTTTACATCATCTGGCTCATACATCACTAGGTCTGAAAGGGGAACTTTTTTTTACTAGATGTTTAGAGATAGAGATGAGCACCAAGACTCTCAAAGAGCTGCAGTGATGGATGAATGGATAGTTTTTTTTTAGGCAATATAATAACATGACAATGTATTGGTTTTGTGAAATTGATTTTCAAGTACTAAAATGTGGGATGTTGGTGTGACTGAATACAAAGTATTTTTTTATCAAATTCTTCAAAACTTGTTTACATGCGGGGTAAGGTGGCTGAGTGGTTAAGCCCTTTGCTGCTGAACCCAGGGGTTTCAGGTTCAAACCTCTGGAATTTTAGGACGACCCTAAATTCCACACAACTCTAATGGGTACCTGATATTAGTTTGGAAAGTAAAAGGCGGTTGGTCATTGTGCTGACAATATGACACCCTTGTTTACATTGGCCAAAGAAACAGATTAAGTTTAATCATTTGCCCTATAGATCCCTAGGTCTAAAAGGGGTACTGGTACTTTATTTTTTTCTTTTGTTTGCAGGTATCTAAAGCCAATTTTTTAGAACATGCCCAATTATATAAAAATAATTAACTTACCGTCTTTTTAAATCTCTAAATTTTTTATCACACTTTTCACCACTGAGGTGGTGCCCTTTAGCCTTTAATTCCTGTGAAATTGTATCCCAGATATCTTTTTTCTTTGTAAATGGTTCCTGAAATGTTTCTTTATGCAAATCGTAGGCATCAATAAGAAGAAATGTGTTTTGGCGATTCCAGGTTTTACTTCCTGTAAAGAAAATCAAATTCAGGAATGGAATTATCTCTATTGGGATAAGATTCTAAAATGGCTTTAAAATTGAGAGCTGTTGTAAACATTATTTTGTTAACAACTCTGAACATACCAAGATAAAATTTTTTTACAATTGATACTTCACTACAAAAGAAGGTATCTTAACGAGCTCTGGAAAAATGTTTCAATAAATTGTCACTTTCTTTGTAATTTTTGGTGATTCAAATAAAAAAGTGTGACCTTGAAAAGTAGAATTATATGCAAAGCTTTAAAGCCTGACAAATAATTGTATAATAATAAAATTTACAGCTATTCTTATCATCTAGACCAGTGTTTCCTAAACTTTTAATATAATTATTTGTAATGCAGGGTACAAAAAATGGATTTATTTTAATCACAATCATTTGTCTTTCTTTTTGTGCCCCAAACCTATATTTCTTATTATATTTAAGGTCAAAGAGGCCATGTTTTCATTCAGTTCAAACAAATTTCATCACACACATTATATCCAAGCACCAAAATTTATTTCAAGCAGTCTCTATATTTTGGCATCAATCAATAAACTCAGATTTTAATTCCATATTGATATAAACTAAATTTTAAGATCCCCCAGACATAGCCCCTGACATGAAATCATTAAGATGTTTTCAAATTATGCATAAATACGAACACAAAAAATAAAAATATGAACTCATTCTACCAAAATTAGGTCACTGTGACTGGGATAGTGACTTCTACACAGACTTTTAGACTTGTTTTATGTTTGCATGATTAGATGTGTGTTGAATGTTTGTGTTTTTTGTTTATTAAAAAAAAATTAATTAAAATAAATTTTGGTATTTGGAATGAAATGTGTGACAAAATTTGTTTGAACTAGATGAAAACACATGGCCTCTTTGACCTTAAATATAATTTACAAATATAGGTTTGGGGCACAAATATAAGTAGTCATCCTTATTTTCTTTAAACTAAAAAAGATTTTGGTACTTCAATTTTTTTTCTATGTCAAACCATTATGATTATCAAATAATCCTGCGTTGTCAATAGTGTCAAAGTCAAACTTTGATATTTTGTCTATAGTATAGATAGTAGCTAAGTAGCATTCGAATAGCATAAAAACTACTCTATATTATAGTATAGTATGATAGTATCTAATACTTATCTATATATAGCTAGGCGAAAAAAACAGGAAGTGTGAAAGTAAAAAATGACTGATAAACTTAAGATTGCGTTTTTGACTTTTTTCCACATAGGCCACACTTGCAATTTATTACACTTTTGAATGAAATGTGAGAAGTTTTAAACTTGTGTTATCGATTACTTTAGACAATGGCCTATATAAAGCTTAATTA
Source organism: Biomphalaria sudanica (assembly GCA_036873155.1). NCBI lineage: Eukaryota > Metazoa > Mollusca > Gastropoda > Planorbidae > Biomphalaria > Biomphalaria sudanica. Next base: position 5,358,548 of record JAZGLO010006651.1, on the reverse strand, counting down.
CGTGTTTTTTTTAAAAGTTATTTGTCATTTTTACATTTATTATAAAAAATACTCAATTTTTGTTTTTAGCAATACAGGGTCCAGGAAAATGATCAAACATTAATTTTTTTTTTTTCACGGTAGATATCATGCCTGGCTATAATTCTACCAAGTTTTATTGCGATATATCCTTCGCATCGCTCAAAAACTTGAAAATACGGTTATCATTGTGGGCTATGGGATTTACAGTTTTTGTGAATTTTGATAAGGAAATTTTCGTCATCAAACTAAAACCACTGGAGGCCATGTAAGGCCTAGTATTCTGGATATATTCAAATAGATTTTATGTATTAATCGTCTTCGCATGAATTGTAAAGCGCATTTGAAAAATAATTGTTTCAGACGATTTTGATCCCACTTTTTAAATATCTTGTTATTTTCTGCCATCACAACGACGCCATTTTGTCCCCGCCTCTCTGACATTTCTTGTAGATCTAGACCCGATAATTTATTTATTTCATCAATATTTACATTTTAAACAAGTAAAGTTCATAAATATAAATGAAATCAGATTTGTGAGCTAGAAATTCACTATGAATACTAAATCTACTATTAAATTTCTTATTTAATAAGTAGATTTATCCTCTACGAAACTCAATTCCAACTTTTTAACTTTTTGAGCGGGGGTTGTGTCTCGCTGGCTTAGCGAGCGAGACGCTCTCATCTTACTTGTTCCATGTCAACCAATGTTAAGCCAAAACGACACAAAAAAAATCACAACTTTCTAACTATTAGACATACAGTCATAATTTAAACACCATTGGAAAGTTCTGTCAAAGTATTTTAATGATGTACTAACGAAAAATTGTTTTTTCAAAGATTAATTTTTTATTTCACCTCCCTACTATATACTATATATATATAGGAAAGTGCGAAGTTCGAGCAGCCCCGATTTGTCAGGAGGTTCGAACAGTTCACTTTTTATTGCTATAACTTTTTTATTTGAATGTTTACCAAATTACCACTATATTGCTACTGCGTATGCACCTTTTTTCTTTACTTCCGACACATACTATTTTCTTTTCCTTGTAAAGGCTAAGTTCATGGTGAGGTCAAACTCAGGAGGTGTGGAGTTATTCTTTTTTACTACCCGGTAGTGAAGGAAATGGGTAATGGGCTTAAGGCTATTTTTAAGTCTGATTGCTCATCAGCTTAAAGAGACTATTTGAAGTTGTGGAGGGTGGGAAATGGGCAATGGATGGTGTTCTTGCGCTGGAGTAAAAAGAAAATGACTTTGTAGTAAAAATTAAATATTAAAACATGTTTTTAGATATATTTCCTTTGATCTGTTCGAACCTTCCACCAACCCGATCGAGGTTACTAACTGGGGAAAATTCCGCTCGAGGAAAAGTACGCTTGGCGATACTTACCCTACACCTCTTTGACTTCGTATTTAATTTTAACTAAGCCTAGTGATACATTAAATCCAATCTATTTTCATAGAAAAAAGGACGAGGAATTCAAAGATACTATCAGTTTTTTCATAGGTCAGACCGTTACTGTGCTATAAAAATCCAAACTTGAAAATTGCTGCCAGCGGGCTTAATGCGCTCGAACTTCGCACTTTACTCTAAATATAGTTAACTTAGTCTAGATTCTAGTGAAGTCTTGTAAAAAATGTTTTACATGTTTCGGATGTTCCTTCATAGTTGAAGATAGTTTACTTCCTAGTCCAAATCTCCCGCAGGACGACGGGGGATGGGAGCTGGCAGGGTTTGAACCCTCGACCGTCGATAAATCCGAACGACAGTCCAGCGCGCATACCGCACGACCAGGCAGCCATCCAAAGCCATTCTTTAGTCTTTACAATTACAGTTTCACTCTTTAGTAAACTCAGTAATGACAGGAAATTGAGTAAAGAGTTAGATCTAGAACTTAAACTTTGACTTAGTTTACTTATTAGACTTAGATCTAGATTCTAGAATAACTAGATCTAGATTTATTCTAGACCCAGTTCAGTTATTCATCACTGGCACTAAGGAAGAATTATCTTATCTTATCTTATCTTATATAATACAGACGTTACTTCAAAAAAGAAGATGATTACGTCCTACGCGTCATGCATTTAGTCATGCATATTAACCAATGACTTAAATTCTGCCAAGTCACTGGTTTTTCTGGCTAGCTCAGGCAACCCATTCCATGCTCTAATAGCACTAGGGAAGAAGGAGTATTTGTACAAATTTGTCCTAGCATATGGGACGAGGAATGTGCCTTTATTTTTGTGTCTTTCAGAGTATTTTATTAAATTTTGTTTTTGTATTTGAAGATTATGGTTCAGTGTTTTATGTATAATTGCTACTTTACTTTTGAGTCTTCTGTCCTGAAGGCTTTCTAAATTTAGTGATTTTACTAATGGTGTTACCCTAGTCAAATGTGAATATTCGTTTGTTATGAATCTCACTGCTCTATTTTGTGTTTGTTCCAGTTTCTTAATGTTTTCTTGAGTTGAGGGGTCCCACACGGTGGATGCATATTCTATTATTGGCCTAACCAAGGTTAAATAACATTTTAGTTTTATGTTCTTATTTGATTTATAGAAATTTCTTTTAATAAACCCTAATGCTTTGTTGGATTTTTTTATAGTTTCATCAATATGTGGATTCCATGACAGTTTTTCATTTATTATAACACCTAGGTATTTTGAGTTTTTAGTCTGTGTTACTGGTTTGCCATGAATAAGATAAGTGGAATTAATTTGTTTAATTTTTTTGTTACTCTTAACAACTGACATTTTTCTGGGTGGAAAGACATGCTCCAATTTGATTCCCATTTCTGTAATTCATCTAATTCTCTTTGTAAAATATCTGTGTCTTGTTTTGTTTTTATTGTTCTATATATTATGCAATCGTCTGCAAATAATCTGACTTTTGTTCCTGAACTAATGCAATTTGGTAAATCATTTATGTAAATTAAAAATAGTAGTGGACCCAAGACTGTTCCTTGAGGTACACCTGAGTTTACTGTTATTGGTGTTGATTTAGAGCCATTTATTATTACAGTTTGTTCTCTCCCTATCAGAAAATCTTTAATCCACTGATACAGTGGACCGTTAATGCCGAAATATTTTAATTTTTTAAGCAAACTATGGTGGTGAACTTTGTCAAAAGCCTTGGAAAAATCTAGTAAGATAGCATCTATTTGTTCACTATTATCTAAACCTTTTGAGAAATCATCAATTAGTCCTATTAGTTGTGTTTCACATGATCTATATTTCCTAAAGCCATGTTGGTATGGGGTGAGGACATTATGTTTGTCTAAGTGGTTTATGATGTTGCTACATATTATGTGTTCTAGTATTTAAAAATATCTAGATCTATAATATATATATTCTAGATCTATGTAGTGTCTAGATTCTAAATCTACTAAAATTAGATAAAACTTTTTACCATCATCCCCTGTCTCTGATATCTCAGCCATCTTTTTTTTTTTTTGCTAGTTTCTCTAGCGGTGCAAGATCGCTAACGAGCGGGTGAAAGTGCGAGATTCCCCGGGACCTGACTAGGCCAGATGTAGGGGGTCTAGATCTTTAGGGAATCTAGATCTCTAATATTACTAATATAGATCTAATATAATTAATTTGATATATTATATAATCTTAGATTTAGATCTAACATCTCTATAGACTATTTAATTTAAATATTTTATTTTGTCAAGACCTATCATACGTCTACTGACTCTACTCCCAAAACTTTTGGCAAAAGTTATGGCCGGGCCTAAGTCTAAGTCATCATAAGTCCATACCCGTGCATACCCTTGAGACTTGTCTTAGCCGACTTGACTAGAATGACTAGATCTAAAATCTAGATCTTAAGCTTTGAATAGAGTTAGTCTATAATTTAGCAAATTTAGTATTATCTAGATCTATATAACTATACAGCATAGTCGCCATAGCCTATGAGTATGATATTGATAGTCTATCTAGATCTATAATTTTTCTCTCTATATATATATATAATATATCATCTTTGTCTATAATAATCTAGATCTATATTCTATACCAGTCTATAACTATACGTCTGTACTTTATAAGATAAGATATACTAGATACTATACTAAGCCTAAGTATACACTAGATTGTCTCTAGACTAGTCTAGACTCCCTCATCTACAAGCAGTAACGGAGTAACAAGCAGACTGTTGATTACAAATTTAAAATCTTGCATCCGTGCGCTCAAAATTTTACCTGTGGATATTAGATACATATTGTTTTTATGAATAATGTGTAGGCCTGTTGGTCTAGGGGTATGATTCTCGCTTAGGGTGCGAGAGGTCCCGGGTTCAAATCCCGGACAGGCCCAACTTTTTTTTTTAAAATAAATTTACATTATTAAATACTTTTTTAAAAAAGTTTTTTTTTTTGAGTCCATTAAACATTTCAAACTTTATAGTCATAGATCCATAAAACACATATACTTTTAAAAGTAGACATATATTAAATATTGACTAACTTAAAATAATAGTAAATCTTACTCTACTTAGAGAGTTAGCCCAATTTTTTTTTAACATATAATATTTTAAACATAGGCTTATCTAATCTAATAATTTAATTTTTTTAAAGCTTAATCAAATTAAATGATATTATTATACTAGATAAGTTTGAAATATGTTTGAAAAAGCTAGCTATCTAGATCTACATATTTTGCAAAAATTGAAGTCTATTAAATAAGTATGTAATAGAACTAGAGACGGTAATCCTGTAGATCAGCGTCCTGGGTCACGACTTTTTATGTTGTCAATACTCAACAAGTTATTTTAGATTTTTTGGCCCAGGGAGAGGGGGAATCATTTCAAAAGCACAAATCATATTGAAGTCGCCAAGTCACTTTAATGATGTATAGTAAAAAAAAATAAAGGTTAGTTTTTACAACCATATTTATTTACAACATTATTTACATCTATTATATGAAAAGAATTTTATTCTGGCTAATGATCGGTATTTTGTGAGCGCGGGACGCTGATCTACATCTAGCTTAGATACTTCGATCTGTCTATTTGGCGAAATCTAGACAATAAGACTAAGTTTTCTATTTTACAATTTAGCAAAAGATACTTACATAATTGTAACTGGCTCGTTGGTCTAGGGGTATGATTCTCGCTTTGGGTGCGAGAGGTCCCGGGTTCAAATCCCGGACGAGCCCAATTTTTTTAAAAATTTAAATATATTTTTACAAAAATCAGTTTTTTTTATTTCAAGGTAATTGTAAATATCTATAACGTTAGTGTGTTAAAATTCCATGCACTTCTTTGGTAGACCTAGCTTTTTTGTTTTTGATTCTCAATAAAGACTTACACATCTATGCCAAGGAGGTTATATTTAGATGGAGATGGCGTGACGTCACTAGGTTGAAGCCAAATCGCAGCCATCTTGGTCTACTCAAATTAAAACGTGTAGTCTGTTTTTTTTTTGAGAAATTTATTTCAACAATATTTCACGACATTATTTAAATATCTGTACATTGTACAATATCTTATAAAACGTTTAAAACACAGTGTATAGAATAAAATAAACATTACAAATGCCTTCTTGTTCGGCATACGGTTGTACGCAACCAGAAAACGGGTTTATCTGAGCACATGTTTGAATGTGAGCCTACTGAAAACCATGTAATTTTACTCATCAAGGCAATAGCAGAGACATATCTGCACGTGCGGTATCACTACGCTGCAAAACATTACACTTTTAGGAATCATATGCAAAAAGGTGCTGTGAGCAGACAGGTGCATACAAAACTAATTCTCTTCAGTGGTAAATAATTAGTTATCTCCCACTAGCTCATTGACTTTGTATATTCAGTATGGTTTATCAGTGTGTTCTTATATAATGTCTTCATGTTTGTATAAAAATGTATCTTCCCACATTTTACATACTAAACATTTTAGATGTAGGCCAGAGTTTTATAGGGAAAGATTAGTTAGTATTACTGTAACATTATTATTAGTAGTAGGTAGTATTACTCTTTTCACTTCAATTTTATCAATTTTGTGGTGATTTCAGTGCGGTAAAAATTATAAAAAATATAACAAACCTCTTGCAAATCATTTTTGTGCTTTTTTCAGCCCACAATAGTGCTTAATTTCGATGTAATCATTATATTTCGGTTTTGTAGGCCTCGATCAGGTGATCGTATAAATCACTTTACATGCTCTACAGCGCTTTGTAATTGATCCATTGGAATATCTAGACCACCAGATATGAACTTGGGCCTTAGAGGAGTTTAGAAAAAAACATGATGACAAAATACGAGGCTAATTTGAGTCGTTACGAGAATTAGAAAACTGGTATCGCAATGAAAACGGATGGAATGTTTTGAGTAAACCAATATGGCGAATAGGCTCCGCCCACTGGCTTCAACCGATAATGAACATTTGATAGCAACCGCCATCTCCATCTAAATATAACCTCCTTGATCTATGCCAAACAACCATAACTAATTTTCTATATATAATGTGCATGTCTTATCTTAACTTATAACCTACAGACTTCCTTTTGACAGGCATTTACATCCCACTATGGGCGTAGCCAGGGGAAGGAGTTCTTGAAGTTCAAACCCCCCTCCCTCCGAAACTAACCCCCCTCCCTCCAGGGAATGGAATTTTGTGACTGATTTTTAACGGCCCACAAAAGAGAAAAAAACGCTATTAGCTTTGTGTGGTTTGTCCGTCCCGTTTAGTTCTCGTAAAATGGAAAAGATATTAAAATCCGACATCATAGTATTTAAGTCCATTCAAAGTTCTGATGCAATGGCTACTTTTTTATTATCTAAAAGAGAAAAATCTAATTTTTAAAATCAATTATGCAAGCAATTTTTTCATAAAAATACACATTTACAACTATTCACTATTAATAGTAACAAACAACAGATGCTATTTAGTAAAGGAGACTACAATTTACTATATATTTAGCACATTTATGCAAACGGTTTTAGATTTTTTACCAAAAAATAATATTCTTTTTTTTACAATTTTGTTGCTAAGATAAATACATTCTGTGATACTAACTCTTACATTTACACACACACAAAAAAAAAAATGTTTACTTTTTTTTTTAAAGATAAACAAATCTATTTAGTATTCATATAAGTGGAACATAATTTAAAACAACAATTAATAAGTAGTTTTTAATAATTATCGCGTGAACGACACCCTATAGGCATAACTATGGAACACGTAACTAAAGGACTACTTCGGGGGCCGATTTTAAGTTTGTGTTTCAATCTTGTTTGCCTTGGTTTTGTTTACTTTAGGGGAGATTTTAATACTAGACCATCACTTACCCCAGCGCAGCCAAGGGGGGTTTTGAGTTTAAAATCCCCTTCCAGGGGCTTTTGCAATAAACCACCCTCTTCTATAAAACAAAACCAAAAAAATATATATATATAAATATATGCAAATGACAATCCCAACAACCAATGGGTCAGAGTTTACACAGATGGATCCTCTAAAAAATCTAACACAAATGGAGGAGGTGGCATACTAATTGAATGGCCCAATGGAGAAAGACTGGAAAATGTCAATTGCAATTGGCGATCTCTCAGACAGCCATAAAGCAGTAAGGCAAGCACTGTAACTAGCAGCTACCACACTAATAAACTACCCATGTACACCAAACAGCCAAATTGTCGTACTGACGAAGCCTGAAAATTTTTCGACTCAGAACTGGTCACATCAGAATGAGACAACATATGTTCCGGAAGCTTAGAATCAGTACGAACGAAACCTGCCCTTGTGGAGCATCATTACAGAATACTGACCATGTCCTTCAAAGCTGCATACTAGATCTATATCAAGAGGCCCGAACAAAACTCTGGCCCTAAAACCTTCCTATAGAACAAAAACTATACGGAGAACTGTCTGATCTGGAAACCACTGCGCGGTTCATCTCAGATATAGGATTACTGATCTGAACTGTACGACCTGTAAAACGAGAAGAAGAAGAAGAAGTAGAACAATTCTAAATATATTTTCAGGCTGGGATTGTCCAGATCATTAATCAGCCAATTTCGGGTTCTGATAGCCTATGTCTATTACAATAAACTTTTATTCATAATCTCGTTTGCATCTCTATATATATATTTAATATTCACATATGATATCATGTGCCTAGCCGGGGGGGGGGGGGGTTCTTGGGGTTCAACACCCCCCCCCCGAAATGAAATCCCCCCCCCGAAGGGGGGGGGGGTCGGAATTTAGTGACTGATTTTTAGCTTGATTTTGTTTTTTTTAGGTGGGATTTTAATACTAAACCATCACTTGCCCCAGCACAACTATAAGGCACACCAGGGGCTTCGAGTTTAAAACCCCCTACCAGGGGTTTCAGTTTAAAACCCCCTACAAAGGGTTTGTTACAGTTAAAACCCCTCTTCTTTAAAACAAAACAAAAAAATGCAAACGACAATCCCCAAATTCTAAGATCACAGTTAAGGAAGATTTTGATTTTAAAACCCCTCCAAAATTTACGATAAACCCCTTCTTCAATATAAAAAAAAACACATTACTCACTCAAAATTCTATGATCGTAGCCAAAGGGGTTTTGAGTTTACCCCCCCCCCTCTTCAGTAGGGTTTGAAGCTAAAATTACCTCTTCAATATAAAAAAAGCAAATTACGCACTCAAAATGTTATGAGCGTAGTCAAAGGGGTTTTAATTTAAAACTCCCCTCCAGTGAAGATTGAAGCTGAAAAAATACCTCTTCATTATATAAAAAAAAGCAAATTGCTCACTTTAAAATCTATGAGCGTAGCGAAAGGGGTCTTGAGTTAAATCCCCCGCCAGCGGGGTTTGAAGCTAAAAAATATATCAATTACACACTCAAAATGCGATGAGCGTTGCCAAAAGGGGTTTTGAGTTTAACCCCCCCCCCCCGTCAGAGGGGTTTGATGCTAAAAAAATACCTCTTCAATATAAAAAAAGCAAATTACATACTAAAATTATTTGAGCTTAGCCAATCCAATTTGGGGTTCTGAGTTTAAACCCCTCTCCTACAGATGGCTTTTTTTTTTTAAAATTTAAAATCCCTCCAGATGGTTCTGAGTTTAAGATCCCCCTACAGAGCATTTTGAGGTGGAAAACCTCTATCTTCAATATTAAAGCAAACTACAGTTACTAAATTCTATTATCGTAGCTAAATGGGGTTTTGAATTTAAAAAAAAAAACAACTCCAGAGATTTTTTAGTTTAAAACCCCCAACAGATGATTTTGACGATAAAAGTTCTCTTTTCAATATAAAATCTAAAGCAAACTACAGTCACTTAATTCCAAGAGCGTATTCAAGAGAGGTTACACATTTCTACCATTGGCGGGGCTCCATTAATAAAGTGCAGTGAATAGTCATCTGCCGAAATTGAAAAACACTAAATGTGGCTCAACAAAGATGGCTAAGACAGATTTTAGGAGTCAGTTATAGAGATCGGCTCTCAATCAAGGAAATCCTTTGCCGAACTGGGAGTCGACCCCTTATTAAGATTGTGAAAGAGCGTCGCATAAGGTTTGCGGTACATGTTCTCCGACAAAATGAATTAGGTATAATAAGAGTTGCGATGACTATCCTAGTTCAACTTGGCGCCACACATTCATGGAGGTTCTCGGAGCAGGTGGGAAGAGGCTTCAGACATTACCAGTGACAGATTTTTATGGAAACAGCTTGACGGCAAATGCACCGAACGGCGCGGGAGGGTCAGTAAGAATAGCACATTAGGTTTTTGAAATAAAACTTTTTAATAGCAGGAAAACGCACTGCAGATACGTCAGAATATGCATTTTGTTGGCTTTCAATACCAGAAATAGTGCTTGGCGGCGGGGCTTCGCCCCGCGCTGGGGGAGCTCCTGGCGCTCCCCCAAACCCCCTTGCTACTAATAGCGGGGAATCTACACTTTTTCCACTAACTCCAGGAAAAATCTATTCTAGGGCACAGTAAACGTCTTCCGAAAGAATGAAGGGTCAGAATGTAATAAAGATTATGTACACACACACATATAAAGACATATTAAAAAAAAATTCGCGGGGGGGGGGGATAAAAAATCCACCCCCTTCCAAAACCCTCCCCGAAAAAAAATCCTGGCTACGCCCATGTATGATATGTACATCTATTTTAATATCTATAATATTTTAATCTTTTTTTTAATATCTAAATAAATGTACCAAGGGAATCAATACCAAAAATTCTTCAAATTTTATTTTTTAAAATTTAGTTGACACTAATGACTCTATTGCGCACTCTATTGAGACGTGTGGTAGATTTGTCATCCCCAGAAAGCAGTCAATTTTAGTGACATTTATAGTGATCTGGGGGTATTGTAATATGTCATAAAATATATACAGTAATGATTTTTTTGCAAGCTATTTCCCCCCATAAATATGTTTACAACGAAGCATAGGTGTCAGCAGCAGTGGTAATTTGGATGAGTTGGAGGGGGCTCTAAAGGAAAACATAAAAAAAATATATAAAAAATTGAATGTTAATGCAACTTTTCATTGACGTTTAAACAGCTTCATTTTTTTTTGGCTCACTCTACTAGCAACTTTGTTAAAATGTAAAAATGTAGCTTGACTAAATTATACCTGTTACAGGAGTCTAAGGTCATTCTACGTAGGGCTCTTCCACGAAGAGTAAAATTAAGGATATATACTTTTTCTGTATACAACGAGGGCAGAACTTTCCAGGGCTGGGTAGCATCGTTTCGCGGACCGCAGTCTTGGCATCACTGCTTCAGATAGATCGCTTGTTAGAAGCAGAAGTAATCACATGATCTTGCCATGTAACATGTTCACACTCTGGCAAACAAAAGGAACTCATCAATACCGGACTGTGAAGGCGCTTGGCTTCCGAACCGGGGGTCCTGGGTTCGAATCCTGGTAAAGACTGGGATTTTTAATTTTGGGATCTTTGAAACCACCCAGCTCTAATGGGTACCTGACATTAGTTTGGGAAAAGTAAAGGGGGTTGGTCGTTGTGCTGGCCACATGACACCCTCGTTAACTGTAGGCCACAGAAACAGATGACCTTCACATCATCTGCCCTATAGACCACAAGGTCTGAAAGGGGAACTTTACTTTTAATACCATCCCGTGATGACAGGAAACTGAGATTGTATTACTTGGATGTTTTTCAAATTTTATTATTGCATCCTAGCCCAAACATTCCCCAAGACTGCGGGAGTCAGAGAGCATGGTTCGAATCGTACAACACGATTATGCGGCCCTTTCTGCAAATAGGTCCATCATTTTTCAGTCCGTTAGTTTGATGTTTTATCTCTTGTCTACATTTCAAATGTAATGTAAAAAAAAAAAAGTAAAAAAAAAAAAAAAAAGTACTTTAAAAAATCATGTAGTTAATTTTTATTAAATTTAGAGTAACAATAATACATTTTTTCCGATTGGAAATATTTTTATCAATTGGTTTTGTTTAGCGCATATTTCATGCCTTTAACGTGTTCTGATATTTTCTTACTACTGTCTCTATGTAAAAAGAAATAATGAATTAGGACTAATTTATCAAATGTTGGTCAATTTTTCGATTGATTCAAGTCTATTCATCGACTATGAATAAGTGTGCAATGCTTCAACTTGATACGAGAATGGGAAGTGGGAGAAATGACGTGTACAAGATTCCAGACGGACAGAGCGAGCTGATAAAGAGATAAAAACACTATTATCGTCTCTTTATGAGGAATATACTTATAAACACTCCACGATGTTTCAACGTGAATTGTAAATTATGGACCTAGTCTTTATTTGTAGTTGTCAGTGCAGGAACAGACTAGTCAGAAGAACATTGATAACAGTGAGCTCCCCTTGTATATCCATTATCAACCCGAGAAGCAATAGTCACTGAAGGGCAAACCAGAAAAAAACAACAGCCTGGAGACATTTATAGCATGACATAAAACAATATAATTTTTTAAATTCTAAAAAGTCTTACTTGTCATAGTAGGGTTTAGGTCAAGTTTAACCAAAGTCTACATTTAGACTTTCAGACTAGGTTTAAAGAAAATATTCAATGGCATCGCGAATGTGTGCGTCCCTTCACTGTTTTATGTGTTTAGGTATTACTAGTATTAGTAGTTTGGAAAAGTAAAGACTTAGAAACTAAAACAAGTCATATTTAATTTTCAAAGCAGTTCCTACTATATGTTCAAATAATAGAACAAACATAACATTCTATTTGAAAAAATAATCTAAAAAAAAAAAAAAGACAAACATAACATTCTAGTTGAAAAAATAATCTAAAAAAAAAAAATGTGGATTGAACCTACGATGTTCGACGCTCTAACAACTTAGCTATTACAAAACGTTAAACGAAAACATGAGGATCTAGATGGAATGATGCAGGAAATTGTATCACCTTTTACATGTACGGAGCTGGAAATGTCATAGACAATGTGTCTGACCTATCAACATCGTTTTAAACAGATACAGCTTTAAGTAGAAATCTTATAGGTAAGTGAATGAAGTGTGCTCTCGCGTGATCAGTATTGCTTTTTTATTTTTCTTTTCACTGTCAATTACAATAACACATAGACAAACATGTAAAAAAAATAAAAATACCCGAAAATGCAAGTCGTCCAGAGTATCCAGACTGGACAACGTGGTCAAGCAGTTACCTTTATCGATAAATTATATATAGTTCATGATCATTTAGATTGCTCATGGGTATATACCCTCTACACTTCGTGAATTATGAATTCATTGTCGCAAATATACGAGCATATAGAAGTTGGCAGATCGAGATTGGTTTTTAATTTTCATAACAAAGAACGAAGACTTTGGATTTGAAATCCGAAATAGTTCATAGTTCTTGATCATTTGGATGTCCATTGTTTCCTGTTGCAGACACATGAAAGTTCTCGTCCATTCCACAGGTGTTCATATCCCTTGTACTTAGAATTATTTTGAAAGTCAATTATCTTTAGTTTAGTTACTGTCAAAGCCTACAGCATCTGTAAGGCCTGAAAGGGGAACTTAACTTTTTATTGTCAAATCATACTGCTCTCCAATTCGGTTTCGCCATTCATTGTAATAGGACAAGCACGATACCTATGATATTTCTTTTGCTTACTTAATATTTAATTCTGTTGTAAACATTTTTAACGTAATACAAAGGACACCAAGACAATAATGATAATGACTTATTCTACTAGGCCATTCAGTATAAATTTTGTTATAACATTTCATTAGTCTGTTGAGATCTCAGACTCATTACAATAGTGAACACTTTCGTCTCAGCATCGAAGTTAAAATCGAATGTACGTATTTTAAATATAGAAAATATAAGAAACAGATTAAGCTTTTAAAAAAATTGAATAATTAGTAGATGTGTCGAAATATTAATTCTTGACCCTCAGGACTATCTCACTAGACCTAATTGACATTGTTACTCGCCCCTTTCCTTATTTATCTGTCCAACACATTCCTAGTTTCTACATCAAACTCTCTCTCTCTTTCTCTCGTCCTCCCACTCCATTCATTCTAATAGCAGCCTATTAATACTAGCAATGGTTTATGAACACACATTGAAAACAAGGGGACGACCTGGCAACAATGGTCCCCACGTACACTTAGGACTGACCTCCATGACAATGGGCCTGATGGACTTCATACTACAAGCCGGTCAAGAGTTATGGACCCAAGTGCAATCAGCCCCTTTGCGCCATTGTTGCTACACCTCGGGCAGTGGGCCCCTAATGGTCGTGGGCCCGAGTTCATTGAGCGTGATAAATATATTGCACCATTACTGAACTAATGAAGTACTGACCTTTGTATATCAAAAATATGTAATAATTGTGGTGCAATGCTCAGTTCAGTGTTCAATGGTTTAATAAGCCACTACGCTTTTAGAGCAAAGTCATTTGTCTTATAAAGTTGGTAACAGTGTTATTTCAACAGTGTTATTTCAACAGTGTTATTTCAACAGTGTTATTTCAACAGTTTTTCTCTCATGATTATGATTTTGTTTATTGGAGATTTTTATCTGTGGCGGAAAAACAACAACACATAAATAGCTAGTTTTTAAGTGTACAGAACAAATGAAAAATTGGTATTCTTTTATTTTTTCTTAATGTTATATGTTAATAAGTGTGCACTATTTAGCAGCCTGATTCATTTTTGAAGCTCTTCCTTACAATATCAGTAATGTGTTTCTAAACTAAACTTTGACATTTTTCTTTTTTTACTTCCTTTAAAAAAAATCCGAGTCTAGAGGCCCTTGGGCTATATCTCACCCTGCCCTCAACGCCAGGTAATATCAAGAGAGCTGTGCCCCCAGCAGGTGTTTGAAGTCGTCGGTATTGTGCTGATCATCACCTGTTCGAAGCCTGATAACGGAAGACAACGTAAACCAGGTGAGGCTGACCCTGGTCAGTAAGAGAACAAGGGAACAAAGGAACAACTTTTTTTCCCTCTGGTCAGCGTTTAGGTTGATCATTGACTGATAAAAAGATTCTTCTCTACACCGAGCTGACCTTGTTCATACCATTTCCTGGTTTGATCAAATATTTTTTGGATGGCCAGTATCATTGGCATGTCGGAAGTGAATAGCAAGAGGGAGGGGGCGAAAGTTATTAGTATTTCCAGTGGTCATCTACAAAGAGTAAATTTTTCCTTTCAGACCTTGCGACCTATAGGGCAGATGATACTGAGGTCTGTTTCATTTAGCGAACAGGGTGTCGTGTGGCCAGCACAAGGACCAACCGCCTTTACTTTCACAAACTAGTCAGGTAACCATTAGAGATGGGTGGACTCGGGGGCGCCCTAAAAATGCCTAAGTTCAAAATACCAGTCTTCACCGAGATTCGAAGCCAGGACCCCAGGTTCGGAAGTCAAGCGCTTACCAACCTAGCCACCGCCCCCCCCCCCTTTCAATGTGTTGAGATGAACAAAAAACTTAACGAGCTGCTGGGTAAGTTCAAAGATCTTCTTGTCATCCCATAAAACTCTGGAAAGTTCATACGCCCCTGAGATCATTTAGAGCCCATCCATCACAGAAACAAGAGTCATATAACAGAGATGGTAGTACGCTTATGGAGTTTTTCTTTCACCTGCGGTGTCTGCTCAATTTTAAAAGCTGTGAACACATGAGGGTAGACTTTAATGAGACATTTATGTTCATCAAGATCTGCCTTTATGGCTCTCTTTCTTTCTTTAGGTGTTTTTTTTTAACCTATTGTAACTGCCAGTGGCGTAGCTAGGTTGTCGAGAAGAGGGAGGAGGGGGAATTTTAAAATCCCCACCCTGACTCCCACTTGGGGGGGCCCTCAAATTAATGTTTTTTACATTAAAAATTAAATATTACGCAAAATGCTTGAGCCCCCAAATAGGTCAAGCCCACCGGTCTCCCAAACGATGAAAAATTCCTAGTTACGCCCCTGGTTACTACCTTTGATATGTTTTTTTGAGACAATTAATTTAGCCATGTTTAATTGTACGTCTTTTTTTTTTGTAGGCTTGTGTGTTGATTTTTTGTAGACTTTTTTATTTCTTGGCATATTTATGTAATGTAGCTACGTGTAATTGTATGTTGTTGTTGTTGTTTTTGGTTACTTTTCAGTATACTATAATCTATATTGATGTCTCAATATTCAATATAGTAAGTAGCCTGTGATGTCCTTACAAAGCTTTTTCATGCATCCCTTCAAATTTAAACATGAACTAACGTTTGGACTGACAAGTTTTTTTGGTATTACATTTGATGGAATACGTCACTAACTCAGTAAAGTCGAGGATGAGGACAGCAGCTGAAAATACTAAAGATTAGTCGTGACATAGTTGAAGGGGGGGGGGGTGAGGAATGAAGTTGTTAGATGAAAAAAAAAACCTGTATAAAAATATTATAATAAGGATTAAAGTTAAATAATTAGCGGCTCGTTGGTCTAGGGGTATGATTCTCGCTTTGGGTGCGGGAGGTCCCGGGTTCAAATCTTTATTCCACCCTGACTCCCACTTGAGGGAGGCCCTTAAATTAATGTTTTTTTTTACATTAAAAAAATGCCTAAGTTCAAAATACCAGTCTTCACCGAGATTCGAAGCCAGGACCCCAGGTTCGGAAGTCAAGCGCTTACCAACCCAGCCACCGCCCCCCCCCCCCCCCATCAATGTTGAGATGAACAAAAAACTTAACGAGCTTAGTGATGTCCTTACAAAGCATCCCTTCAAAAAAAAAAGACATACAATTAAACATAGCTAAATTAATTGTCTCAAAAAAACATATCAAAGGTAGTAACCAGGGGCGTAACTAGTAATTTTTCATCGTTTGGGAGCCCGGTGGGCTTGACCTATTTGGGGGCTCATGCATTTTGCGTAATATTTGATTTTTAATGTAAAACACATTAATTTGAGGCCCCCCCCCCCCCAAGTGTGAGTCAGGGTGGGGATTTTAATCCAAAATGAGAGAGAAGAATGGAGAAAGAAGGTTGACAGATCAGCGGATAGGATAGGTGAAAGTGAATTGAAAGTTAGATGTGAACCTGGCCTAACTGGTGTCTTATAATAAATATCTAATGGGTCTAATTGTTTTGTTAAGGGTCAATCTCTTATTCAAATCCCCAGAGGCGCCCTAAAGATCCCGAAAAAAAAAAGTCCCAGCCTTTACCAGGATTCTACGACTGAAGGAGGCCAACAAATATAATGTGTAATAAGGCTGGTCTTATGTGTCATAAGGGTTGTCTTATATAATGTGTCATAAGGCTGGTCTTATATATTGTGTCATAAGGCTGGTCTTATATAATGTGTCATAATTCTGGTCTTATGTGTCATAAGGCTTGTCTTATATAATGTGTCATAAGGCTGGTCTTATATAATGTGTAATAAGGCTGGTCTTATGTGTCATAAGGCTTGTCTTATATAATGTGTCATAAGGCTGGTCTTATATATTGTGTCATAAGGCTGGTCTTATATAATGTGTCATAATGCTGGTCTTATATAATGTGTCATAAGGCTGGTCTTATATAATGTGTCATAAGGCTTGTCTTATATAATGTGTCATAAGGCTTGTCTTATATAATGTGTCATGAGGCTTGTCTTATATAATGTGTCATAGGGCTGGTCTTATATAATGTGTCATAAGGCTTGTCTTATATAATGTGTCATAAGGCTGGTCTTATATAATGTGTCATGAGGCTTGTCTTATATAATGTGTCATAGGGCTGGTCTTATATAATGTGTCATGAGGCTTGTCTTATATAATGTGTCATAGGGCTGGTCTTATATAATGTGTCATAAGGCTTGTCTTATATAATGTGTCAGTTTGACTCAAATGCCTTGATGAATATGATGACTAAAAAAGATAAAGAGGACAGAAAGATAGCAGACGACACGATGGTCGGCCGCCTTGTTGTCGATTTGGATTTATAATGCTGATTTTAAGAAAGTACTTAAAAATATATAAATGTTGATCTCGTTACTGCTTTATAAAGTGTGTTGTGATAACTGAATGGTCGAATGGAATAGTGTCTTTATATATTGTGTTGTGATAATTGAATGGTCGAATGGAATAGTGTCTTTATATATTGTGTCGTGATAACTGAATGGTCGAATGGAATAGTGTCTTTATATATTGTGTCGTGATAACTGAATGGTCGAATGGAATAGTGTCTTTATATATTGTGTTGTGATAACTGAATGGTCGAATGGAATAGTGTCTTTATATATTGTGTCGTGATAACTGAATGGTCGAATGGAATAGTGTCTTTATATATTGTGTTGTGATAACTGAATGGTCGAATGGAATAGTGTCTTTATATATTGTGTTGTGATAACTGAATGGTCGAATGGAATAGTGTCTTTATATATTGTGTTGTGATAACTGAATGGTCGAATGGAATAGTGTCTTTATATATTGTGTTGTGATAACTAGCATATTCACAAACTACCCCAAAGACGGTGAACTGGCCAATTCTACGGCTAAATTCTGTTTTTAGTGTTTGGAAAAAGAAATCTAAATATAGTTAAGCAATGCTGTGAAAGGAAAAAAATATATTGAAAAACAATCACAATAGATATTTTATTTTGTGTGAGAGAGAAAGATGTGCAATGGACACCTCAGTGTAAATCGGCGAAATTATAATTAACAAGTTGAGAAGTCAGCGAACTTCCAGGAAACACTTGATGACGCTTGAGAGAAAGAAACGCGTGTACATTGCGGTGACGTCACATGTTTCTGACCATAAAAGAGGGAGCAAAGAAGATTGACCAGGTCCCAAGTTACATGTCCCTTGCCATTTCATTCACAATTTGATCTCGCGTGCGAGCAGACGGCTCCATATCATGCTGTGTGTGAGACTAATTGAATTTCGTCGTGCTCTAGATGATCAGGTAGTTGAACAAGGCCAGACCAATTGTTATGGAAGGCCAGAACGTCACATGTCTGTACGACGTGGCAACGAGCTATTGGTCTAAACTGCCCACAGGTTGTTACGTTACATGTCAGTGTTCAGCCCTTCTGTAACGTATCGACTCGAACAAAGGCGTCGGACCCATGAACAGACATTTAAATTAGGAGGCCGCGACCTTCACAGAACGATTCGTGATTTTAAACATTTGTCTTAGGTCCGTTAATGTTACTTGTAGTGACTTCTTCATCTAGCCAGTTGGCTTCTTATGATAAACAGTAGCCCAGTAAGGTTCATATGCAGTCTGTGTTTTGGAAAAGTAGCGAGCTGATTTTCTCAGCTGTAGAGTGTTGCTCTTGAAAGGGAGGTGGCAGATAGAGCTGCGGCCTAACTAATTATAATTCTAAACAGTGTGTTAAAAACATGTATTGTTAGTAGATTGTTTCACACGAGAAGGATCAAAGCTGACTACTCTCGCGGATTTACGTTTTCTTACTGCGGTCAGCGGGTCATTGTGTGGCCCAATCGTTATTGTGATCCTGTTTTGAGTTTCCTAAATTCGCAAGCATAAAATTAATTCTACGTGACTTTCATGCAGAGTGCTAGGCCTTTGTTTTAAAAGATGTTAAAAAAAAAAAAGACCATTACGTTATAGAAGGACATGTAACGTCACAACCAGGACGTCGAAAATCATGTATTTTTTTTTATTAAAAAAAAAAGAACAAAATCAATCGGGCCTGTCCGGGATTTGAACCCGGGACCTCTCGCACCCTAAGCGAGAATCATACCCCTAGACCAACAGGCCTGTGGAGGCGTTTAGAAACATTTAAATCAGATGTGCTTTTTTCTACGCTAGCGTATTGAATACTTTGAATACATATGCCATAAAATATGAAGATAAATGTCGATCTGACTCTTCAGATGAGTATTGTTACACCCAAGCCCAAATGACCACACGATCAAACTGCCATCCATCAAAATCAAAATACCTAAATTGTAAGTAAGCTTTTATAACAAGGAGACGAGAAAGCGCTTTCAATGGACAAAATATTGGTCGTATTTGAATAGTAGTTATTACATTTTTAAATATTAATCAAGTAAAAACAATTATTTTACCATTGTTTAAAAAATAAAATTACGTGACATTGGCTCGTCTTCTAAGTATATATTTTTAATTTTTTTTTTAGTGAAAGATATTAAAATGAGTTTCTGAAGCTCACAAAATGCTTGGCGTTCCCTTTTAAATAAAACATTTTACACATTTATCTGTTGTTGTTTTTTTCACCAGTCACTAAAAAAGTCTTCATTAACAGAGTGCAGTGAATAGCAGATTTGATATTTAACCTGACCTGCACTTTTTTTTTGTTTGTTAGAAGAAAATCAGGAAGTTGCTTTGTAGACACCTCAGAAAATGCATTTCTGAAGCTAAAAAAATACAGCAAAAAAGGGCCCCTGCATTTTGCGCAATATTTAATTTTTAATGTAAAAAAAAAAACTCATTTGGGGGCCGCTCTTATGTGGGGGCCCGCGGGGATTTTAAAATTCTCTCCCTCTTCCCCTCACCCTAGCTACGTCACTGATTGTAAAGAATATAGGCTCACCGTATTGATTTATCAAAAGGTCAAACTATTGATAGTTTTTATTTCCAATTTCGAGGTAATTGGTAGATTGCAGGGGGGGGGGGGAGGTGGTGTTACACGATGAGGTAACCGCACCGGGTGACACCGACCCTAGTGACTCCACTGCGTCCGAGACCATGAAAACAAAACAAAACTTTAAATGTCTTTGACCGCAAACATGAACTAACAAGAGGCATGATGGGACTGACAAGTTTTTTGTTATATGAACTTACAAGATCAGGGTCGGCCGTAGTGCACTGCAACCTATACGTCCGCAGTGGGTCCCGCACTTTCATAGGACCCGCGCTAACACTAGCTGTAAATTTTTAAATTAAACCATTTTAAATTAACATGGTTTACGCTGCCTCCTGATTTTCCAGGAGCCCCTGGAAATCTAAAAAAAATATTAAAATATCCTGAAAAGTCATAAAAATGACATAAAAAATAGACAAAATTGTCATTTTGGGGTGCCATTCAAGATGGAAAACGCATATCCTACTCGCGATTAAAAAAGCGGCAGTCATTTAATCAAAATAATAACGCGAATTTTAGCCAAAAGAAGAAGTTCGAATACTTTATTTACTGTAATAGTCAGTGGCATGTAAATATAGATTTAAATCTATCTCGATCTCTTTAAAAAAATCAAAAGCGATATTTTGCTAGTCGATAGTAAATCTAAAAGGCAGATCTGAATGTTTATCGGCTTATTGTAGATGGCTCTTAATTTAATTTGACCGTGATTTTGTACTGAGTAAAGTTTGAACCAAATGCAAAGACGTATTGCTTTTCAGACAAAACAAAATCTAAATTTTCATTATTTTATTATCCTTATCCCTATCCAGACTAGGCCCCGTGCAATCCGTTTCGCATAGGTCCCCGCAGCCGCATTCTGTAGGACCGGCCCTGAACAAGATTGTATTATAAAATTCAGTTGACTACATCGTCTACTGGGAGGGGGGGGGGGGAATCGATAATAACAGTAGCAGCTGAACATACTACGGATTGTTGTATGTGTATATGTGAGAACTTTAGCATGCTAAACAAGCTGGTATTAAAAACATCATTATTAGTATTGAGCGCATTATGTCAAGTGGCTCGTTGGTCTAGGGGTATGATTCTCGCTTTGGGTGCGAGAGGTCCCGGGTTCAAATCCCGGACGAGCCCAATTTTTTAACTTGTTTTTAATTTATTATTTTTAACTAATTTCCAATTCATCTCTCGCTTCTCTCGCCGGACTTTAAAAATTACTAAAACAATTATTAAATAAATTAAAATTATAAAAATGTAAAGTTTTCATTAGGCAAGAACTTTATAAAAATATTTGAAATACCTACTGTAAACTAAACATTTTCTTAAAAATCGTGGTTCGATGATGATCACTTTTGCCATCAAGTGACTGAGAGATTTGCACTGGGGTTTAGTGCCTCCTCATGGGGCTGGTGAGACCTATATGGGCTGCACACTGGGCAGGTTATTCCAGATGGAGCTATTGTCATTAGCCTTGCTTTTTTTTCTCTGACGCTTTTCTTCTGCTCTAATATGTAATTTTGTCCACGAAACTCAAATTTCTTGAAAAATCGTTAGAGCCGTTTTCGAGATCCGTGTCCAGATTTCAACTTTTAAAGAAGACTAAAAGCGAATCTAGTTAACAAAAAATGGGCCTGTCCGGGATTTGAACCCGGGACCTCTCGCGAGAATCATACCCCTAGACCAACAGGCCAGTTGATCATATAATATTAATAATAGTCAATCATTGTAAGAATAGTGGAAACGGATATATTTTCATAGTCATTGCATTTCTTTCTTGTCAATGAAGCGAAACGATTTTGTTTGTGTGTGTGTCACAGTGTGTAAAATGTGTAAACCTAATACACATGTTGGGGTATTGCCTATTTAAAGTAGACGCTCTATGATCTAACTCTGTTGCATCACGAATCAATATTACATACAAGTATTACCGATTGTAGCTATACATAAATATATAGGCCTAATTCTTCGGAGTCTTCTAAATCTGAAGTCATTACGTACGAGCCTAAAGATAGCTTCATTCACGTGTGTGTGTGTTTGTGTTTTAAGGAAGTAGATCTCGATGATCTTATTGACCTATTTTGTATCTATGCCTAGTGGGTAGATCTCTATCTCCTTCTCTATCTATGCCCAGTGGGTAGATCTATATTTCTCTGTTTTAATCTCAATTTTATATCTCTTTCATTTTGTTTTCTTTATATATCTTTCACTTTGTCTCTTTCTGTTCATGTACTTGAACCTCTTTTCTTTTCTTTTTTCTTTTTTAAGAATTTTTTTTTGTATCTCTCATACTTTCAATCTCTCTCTTTCTCGCTCTCCCTCGCTCTCTGTCCTTCACTCTTTCTCTCTCTCTCTCTTGCTCTTTCTCTCTCTCTCTTTCTCTGTCTCTCTCTCTCTCTCTCTCTCTTTCTCTCTCTTTCCTTTGCAACATTGATGATAATCAAATGTCATCACACCCTGCCGCCGCAACAAGGCGCCCTAATCCGCCAGGGAACCCGTCGCCCAGGGAGCACTTAATCATCCTAACAATATCTAGCTCCATCCTGGAGATACAAGAAAATTAAATTCTCTCTTCCAATAGCTTCCTCGTTCCAACCCAACCATTTCCAACCTACCACTTCCAGCCCAGCCACCCCAATCCCTCTTGTGATATTGATTTTTATTTTTAAAAAAAAAGAAAAAAAAAATCTAATTGAAGGAGAAGCCCCCAATCCATTTCTAGATTATCTTCGTGGGCATTTCTGTTTCCTATTTAATGGAAAGGTGTTTTTGTCATGTACCTATTGTCCTAAAATAATTTCGACTTTTTAGAAAGAACTTATGTTAGACACTTTAGTTTAGTTAGGAACACACTATAGTAGACTGGCTGTGAACGCACATTTTTTATAGTGAATTCATAGACGTTTGGGTTAGAGATTAGTGTAGACTTTTAGAGCAGTTGTTGTTGCGCTCTCAAAGAGTAAACATCGATGTCGTGACTGACTCGTCTGTGGCCCATTCTGCATTAAAGATTGTTATTATGTTGTCATCTCGAGTTACTGTGCTTTGATCCTGTTTGTTACTTTCCATTCTCTGACACGTGATGCTCATGTTCGGACTCGCATCTGTAATACACCTTACAAGGTACTCACGCATCTAGAATGATCAAGGTATTTGGAAATACTTCAAATACAGCTCGTTACACATGCATCCGTGACATATAATATCTATGATTATTTAGACTTTGTAGAATTGAATTATTTTCAAATGCGGGCTCATCAGTTGCACATTTAATCAAGCGCTTGATACATAGCACAATGTCTCCAGCACTATATACGTGTAAGAAAGTTTGATTATCAGTATTTGGTTCGGAAAGTTACCATTACAATATGGTTGTCCCTGATCACGTCAGTAGATCACTAGATATCGACCCCAACGTGGTATTCGTTTAGAGCCCTTATCGATGTCAGAATGTATAATCTTACTAACTCGCAAAAAGTGAGAATAGGTACCGCTATCCAAAAATTAATCTCATTTTTTTATTCTGGGGCGGGACTTTTCATCTATGTTTGATAAAAGTATATAGCTAGCTTTTTTGGTGTATCCGGTGTACATAATTCCGGAAGTGCTGATAAGCTATGTATTTTAAAAGGCTTACGATACGTTTTCTGTGCTTTTTAAAAAAAGCATTGTTAGATAAAATTCTAATCACTTTCACTTCTAGCGCAAAGTAATTTGTATTTTTAGTTGGGAGTTTGATCTTTCAATGTCGCCATTGACATTGTCTACTTATTTCAAAATGTCACCCGATGTTCTTTTTTCAGTAACTTTCGTTTTTATTTAATTTCCTTATATTGCCTCCACATGTCTCCAAATCGCATTCTCTTCTTTTTCTATGTAACAGTATTTTATTGTTTTTTATTGGATCAGTGTTTCCCAAACTTTTTTTTTATTAACGAAACACTTCGCAGATTTTGAGTATTTAGTGAATAACTTTACTTATTACTTTGCTTTTTTTTTTAGAGTTTTAATTCATGAGTTGGCCTACTAATTAATTTTTCTAGTATTTTGCGGAATAACTACGTCAGGCCTCACGGAAAACCAGGGTTCCGCGGAAAACAGTTTGGGAAACATTGGTTTAGAGAAATCAAACGGAATTTTCATAACAGCAACCAAACAAAGAGGAGAGGACTGTTTTAATACTTGTAATATGCAATTTGAGACTCTAACAATTACTGCTAACATCGACCTATAAATCCAGTCTGTAAAATTACTTAAGCCTATTGATCTAATACTGAAGAAATTATATCAGTTTAATCATTGTGGTGACAGTTGATCAAATTTGTATCCATTATGATTGTCAATAACTTAGTTGTGTAGACAAATGGGTGCTGGGTCGACACTTGAGTTCATAATGTGGCACAGCCTGGCGGGAGGATAAACGTTTGGCGTTGAGTGAGAAGAAACCAAGGATCGAATCTGAGATTAACAGCTGGTACACTTTGACATCATAGCTATTATTAACAAAGAATGAGACAATTTCACCTATTTAATTTTTTAGTTTCACATCGGCTCGTTGGTCTAGGGGTATGATTCTCGCTTTGGGTGCGAGAGGTCCCGGGTTCAAATCCCGGACGAGCCCAGATTGTTTTTTTTTTTTTTTGGGGTGGGGGGTTACAAGCTTTACGGAACCTGGTCGCGAAAAGACGCTGTAACGACTACCGGCTATCCAAGAAATGTAACAGTTGATGTATATCGTTGAGAAAAGAATTACTAGCTTGTTGGCCGCATAGGGAAAACGCTGTCTTATTCCTGACCAGGTTCCGTAAAGCTGTAACTTGTAAAAAAAAAAAATCCACCCCCCCAAAAAAAAAAACTAAAAATTTGGGCTCTTATAAAATACTGACGTTAGGTCAAAAAAAAAAAGAAGATTCTTACGTCCTACGCATGTTCCTAGGTCAATCTAGTCATGCATGTTAAATAAATTCTGCCAAGTCATTGGTTTTCTTGGCTAACTCAAGCAACCCATTCCATGCTCTAGGGAAGAAGTAGCATTTGTACAAATTTGTCCTGGCATGTGAAACAAGGAATGTTTGAACGTCAGAATTTTTTTATTTAAAAAAAGGAAGAAATTTTAATTTGACTACAGAACTATATCTAGGTCTCGATCTAAAATCGTATTTGATAGGACTATCGCGTTCTTGAAATGACAATAGCTTTCGGGAGTTTCCTAATGTAAGGCTCTATACAATAGATTATATCTAGACTGGAAACTAAAAACAAATTCTTATCCGCGATTGATCGATTCACAGACCTATATATATATATATTATTACGAATCTTACTACCCAGGCTCTCTGCAAACTGCACCATACACCACCAACTTAAAGAACTTGACAACTCAGGGCTCCAGAGTAACGTAACACTTTAATAGTTGAATAAATAACAGCCAATACTGTACAATTGGCAACACGTACACTGTACAAATATCTCTCCGATAACACCGTACCGCCGTATCAACTCTTGCACTGGCCTTTCCGTCTCGTTCCGGGCTTGCACTGGGTTCAACAGTTCAGGACTGACTTCACACACTAGGCTCGTTGTGTCGGACTCGATCACAGACCAAGATCAAGACGCCAGTCGTCTCAACTGTACTTGACAGTACTCCTCACTGAACCGTCGTAATGGTCCGTACAGAACCACACCGTTGAACTGTGCTGTACTGAACTTTCTGTCGTTAACCCCTTTTCTGAACCGTCTTGACTGCGACACCTCCGCTCTTATATAGGGTCCCTAATGGCCTTCTAGAACCGGACGGAACATCCCTCGTGACGCTCCTGAGCTCTGTTCACGACGTCGATCCTTCCCGAATCATCATGTTGACACTCGTCTCGGCCGACCGTCGTAACTCGTCACGGTTGACCGCTCGTCTAGCGCTGGCGTGGGGCGATTTGCGTCGGCTGACTACACTCACACCACTACCCCCATCTGTGCCACCACCAGGTTTATAGCAAAACTACGTTGACATTTTAAAGCCATATTAATATGAATGACGACAACTACACATTAACCGGAGGTCAAAACACTGAAGATTGATAGTACACAACTCACGTGACATTACAAGTATAAAAAAAAACAACACTAGGGGAGACAATCAAACAAACATTTTCACGTGATCATTTGGTGGCAGCATTTAAGTGTGAGAAGTACTGGCCCATAGTGACTTGATTAAGGTCATCATGACATCACATACCCAGCTATCTCTCAGCATTCGTTTTACCAATTTTTTTTTCTTATCGTGACGGATGCAGGTGGCTGGTTTCCCGAAGGTTTGTCGATCATGAGACTTGTATGCAGTCAGGGTAAGAAGGTTCTGTTAGGGTCAAACCTTCATCCGTTGTTTCATCCATGGAAACGATTTGAACGGTTTCTCCAGAAATGATTCCCAGACAACTTGTTTCACGACTATTCTTTCTCGTCAAATGGTTTGACGGACAAATAGTTTGACCGAGAAAATGGTTCATCCAACAATAAAGTCACAAGACCACTGGTACATCGGACTGGTTGCCTCGTCGCATAATATGCGCTCTGAACTGTCGTCTCAGTTGTTCCGGGTTCGAAGCCTGCACGTTTGCATTGCACGTTCGTCCTTCGAAAAGTTTGGACTAACAAGAAATACTATTAACTAGGAAGAAATACCCAAACACGTAAAAAAGCAAACAAACAAACAACAAACAAACAACAAACAATCCATTACATGATTCGTCAACAAGTGTTCAAAGACCACTTTTTATTTAATAAAAAATTCACCGAAACGTATGGCACGATAAGGTATTAGTTGTTTCATAAATAGGGGATGTTTTGATTTAACTCTTTCTCTCCGTAATTATTTTCCTCGTTCCGATAGAGTTATTCATTTTGCTCATTTGTATTTCACTATTCTGTTCAGGTTAAACTTTGATAACTTTTTTTGTTTGTTAGCAGAAAATGTTTTATTTCGTATTCAATTCTAGGAGAATGCATGCTCTTTTTTATACAACACAAATTCAAGTTTATACATCCAAAAATCAATTTAGTTTAATGGAAGTCAAATCAACGCTGGCATCGTCAATTAGGAGAGAAAGAGTTAAAGACAATGACGTGCCTAGAAAAAAACTAGAATATGATTTGAGGAAGAATAGCGAAATGGAGACAGAATATTTCAGAAGGCTTTAGAGACTGGTAGTTTTTATGGATGTAGAGATTTAGCTTGATGACATTCGACTGTTCCATTCGTTATTATTAAACGTCTTGTTCGATATCCACTATCAGCATCGATTAACTTATCAGGTTGGCCTTTCGACTTTGTTATTGGATTTCGTTATTTCAGAGTTACCTCTGTTGATTTATCTGCATAAGACACAGCGCGGCAGCGCCTAACAATTCTAAAACTGACATGTAAGTACTCAGGCATTAACGTACACTGTATTGCCTATTTAAATGACTGACTCGCGCGTGTAAAAGTGCGTTCAATGGATTATCTCCAGGCTCCCTTCCCTGCGGGGCCCCGGGGCATCGGTAAGTGGAAGGCCACGGGTAAAAGCGAATCGCGATGGACACCAGGTCGAGGGTTGGTCACAATCTCTTGAGTTGTGCGTGTCTCCCAAATGGGCAAAGACTAGACTGGCGTGGACCGTGTCGGGCGGTTTGGTCTGCGCCCATGAGCTAGACTCTAACCGTGACCGAAGGCGCCGCTCTAACTAGCCCTTTTTCCCGGTGCGCCGCAATGAATGGTAATTTTGAAACTGGGAAATTCAAGCAACGCGCACCAACTCACTCCTGTTCTACAGGAACTAGTTTTGCAGTGGCTGATACCAAGTAGTTATATGCTCTTCAAATAGTCAATTCATTCAAAGTGATTAAACCTTAATTTTCTAATTCTTATGTCAAAATTTTATTATAATTTGGACTTAAAAATAATAATAATGCCGAATTTAGAATAGGGAGCGTGGTCGAGAGGCTGTTCTGCCTCATCGTGGCACCTGGGTGGAAACGGCTACTTGAGGGGGTAGCTAGGCTAAATGAATGGCGAAACATAACTCCCGTGGGGATGCCCACGGGTAGACGAGAGTTGACCCCTTGCACGGGCGGGGTTGTCAAAAAGCCCCCACGAGCACGTCCCACATCCATGCACTGTTCCTCAAAGGGACCGTTACAAAAATGGCGGGTCCCGCACAGTTAGCTTGGTACAACGAAGAAAAAATGGCGGAGGCTCCCGGTGTCCTCGGCCTTCGGCCATGTGCAGCCAAGCATGCGTCGGGGCCAAAGGCATTGGAAACAGCAATGCTTTACATAGGCATTGACTAGGTCTCTCTCAGACAGAACTTCACACAGGTTTTTTTTTTTTTTACTGTTTCGGCTGGACGACCAAACAGGTTTTTTTTTCAAACTTAGAGCTCGAAGAGCCTGCGGCTCATCTCGTTGGACATCAACAAGCTTGGCTACCTATGAAGGGGGAAGAGTTGTATTTACTGAGCGTCTAAAGGCAGCACGGAAAAACCTTCTCCCAGATACCCCCTACCCCCACTGGTCCACAAATGAGATTGGACCGAAGCGCTCTGAGCATGCTATAAGCATGAAAGTAACGCTATATAAAAGCTATAATATAATTTAGGGTTTAATTATCTTTTTTTTTATCTAAACAAAAAGAAATAATCCAACCTATGTAATATGTATCTATTACCTATTTGTGCCGCTCAGCCTGTGCGAAGTGTTCCGTTAACAAAACGTTTGAGAAACACTGGCCTAGTGAATGTGGTTAGCTTAAAAGTGTTTAAAATTGCATTAATTTTATAAATAGAGACAAGTTAAATACTATTTAGAGTTTGTGTCTCGTGGTCCGGCTCGCTAACTATTTAATTAACTTACCATCTGGCCATCTGTCACCGTACCCTTCTTCTCCCCTGCATAAAAACTGGACATTCAAGTGTCAGACAACCATATTTGTCTCCCTTTTATCTTTTCCACGGCCACTGACCATGGCCAGGTCTTTGGTGGTATTTACCTGGTGACTGGTAAACGGTGTTGGAAGAGCCTCCCCCCCCCCCTTTCCTGTTAAGTACCATTTTATGGTAGGATGTATTGATGGACGAAATCGCTTTTACGGAAACACGAATAGCTGGACTTGAACTCTTTTTTTTTTTTAAACATATTGAGGTGTGTTTGTGGCATCGAGTAATCGATTCTTCAATGCACAACTTCTGTGATACTTTTATTCGTCTAATAAAATGGCTGTTTGCTTGCGCTCTGGACTGTCGTTTGATTGGTTCGAACCCTGGCCCACGCCGTCCACCGGTGTCCTGCAGCAGGGTTTGTGCAAGGATGTAATGATCTTGAAATCTGAAGACTACGCTCTTGCGCACGCTTCATTGGCTTCCCGTGAAAGCGAGAAGCGATTACAAGGTCGCCACACTTTGTCATCAGTGTATATATAACAACGAGATGCCCTTATACCTTAGAGAACTGATTACTCCATATGTCCCCCAGAGAGCCCTGCGCTCAATGGACTCAACGCTTTTAGTAGTGCCACGTTTCTCCCTCAAAAGCTACGGTCTTTTCCAGTTCACGGACCAAAGGTTTGGAACTCACTTCCCATTGATCTCAGACAGACAACATGCTACACCACTTTAAAGAAGAACATTAAGACCTATCTGTTTAAAACTTTTTTAGATTAGTTTGTCATGCTAGCTCTTGTGTTTGTGTTTGTAATGTTGTTACAGCACCTTGAGCCTACATTTTGTTTGTTAACAGCGCTTTATAAATAAAATTATTATTATTATTATTATTATTATTATTATTATTAACATCCAAAGGACGTAAAAAAAAAAAAAAAAAAAAAAAACAATAACAAAACAAAAACAAAACAAAACAAAACAACTTTCCTTCATTTCTGCTTGTTTGATATCATCAGCGTCATTGGGAATTTCTAGTTTGACTTGCTAGCCGAGAGGATAGATTGCTCAGAGTTGGTGGCTCCTTCCCGAAGTAAAGATCTCAATTAGAAACTTGCACGAGACTTGACTAGGCTAACATGGAAACAAAGTTAACGTCAGACGTCCAGATAGACTGGAGGCGTCTGCATGCGTGGGTGGGAACGAGGATTGGGTGAGTTTTAGATCTAAATTAAATTCGAATTAAGTTTTACAATATATGAAAAAGTAAAGGTCCTAATGTGATCATTGTCCTGTGCATCCGGAGCTGTTCCTTTGCTTGATGTTTTTCTTTTGTGCACCATAATGGATTGTGCGTTAGTTCCTAAGGACGCGCTATATTACTGTCATTACTTTGTTTTTGCTGGATAGCAGGCCTTTAGATGGAGCTCGGTTGTTGTTTTCTTCTCCAGAGTAAGTTAGTTGATTTTACTTTCTTCTTCGTGATGAAGCTCTAAAATCGTTGGTAATATAATCTTGTGGATGGCGGTCACAAGGAATGCGTATTTTTCTTGTTTAGGGATAAAGGCTATGGACTGAAGTTAAGCCTGATTTGTAGGCTTTGTTATGTTATGGACCTTACATGGCTATCATAAATGGCATCGGAATGTGGGCTTCGCGAGCCCTGATTGAACTGTGGCACTGAGCTTAAGGTGAGCTATATTTAGTTGGAATAATTTGTATAACTTGTACTTGACCTTGTAAATACTATTGGTGCCTATTCATCATTCATGTCATATTAGGCCTACATCCTCTATTCATTAAACTGTTGTACTTCAACTCTTGTTGTTAACTAATATAGGGTAACTCAACCCTGACAGGAAGTTAATAATCGGCGTTAAGGTGGGGAACCCGGTGGAGCATATCATACCGCAGATTAACCCGTAAACCCGCTTTGACAATCATCGTTACACAT
This sequence comes from Biomphalaria sudanica, assembly GCA_036873155.1. Taxonomy (NCBI): domain Eukaryota; kingdom Metazoa; phylum Mollusca; class Gastropoda; family Planorbidae; genus Biomphalaria; species Biomphalaria sudanica. The sequence continues at coordinate 5,327,677 of JAZGLO010006651.1, read as the reverse complement.
TTTAGATTGTCTTAGTTCTGTAGAGCCACAGGGTGTCTAGGCCACTGCTCAGACTGCGAAGTATATCACCTCGTCATTCCTAGAGAGAAAATCGTTCTATTCATCTGTCGGATTAAAAAAGATTTGACTGTTCGGTCCTTTAGTATAAGTCACTTGGATGCACTAGCGGATCCAGAACTTTGGAGTGGGGGGGGGCGATTTTTTTCCAAACCCTAACCCTAACGCCCAGTAAACCCTAACCCTATGCATAAACGTGCGTACAGTATAAATATATATATATATATTTCTATTGCAACCTTGGGGGTCTGGAGGAGCGCCGTAAGCAAAGCCCCGACGCAAAAAGCGTTTTCTTGCATTCTTCACTGCAGAAACGCATTCTCCTGAAATTTCATTATTGAGGTCCGGGGCGAAGCCCCGACGCCAAAAGCGTGTTTTTGCATTCTTCACTGCAGTAACGCATTCTCCTGACATCTACAGCTTATCATTCATCAGTTAACGCCAAAAGCGTTTTCTTGCATTCTTCATTGCTGTATAGCATTCTCCTGACATCTACAGCTTATCATTTATTAGTGAGACGCCAAAAGCGTTTTTTTGCATTCATCACTGAAGAAGCGCATTCTCCTGACCTAAAGATCATTATTCATCGTATTATAAAGGACCTTTTGAATAATGTTGAAAAATATTCTAATATGAATTTATAGGCCCTTAATATATTGCAAATAAAACCGATTTGTTCCGTTAAAAGATAAGATACCCCACATATTTAGATTAAGGCTTTGAGGATCGCCGCCGAAAGAAAAAATTATTCGAAAGAAATATTCAATAAAATTCAAGCATACATTGTGAGTTATAGTCCAAAATTTATTTAACCAGAAAAATATCCGATTTAGTAAAAGTTGGAAAAAGGCGACTAGGAAAAGATTATCTGGGTTTAGAACTCATCTCAATCGTGACTCTTTTACTGAAAATTTTCGTTTGAATTATAACTTTTCCATAGCAAAGTCTTTCTTAAAATAATTCTTAAAATAATTTCATGTGAAATTACATAAACTCTGTCTGGAAAGGGGAGGGACGATAGAGTGAAAATGATTAAACCTCGCTCCTTTTTATAATTTCTGCTAATGATTGCTTTTGGCATTAAAGAGTAGGGGTGGGGCGACTCGATATAAGAATTTAATTTATAGCATATATGAATTATATTAGTGACAGATTTTTTTTAATTTTTCTAATTTCTTAACTAAAATACAAAAAGAAAAAAGTATTGGTTTGTCCGATGGGGGGAAGGTGATTGCATGTATCGCCCCTCCCACCTGGTACAACCTTTTTTCATTTTATATTTACTAAATAAAAAAATTTGAGATTAGAGTGTGTTGCGACATAATATACAATGGGTTCACATATCAATACGTAGTTTATATTATATAGACATTGAACAAATTTTGTTCACATACTATGATTTCTCCATAAACATAGGACCGCCCCCCTCCCATTTAGAGGGCTAGAGTGGGAAGGGCAGCAGAAGCAATCACCCCCCCCCCCCACCTCACCGAATCGGCTAAGAGACCAGAAGTGTAGCGACAAAATATAAAAATTATATTGTTATCCAACTAATTTTGTTCACAAACTATGATTTCTAACTAAACATAGGACCGCCCCCCCCCCCACTCAAAGGGTTTAGGTAGGTAGGGCAGTAGATGTATTCGCCATCCCCCCACCCCACCCGATCGACTAACAGAGGAAAGACATAATATAAAGATCGTTTAAAATATCAATAACAAGTTTTAATCATATAGATATTTAATTGATTCTGTTAACAAGCTGTGATTTCTACAAATAAATTGGACCGCCCCCCACTCGAAAGTTTATGGGGGGGGGGGGCGGGATTGATGCCATCGCCTCCTCCCGACCAACATACTGGAGGGGGGGGGGCGAAATAATCTAAAAAAAATAGGTTGAAATATTAATGATTAGTATATATTATTAACATAAATAATAAATTCGTATACAAATTATGTGAATTCAATACTAAAATTCGTCCGCCCCCCCCCCGAAGCGAGTGAGGAGGGGGCGATCGCCCCTACCGCCCCCCCCCCCTGGATCCGCCAGTGCTTGGATGTCAAGACAAGAGTACCGACTGAACCTATATCTATAAAAAAGATCTTGATTCTGGATACAGAAGCATTGTCTTATTGATTTAGGTTTAGTATGTAGCTTTAGTGTCGACTGTCATGAAATATTGGTTGAGGTCTAGATCTAACTCTATCTAGCTAGTTGAGAACTACGCCAGTTCCTATAAAAATATTAAAGAAACCCCATTTTGTTTTGTTTTTTAGACGTGGAGAATTTACTGTCTAATTTATTAAATATGAATGTTTCTGGTGATATAATGTTTACTATTACAATTTTATACGTAAAATCTAAATATGTCAATAACTAAAATTTGACAAACCATCGGCTTCCCTTTAAAGAGCTTGACACGGAAACTAGCCCAGACACCTGACGTTCTTCGGGATACAAGAATATACAGTTTTGAGTTTTTGGCACATCGGCACAATTTAGGCCATGTCGTGCCCGTAATCCCTTAAGGGTTACTCTCCTTTCATACCACAAGAGCTAAATTTTATATAATAATAATAATAAGGCTAGTCTTCGAGTCCGAAGATTAGTGGGGAATGCAGTATTTCACGTGGCTGCGCAGTCCCAGCTGTGGATGTGGCAAATTTTATATAGTTGAGTCATTAAAAACAAGGTTTATTCACAGTTAAAATAGTAAATGTGGTAAAGATTTAATAATAATTTAATAATATTCTTTTGTAAATATTATATGTAAATATTATATGTTCACAATTTCACAATTCAAAGCTTCGCGGACAACCCCACCTCCCGGACAAAGCCCAATACCTTCCCAGGGTCGTTAAGTGTACTACACAATTTTATTTCATATGATCAATTTTATGTTTTATTATATTCCTCGTGCCTCACCTAATACTTGTTTTATTCACAAAATCATGCTCTTGTTTTGTTCAGATATAATTGTCTTGTTCATAGAAGATTATCTTGTTCACATGAAAAATTATCTTGTTCAGATGGTAATTCTCTTGCTTCTCATGCTAATTCTCTTCCTTCTCTTACTCTCATACTAATTCTCTTCCTTCTCTTGCTTCTCATACTAATTCTCTTCCTTCTCTTGCTTCTCATACTAATTCTCTTCCTTCTCTTGCTCTCATACTAATTCTCTTCCTTCTCTTGCTCTCATACTAATTCTCTTCCTTCTCTTGCTTCTCATACTAATTCTCTTCCTTCTCTTGCTCTCATACTAATTCTCTTCCTTCTCTTGCTCTCATACTAATTCTCTTCCTTCTCTTGCTTCTCATACTAATTCTCTTTCTTCTCTTGCTCTCATACTAATTCTCTTCCTTCTCTTGCTTCTCATACTAATTCTCTTTCTTCTCTTGCTTCTCATACTAATTCTCTTCCTTCTCTTGCTTCTCATACTAATTCTCTTTCTTCTCTTGCTTCTCATACTAATTCTCTTTCTTCTCTTGCTCTCATACTAATTCTCTTCCTTCTCTTGCTTCTCATACTAATTCTCTTCCTTCTCTTGCTTCTCATACTAATTCTCTTCCTTCTCTTGCTCTCATACTAATTCTCTTTCTTCTCTTGCTCTCATACTAATTCTCTTCCTTCTCTTGCTCTCATACTAATTCTCTTTCTTCTCTTGCTCTCATACTAATTCTCTTCCTTCTCTTGCTTCTCATACTAATTCTCTTCCTTCTCTTGCTCTCATACTAATTCTCTTCCTTCTCTTGCTCTCATACTAATTCTCTTCCTTCTCTTGCTTCTCATACTAATTCTCTTTCTTCTCTTGCTCTCATACTAATTCTCTTCCTTCTCTTGCTTCTCATACTAATTCTCTTCCTTCTCTTGCTCTCATACTAATTCTCTTCCTTCTCTTGCTCTCATAACGTCCGTCTTGTTCAAACGACGGTCCTCATCACGATTCATATCTCTGGGAGAAGAGAGTCGCAATAGAATCGATTCTTCTATTTCCGTAATCGCTCTCTCACGCTTGTTGGAGATCTCAGAATGACCTGTAGCGTCCTTGAAGAAGCTAAACCCCTGGCCTCCCAACCAGTCACGGCCAGTTTACAGTGACCGAGTCCAAATAAAAAGGATCTGTTGCGTTCATGGATCGCCATGGCCACTTTGCTACTGGATTGGCTGACAATGGGACAGACGCTGGCGGTTAAAGGAGCAGTGTTATTCCTTGTCCTCTTGTAACCGGACACTTAACGCCCACGAAGATAAAAAGTTGACACTAGAAGAGGAGCACTAACCGATAGCCGTTAGGTGGGATGTGATTGAAAAAAAAAATCTTTACGTCTAATTTCAAGCCAAAGCAAAAAGATGAATTTAAAAAAAAACACAAAAAAAAAGAGCCAAATTTTTAAAATCCTTTAAAAAAAAAACTTATCTAAGGCAAAGAGCTCTGCAGTTACAATTATATCTCTAAATAATGTAGAAGGTATCTCCCTTATTCGATCTCAAATAAAATAATAAATTATTAATAATTAGTTGACTAATTGTTGTTGTTTTTTATTGAGTAATGTCTTGTCTATGCCAATGAATATTTGTGCAAAGGTTCAACTTGATCCGAAAATGAGTGTGGAACCAGACAGAGTGAGTTGATACAAGCTTTGTAAAAATTCCTTCAAACTTTTTTTTCTTTCTATGCAGCCTCGTCATTAGAACAACAACACGTATACAACAGGCCTACAACAATGCGTATAATAATAGGCCTACAACAACACGTATACAATAGGCCTACAACAACACGTATACAATAGTCCTACAACAACACGTGTACAATAGGTCTACAACAACACGTATACAATAGGTCTACAACAACACGTGTACAATAGGTCTACAACACGTATACAATAGGTCTACAACAACACGTGTACAATAGGTCTACAACAACACGTATACAATAGGTCTACAACAACACGTGTACAATAGGTCTACAACAACACGTATACAATAGGTCTACAACAACACGTATACAATAGGCCTACAACAACACGTGTACAATAGGTCTACAACAACACGTATACAATAGGTCTACAACAACACGTGTACAATAGGCCTACAACAACACGTATACAATAGGCCTACAACAACACGTATACAATAGGCCTACAACAACACGTATACAATAGGCCCACAACAACACGTATACAAAAGGCCTACCCCTTAACTTCATACAGTTCCGATGAACTTCCAAGACGAGAGCCTCTGACGCTGAGACAATTATTTTGTGTCTGAAGTAGAAAGATGGATGATGGCTGAAATTCGTTAATCCAGGAAGATTGGACGCGTTATAAATCGATAAACAAAAGAAGAGGCTACATTATCCACTTTTTGAAATTACGTGACATTAATCTCTGGATAATCTGTGGAATCTAATCATGTATTGATTTATTGAGATTTGTTGGCATCTCATCAAAGGCAACAAATGAAACAAAAGCTATATATATTCTATTTTATCTATATCCCAGCCCTATATAGATCTCATTTATCTTTATCCATTTTCCTCTATCTGTTGAGGCACTTCACATGATCTGTCGACCATCCTTCTCTATTATTGTCTTTTGCATTGATAGAATTTCTTTTAATGACAGGCCCGTCCATTCTTTGATTTGCTTCTTCCTTGCCTCTTCTTTTTTTCCAGGTACTGTTCCCTGAAGGAAGGTCTTTAAGAGCTTTGAGGACCTTGTGACTGTGATATGCCATACAGATTAAGTAATATAAGGATGTTTACAGTCTACCTGACACTCGGCTACCTATACATATATTTAATTAACCCAAAACTTGCTACCAAAACTTGCTACCATATGGTACAAAACTACCATACCGTCGACTTATTTGAATAATTGCCACTTAGTTTAACACAGCTACAAATACAATAGACCTAACTTTAATTAGCGTAGATAAGTTTCATTTAAAATGGATCTTTCATTTTTCTCTCACTCTCTCGCTAACTTCCCTGTTTCTCTTTCCTTGTCTCTCTCTCTCTCTCTCTCTCTTTTTTTTTTATCACTATCCTTGTCTTGGTCTCTCAAAGGCGGTGTTTTGGGAGTTATTCTTTATATTTGTAACTAGAAATCAGAAGAAACATAAAGGGAGAGCTAGTCATAGTCATAGACGTTCAGTACACTATATCAAGTGACCTCATTACTAAGTGCACTATATCAAGCGTACCCATAACTTATGACACTATATCAATTGAACGCATTACTAAAAGCACTATATCAAGCGTACCCATAACTTATTGCACTATATCAAGTGACCTCATTACTAAGTGCACTATATCAAGCGTACCCATAACTTATGACACTATATCAATTGAACGCATTACTAAAAGCACTATATCAAGCGTACCCATAACTTATTGCACTATATCAAGTGACCTCATTACTAAGTGCACTATATCAAGCGTACCCATAACTTATTGCACTTTATCAAGTTACCCCATTACTAAGTACACTATATCAAGCGTACCCATAACTTATTGCACTATATCAAGTGACCCCATTACTAAGTACACTATATCAAGCGTCCCCATAACTAAGTGCACTATTTCAAGTGACTCCATTATTAAGTACACTATATCAAGCGTCCCCATAACTTAATGCACTATATATTTCTGACCCCATAACTAAGTGCACTATATCAAGTGACCCCATTATTAAGTGCACTATATCAAGCGTCCCCCTTACCTTGCCAGGTAAATGAAGTACAGTTAGGGAGGTAAACAAAGTTCACTCAAAAAGAATGTTGCGGTTAGAGCCAGAAACATTCAACAACGTGGCCGGAAGTGAGACGGAGCAGACTTGGCTTTATCTAATCTAATTCTCAGAAAGACACAAACGTGAATGCGCATTTTTTATTCCTTATACTAGAACAAACTCATACAAGTGCTCCTTCTTCCCTATTGCTATTAGAGCAGGGAATGTTTTCAAATCTGTGAAGCCAGAAATTGCTATATCTAAATATTTCTTTACATAAAGACAGGTGTTATACAGAAGACATTCTATCTTCTAAAATTGGAGAGTTTCACGATCAACTAAACAATGTCAAGGGCGCTAAAGTGAATTTAATATTACCAGCTAAATAAAAAATGTGGATCTTTCACAAGAACTGCCAATGTAGGGGGGTAAAATATGGACATGCTACCCGTCAGGGCCGAATTTGGCCACTGCTACCTATGCGGTCGCAGTGGGCCCCGCACTTTCATAGGCCCCGCGCTAAGTCAAGGTGTAACTTATTAAATTAAAACATTAAAACTTATATATAATAGCAGGTTTTCCGCGAATTCCTGATTTTCCAGGTGCTCCTGGAAATCTCCTGTAGTTACAAAATAGACCTAAAAGTCCTGTAAATCTCCTGAAAACTCATACAAATCTGAAAACTAGTAAAAATCTCCTGAAAAATAGACAAAAGATTCATTTTGGGTTGCCAATTTTACGCGCGATAAAAAAAAAACGGCACAGTAAAGACGAATGTATTTCTAATACAAAATCTTGATTTTGACCTTATGCTTATCACTACCCAGACTGGGCTCCGCTCAATCCATTTCGCACAGGGCCGCGCAACTGCTAGGACCGGCCCTGCTACCAGGGTCCAAGAAATACTCTTAAGGCTTATTTTATCTTATCTTATAAAATACAGACGTTACTTTAAGAAGAGGATTACGTCCTACGTGTCATGCATCTAGTCATGAATGTTAACCAATGACTTAAATTTTGCCAAACGCTTGCGTCTCTGAAAGCCTCTATCAAATCCAGCGCCTGGCCATCACTTGTAATTTTCTCATTACATCCGGCGGAAACGGAAGAGCTTCCAAATTTTGATTCTGCAGTGCTCAGTAATTAACATATAACCATAACTTTAAAAAAAAAAAACCCATCATTTATTCTGTACACCGTAAACACCAAAAAGTTAGCTATTTAGAGTTGTTTTTTTCCTGCCATAGATGGAAATCTCTAACACAAACTAATAAATGAAGAACTAAGAACTAAATTCCGAAAAACTATCGGAAATAATTTCCTTTCCCGTCCCATTGTGATGTTTGCCGAATGTTTGTATCTACACACTTAAAATTGGGGCTAACTATCGGTGGCCGCTAAGTTGGTTTTGCTAAGCCCCACTTGCCAGTGTTCACCGCCCGGCCAAACCCCATTAGGATGTGGACTCCGTGGAGATACCGGCGGCAAGTCAAACCTGACGCGCGATAGAATCGCTGGTTCAAAGTTTTTCGACCAACAGTCAAAGGTACACTGTACGCGCTGCCTTTTCAAAGCAGAAATCCTTTTGTTTGCCGAGACTGTTGATACAGAGAACACTCAGGAGAAGATGGGGAGGGGGGTGGTGGAGAGATCTTGTGTGTGGCTGGCTGGTGACTTCACGATTTTTTTTTTCTAAATCTTTCTTCAAATTCCTACATTCTTCCCCTCTCAATATTTATTCCTCTCGTGCCGTCTTCTCCCCCAACTCTTTCTCTCTCTTTATCTCTTTTATCTCTCTGTCTATTTCTCTTTCTCTCTCTCTCTCTCTCTCTCTCTCTCTATCTCTCTTACTAACAGTCTATCTAACTATTTGTCTAATTCACACGTTTAACATTTTTGTCTCTGTCCAGGACTATTACAGCTTTATCTTTTTTCCCCCCTTTCAGATATACTTTCTCTTTCTTTTTTTTAATTTTATTTAGCCGTATTTCTTTTCCCTTTTTTCTATTTTTATTCTCTATTTTCTCGTTAAATCACACCTCTCTTTGTAGCTTTCATTTATCTCTCTCCTTCTCTTTTCTCCTTCAGTCATCTTTCTTTCTCTTTACTCTTTCAGTCATCTTTCTTTCTCTTTCTATTTTTCTTTCATTCATCTTTCTTTCTCTTTCCCTTTTCTCCTTCAGTCATCTTTCTCTTTTCTGTTTCAGTCATCTTTCTTTCTCTTTTCTCTTTCAGTCATCTTTCTTTCTCTTTACTCTTGCAGTCATCTTTCTTTCTCTTACTCTTTCAGTCATCTTTCTTTCTCTTTTCTCTTTCAGTCATCTTTCTTTCTCTTTTCTCTTTCAGCCATCTTTCTTTCTCTTTTCTCTTTCAGTCATCTTTCTTTCTCTTTTCTCTTTCAGTCATCTTTCTTTCTCTTTTCTTTTTCAGTCATCTTTCTTTCTCTTTTCTCGTTCAGTCATCTTTCTCTTTCTTTTTCTTTGATGTGTTTTTTTAAATTTCCAGCTTCATTTTCTTTTTATATTTCTCATTGCCACGTCTCTCTTACACCATTCCATCGTTAGTCGGTCATTCCATCATCCTGAAGAAATCACTCAGCCCTAAGTCAGTCGATCTTAAATCACTACGTTGTTTTGCTCAAGCAATTTACAAGTCAATTATCGCCCTGTCCAACCGTCACAGTGGGGGACAACTGGCTGTAAGTCCTGTTTTAAAGCTTCTATTGCCAGTGTTTCTTCTGCAGAAAGCATAGAACATGTGGACTTCACTTTAGGCAACTATTTTAAACAACGCCGATTCCTAATCGGTTTGTTTTGTAAATACCATTCTCAGACTGTACACACTGCTAAGTGTCCGACTTTCGCTTTTCCTCTATAAAGTCTATGCCATAAATCCCCTGCCTATTATATCCTGGCTCTGCTTTTACGCTCGCTCATAATTGGGCATTCCCGTTATTTTAACCCTGCCGTCATTAACACGCGATCCAAAATTAAAAGCGCTCGGCTGGAACCGGCAGGATCAAAGTAATTTCACGGCACCCAGAATTGCCATAAAGCAGTAAAGACGCACCGTGATGCCGCGGGATCATTACTTTATGACGCGAGCCCCGTGAACGGACTTTATCTTTTCGCGCATGCATGTTAGTCGGCGGTGCAAATAAAGCTACCCAGGATTCAACGGGGGGGGGGGGGGGGGGGAGCAGTAGTGACTCAGAAAACGCATGGCGAACACAGGAGGATTATGAGTCGCACACTGGGTAAGTGAATAAAACGGTGTTAATAAGACTGCAGTCACGTGACCGTATCGTTGCTGTTTGTTTTTTTTCCAAGTTGAGTATCCAGCTATTTGTTCATGGAAGTACCTTCGAAGTTCTTGTTACAAATACTTAAGCTACGTCCGATGTTACAATTAGGAACAGTGGCGAAGCAAGGGCGAGGGAGAAGGGGGGGGGAGAATTTGAAAATCCCCCGTGCCCCCTAATGAGTGGGGTTTTTTTTTAATTAAAAATTAAATATTACGCAAAATGCAGGGGCCTCCAAACAGGTCAAGCCCCCCCCCCCTACTCCGGGGCCTCCAAACGATGGAAAATTCCTAGCTACGTACCTGATCAGGAAAGAGTTCCATGCATCTCATTTGGATGCATGTTGAAAAAGAAAGAGTGACATTGATGTAGACCAATTGCTTGGGAAAGCAGCAGTCAAAAATTAAATGTGTGGAGGCTGACACAAGTGAAGAAAAGAGGGACACATATACATCTAGATTTGGGTTTTAACAAAAAGAGATGAAGACAGAAGGAGCGAAGAAGTTAGAAGTACGATGCATGCATAGTTTTAGAAGTAGTTGGTAAAAAGATAGTGACAAAGAGGAAAGAAAGAGGCATGTGGGTTGTCAACAGTATTTGGAGGGACAACTTCTTGACGAAGCTTACCTCCCATCTGCCTGTCTGAACAAACTTCTTTCTGGTAAAGATCCAAGCAGATGTAAATTATTACATCCCTATTACCGATTGCTAGTATCCCAACACGCTCGGATTAGAAGCGTAACCAAAGGCCGAGAACAACGTATTCATTCTCTGTATCACCTGATGTCCGCATCAGCCGAGTGGGTTTCTGCAATATATAGATTTTATATAGCGCTACTTTCATGCTTATAGCATGCTCAGAGCGCTTTGGTCTCATTTGTGGACCAGTTGGGGGTGGGGGAGGCGCTTTAGGCGCTCAGTAAACACAACTCTGCCCGAGTCGGGTGTCTAACCTCGGGTCCCCTTATAGGTAGCCAAGCGAAGCCAAGTTAAAGCGCACTTAGCCTCTCGACCACGCTTGCCCCTTGAAATAAGATGACAACCATAAAGTCAGGGCAAAGGTTAAACTTGAAATTCCTGGAAGAATTCTCCAGGATGGCATGTATGCAATTTAGTTTATGTTTCACTCTCTTCGTCTCTCTCTTCACGGACTTTCAATCCCATCAGCCCTACACGTAATGTGCTTTCATAGCAATGCACGCTTTTGGTCTGCTCTTAGAAACAACGAAATATGAGCGACAAAATGTCAGCGACGAAATTGTAAGTGACAAAAGGTTAGCGATGAGCGACAATAGTTGGCGACGAAAATATGAGCGACGAGATAAAAGAAATTAGTTTGTGCCTCTTCATACTTTGGTATTGGTTGCCTTTAGTGTCCTCGATAGAGTTGGAACTCGAGTTTGAATCAACGTATTGAGGATACCATCTTTTGATGTGCTGGGGTGTCTACCCCCCTCTCACCTCCTCCTTTTCCTCAACCTTGCTCAACCTGGTTGACTGTGACAAATACGGACAAGTGGTGACAGGTCTGTCACTGGCAAGGTGACACCAGGGTGGACAGACGCCCTTCTCTGGGTGTAACGAGGGTTAAAAATAGGGCACCCCACAAAGTCTTCGTCTGTTATACTTGGTTATCGAAAAAAAAAAGTTTCCAATTTATTTTCAAAAACTTACCTCCCTTGCCCCTCACATTTAGTGCACACTTTTTATGAGTTTTTGATTGGAAAATGTTCTATACTTGCTGGTAGAAGTCAGTCTTTCCTTTGGAACGGAGTTTTAAGACTGACATGCGCAGTAGTTGATCAATCACCTAAACCTTCGTGTGGAACATTTTCTCCATCCAGACGGCACTTTCCTTATAAAATACAGACGTTACTTTAAAAAAAAGATGATTACGTCCTACTCGTTGTGCATCTAGTCCTGCATGTTAACCTATGATTTAAATTCTGCCTTGTCATTCGTTTTCCAGGCTGACTCAGGCAAACCTTTCCATGGCACTAGGGAAGAAGGAGAATTTGTACGAATTTGACCTAGCATATGGAACAAGGAATGTGCCTTTATCATTGTGTCTGTCTGAGTATTTTATTAGGTATTGTTTTTCTATTTAAATATTATGGTTTATGTATAATTGCTACTCTACAACAAATAATAATAGATCTTGAGTAACAGGTTTATTTTGAACAGGCTTACGTCTGCAAACACTTGCTTGAGATTGTGTGTTGAAACCATGTTCCATGTTTAAACCAAAACTAAATAGGATTGAATTCAATGATCGATAATATATTTACTTGAAGTAAACAACAGAATGGAAATCAAGTTTTTCGCTAATTTAGGCCAATGCCTAAATTCTATCCAAAGCAAATGACAGAGAGGAATGGAGAAAGACGGTTGACAGATATCGTGTGGTGCCACAACGGTCCAACAGACTAAGGGATAGGTGAAGGTCATTGCCTACTGGACGGGTGACACAACCAAAAAAAATAAATAAAGGAGGACATGTCCTCCTTTTGCGAGACCTCTGGTAACTAAGTTCAAGTCAGAACAGTTATTTGTCCTAAGTCCTAAGTTGGATATGAAGTCTAGAGGTCTATAAGAAGTCACTAAATTCAAAGATTGCCACTCACCACCCACGTGCCAAAAGCAGACGTGAGGATATTCTTATCTCCCCCTTAACTGGGTGCATTGTTATACACGTCAAACCGAAAGTAGCTTAAAAAATCGTTCGATTAAGCTGTTCACTGGGCGTCTGTCGCATCTTGGGGAGCTCCCCCGCGCCCCTCTCAACCTCGCTTTTTTTTATTGCCCGAGAATGAAGCGAGGGAAATGAAAGCTCTTTGGGTCAGAGGTTCCCACACAAAGTCCTTAGAGTTGCAAGTCCACGTCAATCTATATTATACTAGTTACGCTTCCCGGCTTTGCCAGGGAAAGAATTTTCTTCACTTGTGCGTCAGTGCATGACACACTTACATAAAGCTTACAATTACATGTGTGTGTGTGTGTGTGATTTAGGGGGGGGGGTGAGAAAGGAACCTCAATAATACGTTACAAAATAATTCTCTGAAGAACAAAAGTGAAAAAATACATTAGATACTCATTACATTAAAAATCATGTTTCACGCTGTAACGTTATTTACGTTTTTAGCGGTCCCCGAAATGGGAAAAGACGCTATTAGTTTTGTGTGAAATGTCTGTCCGTCTGTCCGTCCATCCCGTTTAGATCTCGTAAACTAGAAAAGATAGTGAAAATCCGACATCACAATATTTTAGACCATTCAAAGTTCTGATGCAACGGCTACTTTTTTCTTTTCTGAAAGCGAAAAATCTAATTTTTTAAATCACTTATGCAAGCAGTTTTTTCATTAAAATACACCACTTTTACAACTATTAACTATTAAACGCTCAAACACTTGAGGCTCAGTAGTAGGGGAGACGACCATTTCCCATATTTTTATACATTTATGCAAACAGTTGTAGATTTTTTGTCAAATATTTTTGTTTTTATATTTTTATTGTTGAGTTATGTAAGTTCTGTTATACTAAGCAACAATTACACATAAACAAATGTTTACTATTTTTTAAAAGAGAAAAAATCTATTTAGTATTCATTATAAGTTTGACATAATTTAAAAGGAATAGTAATCTTGTAAACTGCAATTTTTAGCAGCCCGCGAGAGAGGGAACACAAAATGATGACACGTGAAATGTCTGTCCGTCTGTCCCGCTTAGATCTCGTAAACTAGAAAAGATAGTGAAAATACGACATTGCAATATTTTAGACTATTCAAAGTTCTAATGCAACGGCTACTTTTTTATTTCAGAAAGCGAAAAATCTAATTTTTCAAATCACCTATGCAAGCAGCCATTTAAAGAGAAAAAGCTATTTAGTATGTATTATAAGTTTGACCTAATTTAAAACGAATAGTAATCTTGTAAACAACATCTACTTATTCTTTCATTCGTGACAATGTTCTATTGTAATATTTTGAGGATTCGAATAAGAGATTGAGCCTTTTCAAAACAATTACATGAATCATAAGACATCAGTTAGGCCGGTGGAGGCTGGGTGGCTGAGTGGCAAAGTGCCTGTCATCCGAACCGGGGGTCCCGGGTTCGAATCCTGGTGAAGACTGGAAGGGGAACCAGTTAGGCCAGATTCACATCTAACTTTACATTCACTTTCACCTATCCTTTGATCTGCAAGACCGTTGGGGCTACAAGGCCTGAAAGGGGAACCAGTTAGGCTAGATTCACATCTAACTTTACATTCACTTTCACCTATCCTTTGATCTGCTGGACCATTGGGGCACTACACAAGATCTATCAATCTTCTTTTTCCATTCTTATCTGTCATTTGTCTTTGATATAATTTCATTCGGATGTTCTTTCTGAAAATATTGAAGCCTGCCTTCGTGGACCACTTCGGAGGGCCGATTTTAAGTCTGTGTTTCCACACAAACTGTCTTTGTAACCTTGTTATAAGTTCATTTAGTTATAAGTTCTTCAGTTTAAAAAAAAAAGACATATGAGCCTTTACTTTAACTGTCTGAAAAATGCGCTTTTCGAAACTTTAAAATCCGTTAGTTGAGTTGTTTTTTTTTTATTTGCTTAATTAAATTTGGCCAATCAACTATAATAGTACCGGAAAAATAGAAAAATAAATTCTAACCAAGTGTTCTGCTAAGTTATCCGAATGTTTAATGTTAAGTTAAGGACAAAGTGTAGGAAACACTGTACTACACTATTAACCTGTGTACTAGATCTATGTCGTACATGGCGAAAAGAAAATTTAAATCAACAACCGGGGGACAATGATTATGCCTTCGCTAGATGTGGTAAAATATGTAGGTCACAGCTGGTGTTGCGAGGCCTCGGAAAATACCGCATTCCTCATTAATCTTCGGACTCGTTTTATTATTAGCCATTCATGCAGCACCCACCCATTTCCACATAAATTTTCACATAAATTATGCTAATTTATGACATGGTTTTAAAAACGGGGTGGGGCGGGAAATGAGAACACACGTTCATCCCTAGCCATTAGAAAATTTGAGAACCCTTTCCAGTAGATTGGAGCACCGGACAATTTACTGACATAGTTTTATATGTTGTTGGGTCGATAGTCAAGTCTTCATTAGTGACCATTACCGAAACTTTCAGACGACCTTCATATCGACTACTAGCGCTGACCTTCGTTGATGCCGGCGGCTAATACGCCAGGACTCTGTTGTAGCCCTACAAATGAACATGCAATGAAAATATATCATTAGCATTTCGAGAATTAAGATTGAAATTTGATTGAATACTTTCATTGTGTAACGTCCTTGCTTTAGAGTTTTGTAGCTATCGCACAACAAAGGAGATTATATCAATGTACTTTCCATGCGTTGGGCAAAGTCTATCTTGAAAAGGTTTCTTGACCTCTACCATTGACCACGTAACTTTCGTGATGTTTCTTTTTATTTATTGAACTAATCTCTCTCCAGTGGCGTAGCGAGCAATGTGCGGGTGGTGCGGGCCGCACGGGGCATCAAACTGAGGACAAACTTTCTCAGTGTAATTGGTCATTTTTTGTCCTACATTACTATATTATGTATTAAATTAAATTTAGAAAGAAAAAGAGATATATAAAGACGCGTTTCTCTCTGTGTCACGTGGGTTAAATAGAGCGCACCCTACCGAGACCACTGAACTGCAACGTCACAACCTCTGGGCAGTTAGACCAATAGCTCGTCGCCAAGTCATAGAACTGTACGACGTGGCGACGAGCTATTGGTCTACACTGCCTACAGGTTGTGACGTTGCAGTTAAGTGTTGAGGCCTTTTATAACGAAATATTCTCGACCCAACAAAGTCTTCGTCTGTAATTCTTCGTTGTCCAAAAAAGAAATGTTTTCAAGTTACTTACAAAACCATACTAACCTCAGACCTCCCTCTTCGACATGTCTACAAACAGGATCCCAAGCACTGGATGTGACTGATCGCAAGCAATCAGTTTTTATTCTACATTCTGTATGGAGGAAGAGAGAGTTGTCGTTATTGATAGGAAATATTTCATATTTTGTGATTTCCAAACATGAATGTTTCTTGCTATTTGTTTTGTGAACTAAAATACACGCTTTGTTTCCTTTAGCAATGTAATGTATGCCTAATAGGTCAAGGTCGATAGGTGCTATATCTTTCAAACGACCAAAGTGCTGTTGTAATCCAATTTCACGCTCATGTTCGTGGTGCATAAAATATCCTAATATGCATTTTAACTTGCATTGCTTACCAAAATAGCGAATCCACAAAGGCCGCCTTAGAGTTTGTGTATAAAACAAAACAAAACAAAAATCACAGAAAAAATAAACAAAACAAAAAAAACACTATCTTCCCACTTTTAAATGACTATGAATGTGTTTAAAAAACACATGAATTACTTGTCGCATAGAATCATTTTTTATCACAAGTGTCACATGAAAGCCGTTATGACAAAAGATTTTGCAACAAAATGATAGATGTCCCCAGGCGCGACAGGGGGCAGAGATCCTTCCAGTCATCTTGTTGTATGTGTGACAGAGTACTCTGGCAGAATTACCTACGTCACGTGACATTCAGACATCAGTTACCTCCACCCTTCAGCGTGGCGCACTGACTTATTCAGTAACACTGTGGATCTCTAATTTTTGGAGGTTTTTTTTTTTTCGAACTATTTAGACCTTTTCATTCACGGCCATGGATCCCACCTAAGAGTATTGTCTTTCGTAACGTGAAGAGTTTGAAGATTTGCAAGGAACCACTTCATCAAAACCATTCGAACCACTTTTTGCTTTATCTTCTGCAGGTGCAGAAACACACACAAACGCACACACACACACACACACACACACACTATGACGGTTTTTTCGTCATCTTTAAAAAGTGTATGGACGGTGCTAGAAGAGGACAAGACGTGCTGTTTTAAGACTTGAATAGTCAGTTTCGAGTATTTTTTAAAGTGATATTTGTCTCCCGCAGACAGGAGGAATACAGCCTTTTAGATAATTAGCCCACGTTGGCTAGCCGCAACAGAGTCGATAAATGGATACGGCGAAACGAAAATGTAAATCGACCACCGGCGGACATTGGTTTATGCCTGTGTGGCAAAATATGTAGGTCACAGCTGGGGCTGCGTCACCACGGGAAATACTGCATTCCTCATTAATCTTCGGTCTCAAAGACAATCCTATTACATTCCGTCTCGAGAGAGAGATCTGCAACTAGAGTAAATGAATTTAAATTGAATTGAGTTGTACATTTATGTAGAATATATATTATTGAATGATTTTTAAGTTCCAGAATAAAAGCTTTTCAGTTATTTAAAGAAGATTTCAGTTTTGAGTTTATACTTTAAAGTAGTTATCTCCGGTATCACGCTATTGTTTGAGAGTCATTGTATTGTTGAATGGAGTTACAACTACAAAATTAGAACATCAGAAACCAAATGTCTGATCGACACAATCTCATCGTAGCATAAACAAAGACATCGTGACAATCAGCCTTAAAAGTAACGTCGTTACCCCTCCACAACCCATTGTTGTCAATACTATAATTAATCAATAAAAAAATAATTAATTAATTAATTTAGTTTTATATCTGAAAATGGAGCTTATTCCTGTAGTATTGATACACAGACACGCGTGCATATTATTTATCTATCTATTTCCAATAGATAGGCTTTTTGTCTAAAAAAGATTTTTAAAAAAATATATTTTGTTAACATTTCTTTTTTGATGCGATAGCCAATTCATCAACATCGGGCTCAAGTTCTAACTAAAAGTTTTATTTTGGGGTCTTTGTCTGTTTTATTGTGTGTTCGTTGTTTGTATTCTTTGTTTATAGCGGATAAAGACCTCGTGACCTCAAGTCGCTTCTCATCTTTAACTACTCAAGGTTACCTAAATGTATGTTAGGGCCTACTGTATTTGTTTCTATTTGGCTACAATTTACTTCTAATTCATTCCACTGTGATGCAAGCAATGGCTCGCGAGGTTCTGATGCGGTCATCAGAATAAACAAAGAAAACAAATTTTTTTTTTGGCCTCCATTATCAAACTTCTGTATCCGCCACCGAGACAGGTACGCTCGCAGGTCGAAAAGATAGTAGAAAAGTCTGACTGTCTTTGAAACGTTTGTCCCTATCCATCGTTTACCATGGCCTGTGACTCCGCGCCAGCACCATCCTTCATCCAACTTGAACTTCCCGTCTACATTCATCCCGCCTCTCCCCTCTTTTTTTCCCCTTCCACACTCCATCGGGAAAAAAAAAAATCGCCAACCTCAAACTGATTCTCGTCTGAAACAGAGGGGCGCGCCGCGTCGCGGTGTTCAAGTCGACTAGCGTCGGTGCTTTGTCCCGCCCCGCGTAGCATAGAAGGGAGAAAGAGGACGAAGTGAAAAGCCCTCTGCCTCTCTCACTCTTGCTTGATTTTACTCTCCACGCCCCCTCCCATTTTTTTTCTCTCTTTTCATACCCTACCCCCCACCTCTCTGTCTCGCTCGCTCTCTCACTCTATTTTACAGCGATCATTCACAGCTTTTAGTCAGTCGAACTAGTCGCGAGGGTTTCGGTGTGTGTATTTGCAGCGGTACGTTGAATCACAACAAACGCTTCCCCCCCATTCTTGAACTGACATAAAGAAAAAGAAAAAACAACCCGTGGGACTGTGAATTGAAAGGATAGACAGATAATAAAGAAAAGTAGTTTTAAAAACATATACACATTCTTAGAGCGCGACACACACACGCGCGCGCACTGTTACACAGTCAAAAGAAAAGTGTGTTTAGGGTTGAGGTTTCCGACACAGGATAAGTCGTGTCGCGGTTTGTAAATATTTGGTTTTGTAGCCTATGCACAGAGGGCTGGATTTATCTCCGATGTGATTTCTGATTGTGGATTTGTTTATATAACTTTCTTTACAGGTAGGCCTAATTTGAAGTACACAATATTTGAATCTCTTAGACATAGAATCGACAGATATTCTAGATCTATAATGACTAGTCTATAACTTAACTTAACCTTAATAATCTATTATTGACAAAAGACAAAAATGTAATTTGAAATAATCTATTGACTATGATTACATCTAGAATAATCTAGATCTAGAATAATCTAGATTCTAGATCTAGAATAATCTAGATTCTAGATTGTGCCGTATTTTAAGCATTTGGACTTGAGTCTGTGAGATCTGAAAAGGGCCTAAAGTGCACTAAACATTTTGAACTATAATGGGCCCCTTGATAAGCCCAGCACATAGTAGATATAGCTTTAATCTAGATCTAGATCTTTATAGTCTTTATATTTGATGTCAGTGCTACTATTTCTTGGGGCCCTAAGCCTAAGCTACAGCTTGTGTTGCATAGAATTATACCAGTATAGGTATAGGGCATGGCATAACTAAACCCGGCCCTGGGCTAGATCTAGTTCTAGATATCGATCTAGAATAGATGAGGTTCATGAATTAAGAATCATGAGACCCTAGACTGCCCTAGAGTAGTAGCGAGTTCTAGTTTAGATTCTAGATCTAGAATCTATGTAGATCTATATCTAGATGTAGATCTATTTCTTTAGGTAACTGTTGTAAGGGTCTATCAGCTCTAGCTTAATATATAGATCTACATCTAGAAATAGATACTGATACTCTTTATTTACAGGACTGTCCACACCTATGTTTAAATCAAGATCTAGGTCTATCTATTTATTTATAGCGACAAAGTTAGTGGTTGTAAGGGGTGTGCATTTGAAAAAGGCAAGCGAGTCAATGAATGAAGTGTACGGATGAATGAATGGCATCTCAATCTACAATCAATGGACAGAGTGTGTTTACTATCAAATCTAGATTCTATATCTAGTGTCTATCTACCTTGAACTTTTGAAGGAATGAACTCAAGGAATGCTCCCTCAAACTTTGTTGAGATTAAACTTGAATTTCTGGCCTGGTAAGGGGCCGTCCATAAAGTACGTCACGCTCCAAGGGGGGGGAGGGGGTGTAAGAAAGTGTGACAGTTTGTGACAGGGGGGAGGGGGGGGGTCAGGCCAAGTGTGACGTCACATTTTATATATTTTTAATAGAATCCATAATCGGAAGATTATCTAAAAGTTGACCTCACCCATTTTAAATGAAAAGGTAGCAGATATAAATTGATGTTTATTATATAATTGTCAAGTCTAATTTTTGCAATTTTTTTTCAAATTCAATTGATTGGGTTATTGTTTCAAAGA
Source organism: Biomphalaria sudanica (assembly GCA_036873155.1). Lineage (NCBI taxonomy): Eukaryota > Metazoa > Mollusca > Gastropoda > Planorbidae > Biomphalaria > Biomphalaria sudanica. Next base: position 5,307,348 of record JAZGLO010006651.1, on the reverse strand, counting down.
ATAACTGTGACAACTGTTGACAATAGTTATTCTACTATTAAAGTCATTTAATAATCTGATAGTTCTTTTAATATTTATATTTTAAGGCAGTTTAATAGTGAAGTGCGTTTTAAGTTTTCGATTAAATTTTAATTAGTTGTTAATTAAATTTTTTTTAAAGTGTGACGTACTTTAGGGGGGGGGGGGGGGTCCCGAGATTTGTGACACTTTGTGACAGGGGGGAGGGGGGGGTCAAAAATGGCCTAAAATAGCGTGACGTACTTTATGGACGGCCCCTAAGGGGAAACTTCATTGGTTGACTATTTTTATCTATTAGATCTAGAATTCTAGATATTATTAGCTTAGTTCCCTTATTTTGTATTGGATTGCAATCATATTAAATTATTAAGTACACAATAACACATGGACATGAATATAGCTGTGGCGTAGGATGTACCCATAAACTCTTGGACCCTGGTTCAAGAATAAAATGTCCCCCTCACCCAAGATACTCGAAGTTTAATATGACCTTAAAAAAAAAATCGAATCATAATTTATTTCTCAGTAGGCTACATTAAAAAAAATGCACTTTATATCTTTTATGGTACAAATTCATATTTCGTAAACAATTAGATCTACGACTACGTGTTAGAACTAATGAACTTGTAAAAAAAAAAAATAAAGACATTTCATTGCCTTTCCTGCATTTATCAATATTTGTGGAATTTTTTTTTTTTATCAATGGATACGATATTTGTTTTTAACAGCGTTGATTATACTTTTCTACGCCGCTCGATTAAAAATAGATAGAAACATTGATTCTAGATCAATATTTTTTATTTTCTTGATAAAACATCCATCAGTTGAAGAAGTCAAGTTACCAACTCCAAACCAATGATGGAAGTCTATCTTACATGCACTGGTGTTAGTACATACTTTCCACACGTGGGCTACGATCGTGAGTGTGCGATACGCCACGTCTGGACTCACAATAGATATAGCATGAAACACAGTGTTAGTATTGAGTTACTATTGAGTAGGCTTACAGGCCCACGTTCTGTTTCGCAAGCACTCTAGATTCATGCTCTATCACTTCACCACAACCAGATTGTCGCAATCAAGTCATGTTTTGTCGTCAAGTAGGTCGCCGTAGATAAACTTTGCACTGTCCCATATCAGTAGGGCCGACAATTGGCAGTTTAAATTGTTAAAGCGTTCGAGGTGTAGTGACTATCTGCTGGATTTGTATGCCAATAATTTAGTTCATAATCATTTTTAACGTTGAATCTACTTAGTTATGTCTAAGTACAGTCCGTCACCTTATTTATGGTTGCCCTAATGGGTCATGTATTCCATTTTGTTCGAAGTGTTGCCATAGTTCAAGGTGCCCGCCCCGCGCCCCGCCTCCCCCCTCTTCTCCTGACTTGTAGGTTCCACTTCACTGCCAGCCTTTTGATGCTAGTTGGCAATTTGCATAAAGTGTGACCAATCCTGTCCCATCTTCTCTTTATTTCTTGGAGTTTTGCTGGTTCTTTATAGTAGGTCGCTGCTGCTGACGGTGAAGTTACTGTAGCGGACGGTGTTTAACATTGCTACAGTGGTCACGTGGAATCTCAGTCTACTAGAAACTTTTAGCTTGAAAACAAATATTGTAACGTGGGATGTAGGCTAGAGCTTGGCAAATTTAGATTTAGACTAAAGCGTGTTTAAATATTTAAATATATATTATTATGATCACTGAGAACAAAACAGACACAGAGAATAGATAGAATCATAATGAATATATCCGAAACTTGCAACTATATTTGACAATCACCCTTCTGTGAGTGGTCTATAGTAAAGTAAAGTAAAGTTCCCCTTTCAGACCTTGGGGTCTATAGGGCAGATGATGTAAAAGTGATCTACGGTTAACGAGGGTGTCATGAGGCTAGCACAACGACCAACCGCTTTTACTTTTCCCCAAACTAATGTCAGGTGGACTCAGAGGCGCCCAAGGATCCCGAAATAAAAAATCCCAGTCCTCACCAGGGTTCGAACCCAAGCGCTTCAGCCACCGTGCCTCCGTGAGTGGTCTATGTCAAGGTCTAATAGCCTGTTAAGAACAAAATATTTTATGAATTGAAAATTTCTCACATGCGTACACATTATTATATGCGTTACGAAAGTCGGGTTCCGCCTTGGGCTATGTATAGATCTAGATCAGAGTTTAAAAATAGCTTTTCAATCAAGTGTCGATTTATCGCAAATGGCGGTGCTTGAATTGATTAACTTCACATCTAGAAGTTAAGTTCATTCTCTCTGTATTTCTAGCATTGATTTAATTATACAAAATTAAGCGCCACCGACTCATTAGCTGAGACATTTAGAACATTGGGAGAGAAGAGAAAGATAAGAGATACTTGAGCTGGAATCACAATGCCGGGCGTAATCGGTGGGTTAAGGCCATTGATAGATCTAAGATGAGAAAATATACTTCATTTAAACATTTTCCCAATTATCAACGACACGCTGTTGTAGTATATAATGTTGATATTTAATATGTTGTCAAATTATAACATTTCTTTTCAAGAATATCAATAAAGTGTGTGTGTGATTACAATCTGTGTGTGTGTTGAAGTGTTGGAAACATGTAGATCTAGATCTAGAACCTTATCTGCTGTCAGTTTATTGTTGGGAAAGATACTGTAACCCAATGTCATGTCCTTGAGCTTGCCACTACTAAGTAACATACAGCACAGGCTAGAGAACCCAATCTAAGTGACAGTGTGATAGCCTCTGACTTTCACTGTAAAGGACAGTCTAGAGAACTCCAACCTAAATGACAGTGTGAGAGCCTCTGACATTACGTTATATTGTTATCTCGGAAGTGACTCCAAATGTTGACACAACCTGTCCTCAACCTTTCCCCCCCACCTGCATGCACTTCTGTCCAGACACAATGGGTGTGCAGTTATCTAAATAAAAGTATCTCTATTCATTGTTACGCATGGAATTTTAAATACAGAATTAGGCGATACTGTCACCTTTTTCCACACACTCTTTCTTTCCCTACTTCCGCCTCTACTTATCTCTCTCTCTCTCTCTCTCTCTCTCTCTCTCTCTCTCTCTCTCTCTCTCTCTCTCTCTCTCTTGTTACGCTCTTAATCGTCAGGTGCTCTGTAGACATGTAAAAATGCAGACAATAACAATAATACGACAAGACAGTAATTGCAGTATCAACACTAGTGTCACCAAAGGTCGTGAGAGAAACAAACTGACTTATGCAATGCTGTATATAAAACAGAAGACCAAATGCCACTGACTCACTTGTGTCCTGACAAGGATTGTGTGTTATCAATCGTGTGGATTAGGCTATTCGGCTGTTCAAAGGTTTTTTTTTGTTTTGTTTTTTACATATCCTATTTTAGATCTTTATAAAAGTATTCATTTTCTGGTATATCTAAATGACTGGATTTAAACCTAGACTTTTTTTAAAATTGTTTTTTTTTTTAAAAGGTAACCTAAAAAGTTATCGTTTGTTCCGAGTTGTGTTTGAATGGCGCCCGGCAAAAATAATTGCGTTATACCCTATAATGATCTAAATTCTAGAACCAACAATCGCAAGAAATTTCGAGACGTCGGCCATTTTTTTCTGCGATTAAACCGGAAATCATAAAAGAAAAAACAGGATGATGCTTAAGAAATTTGTAGCGCCTTATGAACTATGGGAATCATTGCAGTTGGGTTTAAAAACTGAAAAGCACGAGTTTTGTTTTCGAAGAGTGAATTTTGTTTTCTTAAAAAAACAAAACAATCAACAACATTCCGTTTTTCACTATCGGGGTAGATAAAATAGCGTAAAAATGAGTGAATTGAAATAATCTCTTTGGCCAGTCTTTATTATTCATTATCTATGGCCACAAAATTGATTAGCTATTGTCTTTGTTTCAGAAGCCTCTTAATTTCGTATGCAACAGCTAGAGAGATCTTAGCGTTTTAAATGTGATTAGTCTTTGGTTCCTTCATAATCATATTGCCTGGTTTAAATATTTTTTTCACCCTGTGACATCATCAATAAGCTAATATTAGAAATATAATTATATTTTAATATTTCTTTATTTCTTCGCTGGTGCCATTAGTAAATGGAATGGGTTGCCTGAGTCAGCCAGGAAAACCAACGATTAATTAGAGTTTAACTCATTGATTAAGATTTTGTTTCCCTTGAAAAAAAAACATTGCACTCACACTAAAACTGAAACTAAATTAAAACATTTCCTTGTCGTTTCCTTGTTCTCAATTTAATTAACATGATCGAAAAGCTTTCTGGTGGTTCTGTTCGCCTGAAGTAAATTAGCCAGGCTTCGCTAAATGACGCGTATGTTGGACACAGGTGTAATATCCATTTTAATTACCATTTCTGTTGACTCGTCAAACGGTACAGATCTGATTTCACATTACATTTCGTGCATTCACCCGTCCATCCCAGCGGCATTACAGCCCATTGAGGAGCCTGGTCTACTCTAGCACATCTTTCCATCTGATCTATCTTGGGCTTTGCCTCTCTATGCCCGGACTTCTAGCTGTTGTACATCTGCCTCAACATCATCAAGCCACCGTGCTCGTGGTCTGCGTTTGGGACGCTTGGTAAAGTAAAAGTAAAGTTCCCCTTTCTGACCGTGTGGACTATAAGGGCAGAGGATGAAAAGGTCATCTGTTTCTGTGGCTTACTGTTAGTGAGGTCCAGCACCACGACTCTGAGGCGCTCGAAGATCTTTAAAAAAAAAATCCCGTCTTCATCAGGATTTGAACCCCTGACCCCGGTTCGGAAGCCAAGGGATTTACCGCTCTGCCACCGCGCCTCATTTGGGACGACCCTCGTGTATTCACTGTAGATTACTATAGCGGCATGTTGATCGTCTTGAAAAGACTTGAGGCCAGTAATAGTTTTGAAAATAAGATTTTGGATTTTTTTTTCAGGAACAACATAAAAAGCAATTAATTTTTTTAAAATTGGTTTCTACAATGTTTTCTTTCTTCTTGTTTTATTGCCAGAACTGCAACTTAGAATAACTGAGAATAAATATCCACGTTACATTCGATCATTGTTTTGTTTACAGAATAAACAATTCAGCTATACATTATATGATAATGACAGTAATATGCTATATATGGAAACTTGTTTGGTGTTAGTTTAATTACAATCAAAGTCTCCCTCGCATTGGTTCACATTAAAACTATTTATTTATTTTGGTGGTCCTTGGAATCTAGAAACTTATTTCTATATCTCAGCGTCAGTTCCGATATCTAGGCCTGTTGTGAACCAAATGGTAGCCGAGGTTGTGACAATGCCGGGTTAAAGGTTAAATAAGGAGCTAGAACCGGAAGTTCAGAATTGTACTTGTGTGAATTTGCTTGAGAATACATAAAACACTAAACATAAGTTACAAATAGAAAAAAAAAAACCTTGTGAAATATTCAGAAAGACACAAAGACAGAGGCACATTTCTTATTTTCCATTCGCTAAAACAAATTCGTACAAGTGCTCCTTCTTCCCTAGTGCCATTAGAGCATGGAATGGGTTGCCTGAATCAGCCAGGAAAACCCACGACTTAGCAGTGTTTAAGTCATTGATTAGCATGCATGACTAGATTGACACACGAAATGCTTAGCGCCGTAGGACGTAATTATCTTTTTTTTTTTTTTTTTTGAAGTAATGTCTGTACAATATAAGATAAGAGAATACAACTAAATATATTGAAACAAAAGCTGTCTAGTACTCTCCAGGGCAGAAGATTTAAAAGTTAACTTGCAACAGTAGATAAAACCTTTATTGAACAAATCTTACTTTAAGACTAAGACTGCTTTATTGATCCTTGAGGAAATTTGTTAAGATTACAAGGACTCTTTTTCTCATTTAAAGACAACGCAACTGTACAACGATATATAATTCTTATTTCACTTTCCAAGACAAAGTGTTTTAAGAACACTCTACTTTCCTCTCAGTTTGAGAAACACTGATATAAAAAAAAAGGTTTTTTTTTTTCTTTTTGTTTTTTTTTTCAAATAGAAACATTGTCAACATAGTCCTGACTTTGTAGAGTTAGGATGGACATGTGAACAACTGGGTTACAGTTGGCTGATTTCATCACAGTTGACAGTCTTGTCCTGAAAATTCTTACCTGGCCGCATCTTATATAATAGATTGCCCCCCCCCCTTTCCCAACTCCATAGTTCCATGTCGTTTTTCAACACCTTGAAACTGCGCAACCTTACCATCCCCTCCCCCCATCCCTCTATTCTTCATTGCCCGTTCTGAATGCCTTCTGTCTGTCTGGGGTAAGCATGTCTTTAAGACATCGCGGCTCTGTGTATTTGCTTCACGTCATTCGGTGTCAGAGTGGAAAGAGCTTCATCTTTGACTAAATGTAAAGCTGTAAACGAAGCGGAGGATAATATTCAAAAGATGAAAAGCTATTCAGACATACATGCAATATCGTAGATCTTGGTCACTCACGTGAAACAGGTTACGGGGTGACGAGGACAACCGATTGCAAGAAATAATATTTAAAAAAAAACAACAACAACAAAAAAACCCAACAAAGACAATTAAAAAAAACAAAAAAACAAAAGACAATTTAAAAAAAAAACATCACAGTACCTGCAGACGTGGCAGCGATTGGCTGAAACTACCCCTGCCCTGTTTGTAACACTCTCCGATATAGAGGTCACGGAGGCCACGGTTGTAATCGGCTTTCCAAAGCGATAACCGGACCCCACAGCCATCCTCGAGTTTATTGGAAATGAGATTGTGCCCACATTCGACTACGAAGGAGGCTCTTACTAATGTATGTCGACTCTAATCACACCTAGAGTTGTCCTTTCAGCCCTTCGAAATTATAACTTTAAAACTGCTGCACTTTTTCTCTATCATTTTAAGTTTCTCTGAGGAAAACAATAACATGGGAGATAATAATTATATGAGACGTTTCTTCAAACAATAATTAACGGTTTAGTTCCCATGTATAGCAGTTAATTAAATGGTCCGTGTTAATAAGCGGTTTAAACTCTCTCTCTCTCTCTCTCTCTCTCTCTCTCATACACACATACTTTCTTTTTCTCTAATTTTCATTTCCTCTTTCTTTCATGTTATCACTTTCTTCCTCTCCACACCTCCTCTGAATTAAAAAAAAAACGTAACTACCAAGTGTATGTCTCACTGCATGTTTGCTAAGCCCCTCGCTTCAATCGCAGGGTAGGGGGAGACAATAGGAGCCTCTAAGTCATGCGTATTTCTTTCCCCTCGGGGGCCCCGCTGATTGCACCTCTCGCGCCACGGTTCACGCCAGGGATTAGTTCTATTGTCACACTATCTCATAGACTTTGAATGAAACACTAATACAGTCACAGCCTTTCAGATCGTAATCTGGCAGTGGATTTAAATACATAGGTTAGGGACAGTAACCTGAAAGCAGAGCCGTGTGGGTAGACAATGCATGTTAAACAATGTACTAGTAAGATTGACCTTGTATCGCAAGAGTATTACGTGTACATTGGTTTCGTCTCGCCATTTGTCGAGGTATACTATATACTGTATGAGCGGTGGCTGAGCGGTAAAGCGTAAGGCTTCTGTACCGAGGTCCCGGGTTTGAATCCTGTTGAAGGCTGGGATTTTTAATTCCGGGATCTTGGGCGCCTTTGAGCCCACCCGCTCTAGTGGGTACCTGACATTAGTTGGGAAAAGTAAAGGCGGTTGGTCGTTGTGCTGGCCACATGACACCATCGTAAAACCGTGGGCCACTGGAACAGATGACCTTTACATCATCTGTCCTATAGATCGCAAGGTCTGAAAGGAGAACTATTGTATACAGTACATAGTATGCAGATTTATAAAACCGTATTCCGTCTGTCAGTGGCGTAGCTAGGAATTTGGGGGTTTGACCTTTTTCAGGACCCCTGTACTTTTACATTCGACATCGTGACATGAGATAATGTACTTAATAAATATATAAGTCTAAACTCAAATTCGTACAGTATATAAGTAAAATCAACACACAAAATCATTAAGACTCTTTATATGAATAATACCATGCACAAGTGACAAATCTCAATTCATATCGCCTCACGTCGTGCTTTCTGTGCAGCCAATGTATCTATATCTAAATCATTTCTTTCTAGTATTTTTGACTCCAGGTGAATAGCAAAATTACAAGGCAGTGGGTAATATCTAATATTTAATATGAAAAAAAAAACAGAACATCCATTTTGGGGCCGATCTTTAAGTGGGGGGGGGGGCCGGTGGAACTTTTGAATTTGACCCCCCATCCTAGCTACGCCACTGCCGTCTGTGTTGATACCGTTTGTTGTATCCACAGACATCTAATACAACTACACTGTTATTGGTGTATTATTTTTGTTAATACATAACGGACACACTTCTTTAAATAACAAAAATGTACCTAATTTTGTATTGACATTGTATAAATGACAATGGCCGGATTGCAAAGTTAAAGAATGAGTGTGGTGCTTCCCACGACTACGTGCAGTACTTCCCATGACTACGTGCAGTGCTTCCAACGACTACGTAAACGTAGTAGCGAATTGCGTATTTTCATAGTGAATCTACTGCGTTGAACTTCAATGTCGATGATGGGTGTAGAAATGCCCAGATATCGAGTAATTTAAACACGTGTAATCGTATCGATTAATTTGGATCAGTCATGTCATGTCAGTCTTAAACATAATTGACCTAGACATAATAAATTTGTGCGATTAGAATATTTTCACACATTTTTTTTATTTTTTTTTAGAATTTAGCTTTGTTAATGCGCTATGATCCGAGCACTTGTCAGGACCAGTTGGGAAAGAGGGAGGGAAGAAGTGAGTATCTTCTGAATGTTTACATGATCGTTTTTAGAAGAGTAAAAAATGTTCACTCGGGGATCAAGAGTCCTCAAGGGGACTCTTTCTATTTATACCACCACCTCTGTCAAGTACGATTTATTTCCCTTGTTCAAGATACCAAACAAAATAATTAATTACCAATAGTTAATTAACTAGGAGGCGCGGTTGCTGAGCGGTAAAGCGCTTGGCTGCCGAACCCTGGGGCCCGAGCTCGAATCTTGGTGAAGACTGGGATTTTTAATTTTGGGTCCACCCAGCTCTAATGGATACCAGACATTAGTTGGGTAAAGTGAAGACGGTTGGTCGTTGTGCTGACCACATGACACCCTTGTTAACCGTTCACATCATCTGCCCTATAGACCACAAGGTCGGAAAGGGGAATTTACTTTTTAAAAAAAAATTTAGTTAACGAATTGTTTAACTTTTTTTTTTTTAAATTGATTCTTGTGTTGTCAGGTAAAAGAAATAATTGTGCATAATTTCAGCTTGATCCGAGATCGGGTGTGGGAGAAATAACTTGACAGATCTGGTGGTTTAATTTGAATTTGTCATCTTGAGGAGACTTGAGCCCCGAGTTTGAATTCAAGTCGTACAAATTTTTGATGCATTTGAAAAGTGATCACTGAAACATTCACCCAGATACCCCATTCTCTTCCCCACCCCTTTGTTCCCCCTCTTCAGACAAGTGATAGAATCATAGCGCATTGAGATAGCTAAAAGCATGAAATTGTACTAAACAAAAACAATTGTCAAAAACTCTTCTTTATTATTGCTAGTCTAGATCTATTACAAATTTAATTACATGACTGATCCAAACTAATTGATACAATTACTTTGAATTACTGTGAATATAAACTTTTCTTTTTTTTTAAAATTCATTTTTTATGTGTTTCTTTTGTCAAATGAACTTAACGTTTACTAACATATAAACTAATATAAACAGCTATCAATTCCAATCTAGCTTAGTATACAAACACAAGTGAAACGAAACAGCTGTAATGACATGGCGTCTGACCAGACGCCTCTGATAGATACACTGCTTCCGCCCTTGATATTGTGTGTGTGTGTGTACCGAGATGGGATGGACGATTGGAGGGTAATTCGTGACAAAGGAATCTCATGTGGCGCCTTTTAGTATGTTTAATTTTGTCAGGGAAAATCTGATTCCCCTCCTATGTCTATCGATAACCAAATTATGAAGTGAAAGGATCATGGACTATGTCTTGCTGGAGTTTAATTCATTTATGACTATAATGGCATTTATAAATTTATGTCGACTAATTATTTAATTTATAAATGTTTGGTTGAGTCCATTAACAGTATATTTCAGAATTGGTTTACTTGGTTCACACAAACTCCGTGGAATTAATATAATAATTTTTTTCAGCGGTAACATTAAAACTCCACTATTTTACAAAAAAGTACGTTAGCCGTGTGTAGCCTCCCTTCGAAAAGTGAAAACCAAAGGACTTAAAAAGTCGAAACAAATCATCAGTTATCGTTACTTAATCTTCACACCAGTCTATAGACCAGGGACACCGAAGAATTCTTTTCAGGTGTACTGTTCAACGCTTTCTTTAGATCTGCCGATCCTTTGTCTATTTTTGTGTTATTCCCTTTTCCACTTATACGTGTGCCAAGATATCGTTTTCTCTCCAAAGAGAGAATGGAAAAAAAAAGGTGAAATAATTCAATAAAGACATGGGGAGGGGCAAGATTACCATTTTATGAGCTCCCTTGACAGAATGCTCGAAGTCTGAAGATAACTTGACAGACTTTCGTCTTGTGGACTGAATGAATGACTACGTACGCATAAACTCATTTGTCACTGCTGCTACGGATGGAAATGTTCCTCCGGCCCCTTCCCGCTTTTAACGAATCTAACATTTGACCCATGTCTGACCTACATAGCTGGGAATATTTTTTTTATCACTGATGCCAGGGCGGAAAAAACCACAAGATATAGAGAAAGTGTAACCGGAGCTTCTTTCAGTTGAACATTAACCGTCTTCTCATTTTCACACTCTGACGGGCGTGTCTTCAAGGTGGGGCGAACAACGTTTAAGGGTCTCCCCAAAATTTCGCTAAAAAGTTAAATGTTACAACTGGTTCACCAATTGTTCTCAAAACTTTCAGTTTTTACATACTGGTTGAGCAATGGAACGTAGTGGTCGAGCTTAAAGAGAGTGCTCTTGATTTAAGGTCTGGAGTTCAAATCCTTATGGGCGCTGGGAATTTGATCATGGAATCGTAGACGTGTGCGAGTCCCGCCAGCTCTAATTGGTGCCTAGCATTTGTAGGGTTAAGGATAATAACACCGGTCACATGTGAGACACAATTGTTACGTGAGCCCAGTAGACTCCGGATAAAACTAAATTACGCCTTTAACGTTTTGGATCTGAACCAAACCATCTCTAGTTACGGTCATGAAACAGAGTAAATTGACCGACAGTACAAGCAAGTTGGCCATTGGCACAGTCCCATGCTATTTATGTTGAGCTTTGCCATCAGAACTCCTAGCTAGTTTCACATGTAAACAGTTAGTTATCACTTATATACTCAGATCTCTGGTCTAACGTCCTCAGTACAAGTGCTTATAAAATAGCTTAGGGTTTTGTGTACATGTCTAGCAATGACCTACTACTGGCAACGTTCCAAACCAGGTCCAGGTGTCAGAAACATTGGTTGAAGTTGAAATGTATTCAGTTTTTGGTATATTTATAAGCATTACGATTCGAAAACTTTGAAAACATGGTCTGGAAATATTTTTAGGTTTTATTTGTGTCAATTCGTTCAGTAGTTTCACTTATTGTGTTGTTAGCGTTAAATTGACTCTCCTCGGTCCTTTGAGAGCGTGGGTTTGAATCTCTAAATTGAGTTATGTACTTCCTTTTCCATTCATGAAGTGTCATGTCAGCCTAGCAATAGATACGTCACATTTTCCTAACCTAAACAGGCCCAGCGATATTTCTTTTAAAACTCTTCTAAAATGTCTCTACACAATAAAGACGATTTGCAGCAGAACGGAAATGGAAACTTGGAAGTAACTAATGTATAAACTTTCTTTCCCACGTTTGTTTGAGGTCTTACGGAAAGGCCGCTATTAGTATTGTGCTGTCTGTCTGTCCGTTCACGTGTCACATTTATATTTTAAAATCTAAAAATGTTGGTGAAATTTCGAATTCCCCATCGCCTGTACCGAACTCAAGTTAGTCGTAACGGTTACGTTTGGTTCCCCTGCAATCAAATCATTAAATAGGAACAATCTAATATAAACTTTGTCACATGTAAATTATGAGTGAGTCTGGTGTGAATGTACATTTTGGCTTCTTATAGTTATAATGTTTTTTGTTTGGTGTAATGCACAAATTGTAAGACAAATTTCCATACGGACAATAAAGATTATTATTATTATTATTAAATAAATGACTTTGGTTATACACGTACTCCTATTTCAATCAAGATTTAAGTTTGAGTCATTATATAGTTAAAGTATTACTGATCAAAGGAATGAGGAAAACAACACGTCTTATGAAAGCCCACACTCTTGTTGTAAAATTAAAAAAAAACAACCTAAGCATACATTATGTTTTTCAACGAAGTTTTATAAAGTAAATTATTATTATTATTAATATAAGCACATAGTTTACAAACTATTTCATTGGTAGTTCGTGTTTCAACCTCAGTCTTTATGATAAAAGAGAATAAAACCAACCACATAAAATGATTTATGTAATGTTGTTGATACTTTCGAACTGTCAACTTTCAGGTAATACTTAAACTGATACTGGTCTTTTCACTCTAGTAATCTGGAGTCGTCCGTGGTCTACCAAGGCAGCTGACGACAATGCCACTTATCTTGCATCGCTACATAGCCACTTACCAAATCGTTAACCTCATCCCACTGTCACCATAGAAACACACACACACACTCACTCCATAACACATTTCTATAGCCATTATGGGTTCGGACAGGGGGCTGTAATAATGAAGTCTTCTGTTGGATTATGTTAGTAGGATTAATGTTTAAATATTTGATTCAAATGTGTTTTTTGTTTGCTTCCCCTTGAAGGTTCTCCGGAGAGGATGGTCTCCCATGTCATCTGGAATTAACGAAGCTCGCGGTGAGTGACTTAATTAGATGCATAGTTTATAAAGGTCATCTCGTGCAGGAGCAATAAGATATTCAAGCGAGTAAGGGGGGGGGGGAGATGGTAAATTTAGTACGTCAGTGATGCCCGAACCTTTCGATCAAGGAGACATATAATACATCTCCTACATAGTGTCACGGGGCGCACGATTATCGTTCTAACAGAACAGATCCTCTTTGGCTTCAAAATACATTGTGGGTAGAAGTTTCGAAGGGCCGGATTTCACCGGATCAGGTGCTGGATTTGGCCCGCGGACCGTAGTTTGGGCATCACTCTTCTAATGTTTATAAATCTATAGTTTGTCCATCGTGGTTAGATGATGACCACTTTTGTCATCCAGGGGGGGATGAGGGCTTTGCACTGGAGTTTTGTGGCTGGTGAGACCTATGTGAGCCCGGAATGTTCGGCTGCATACTTGGCAGGTTATCCCATCTGGAGCTAGTCTCATTGGGCTTGATTTTTTTCTCTGACGATTTTCTTCTGCCAGCGCCACTTAATAACAGACAGTATTTTTCTGAGATAGACCATGTTAAAGCAATTCAGATTTTTTTTGGGCATGTTTTCTATCTACTGTCCAAGTTTCTGAGGCATAGAGACGTTGGGAGGAGGACAGCTCGACAGTCCCCTAATTTTGTGTTTGTGGTAATACCTCGTCTATTCCAAACATTGCTTAGAGTCAGCCGTAAGATGCACTGGTCTTGGCGATACGCAAGTCGATTTTGCTTATCCGAACAAAAACTATACTGCCTGATCTGGAAACCACCGCGCGGTTCATCTCAGATATAGGATCACTGATCTGAACCCTCCGGCATGTAAAACGAGAACGAAGAAGAAGAAGCTTATCAGTGTTTAGTAAAACCGATACTGTGAACGTATAAACAGTTGATATATTACCGAACTGTCAACTGTCAATTAATTAGCCTTACGGAGTCGTGTACAGAATTCTACTTTTAAATGTCGTAGACCGGTATTTTATGTAAACACAGATCAAGGGCCATAATTCACCTTCACGGGGCAGTAATAACATCATCGTAAATGTGGTTATGTAAATATTAGGCCCCCCCTTACTATCGCTACCCGCTGTGTTTTACGAGAGTAGAAATTGAGTCCCGCTTGTATTGTGTATGTGTTGAAATAAAATGGGGGGGGGGGGGGTTTGGGAAGAGGCAGTGTGGTGTAGATTCTCATCAGGAGTTACCTCTAGTGCTCACAGCCGGGAGAACCATGGTTCATATTTGGAAAGGATAACTCCTGCGTAGATGAAACTTATTTCCTAATTATCACCCCTTGCGACTTTTTTTCTTCTCTTAACTAGTACATTTCCATTATGTCTTTGTCAAAAAAATTATCACATTTTTCTTTGGCGTATTAAACAAATTGTAGAGATCTCTTCATCTTTTTAACAAAAATCTTTCTTTTTTTTCTCTTGTCTCTTTTATCAATTTTCTTCTCTCACTCTTTCTCTCTCCCCCCCCCCCTTTGTTATTCACTCTTCGATTCTCTTTCCTTTGTTTGCATTTCCAGAAACATTCTTAAAAAATGTCCCAACTTTCTCACCACATCAGCCATTTCTACACGCTACGCTAAATTAAAGAATTAATAATAGATATGGAATAATTAATTTTCAGAACAATGCGAGGAAACGCGTCAGTCCACACCAACCCCCCTTTTTTCTCCTGCTAGACGCACAGGATCAAGTGTGAGAGTTGTCGCCCCCTGTTACCCCATAAAGCCTACGTTTATTTACGTTCATAGCAGGTTTTTGTACACTCCCGTGTGGTGAATTTGGCGGGAAGAATTGCTTGTTTAGCAAATGAAACTCAAACATTTGATGTCGGTCCAGATGGGAGTGAATACACGTGTTGATGCCTGACGACAGAAGGAAAGAAAGTCTCAGGCACATACACATTCACTTACTGTCAGGATTGCTGGGGCGCTAGTCGTTCTAAAGAAATGTATTAACAACAGAATATGGCGGCCTGGGTGTATGGTTTGCGCTCTGGACTGTTGTTCGATGGTCTAGGGTTCGAACCCCACCCTCCGCCAACCCCTGCCATCCTGCGGGAGGTTTGGGCTAGGATGAAATAATCTTTAAAAATCTGGATCCAAAACATGTCAAACAATACATTTTTTTTCTCCACGTGTAATACAATGGCTACCTTGTCGTGTGGTAGCCCGATTGTGTGGTAGCCTGATCGTGTGGCAGCCCATGTGTTTCAGACTGTTGTAACGATGGTCCGAGCTGGCTGCGAGACACCAGACTATTGGACTAGGCTATTGGTCTCGCTTGAGTGCAGACCTGTGACGTGGCAGCTAGCTATTGGTCTCGACTGACCGCTCGTTGCCACGCCACATATCTGCATTCAGGCCTACTATAATGATTGGTCTCGGTGATATTCTCTGTCTCTCTGCTGGGGATTTGGCTAGGGCGTACAAGACTTACTAATAACATATTACAAATAACACATAACATTGTTATAAATAACATGTATTATAACATATATCAAATAACATAATGACTTACTAATAACATATAACAAATAACACATAACATTGTTATAAATAACATGTATTATAACATATATCAAATAACATAATGTAACATATAACAAATAATATATATATATTATAACATATAACAAATAACATATAATATAACAATATATAACAAACAGCATTTAACAAATAACATATAACACCCCCTCACAGTATCCTACGGATTACTAACAGAGTATATTTGTATATATATATATTTACATGTAGTTTCTAACATTGATTCTCACTTTGTACTCGGCGGTTTCTTAAGAAACAAAATAAATGAAAGCCAAAATCCGCCAAAAGCCTAATAATAAAAAAAACAACTTCAAAGTTCAGGGATTTTTTAAAAACCCAACTTCTTCTTGAGTAACGTGAAAGCATTTTGTCTTTGTGTTGACTCACGGAAGCACGGGCACAGTCTTTCTTCTTCTTTGTTTCTCTGTTTCCCCCCCCCCTCTCTCTCCCTCTGTCTCTTTCCCGTCCTTTCCTCTCCGTTCCTCGCAATTTCTCCTCCCTCTTTCTCTATCTCTCTCCTTTTCCTCTCTATCTCTTTCTCTCTCCTCTATCTCTTTTTCTTTCACTTTTTCTTTCTTTTATCCATATGTTTCTTTCACAATCATGCTACTCACTTTATTTTTTATTCTATTCCAATTTTAACAACTATTCAGCGCACATTTTGTCCCAAGATTCGTGCATACGATTTGGTTTCACAAAACCTGCCCGGTCGTGCGGTTTGCGCGCTGGACTGTCGTTCAAATTTATCGATGGTCGAGGGTTCATATCCTGCCCGCTCCCATCCCCCGTCGTCCTGCGGGAGGTTTGGACTAGGAAGTAAACTATCTTCAACTCTGAAGGAACATCCGAAACATGTAAAACATTCTATTACCAATGAACTTTTTTTCGACTGAAATTAAAATCAAATACTTTTATAATACTTTAAATAATTCTGTTTGTATGCAGGTCAAGTGTAATAAAAAACAACACATTACCAAACGTGAATTGACTTTCCTATTCAGATTTGATGTGCGTGTTAAATAATTTAGGATTGTAACCGTTTCTATGTAAATTGTTAGCACATTAGTTATGAGATCCTAATACATTGATCAATGTCTGATACATAAATGTGACACTCATGGGTCTCCAGGATTCGAACCATGAACTCTGTTCCTTAAGCAGCATATTCAGGAACGACTAAGTAAGCGTGGGGTGATTTCAGTTCTAAAGATTACCCCCTCCCCCAACACATTGTAAGAGAGGCTTAGATTAAGTAACGCAGTCCAGTATCATTGTCCCGGTAGATTTCCTTTGTCCTCCCCCTCCTTACATTGTGAGAGAGGCTTAGATTAAGTAACGCAGTCCAGTATCATTGTCCCCCGGTAGATTTCCTTTGTCCTCCCCCTCCTTACATTTCCGTGAAACCACCCCTCACCACTCACCTGTTATTTGTTTCTGTATGCTTACATAGCACCTTCGTTTCCGACAAAACGGTATCGCATGGAGAGTCTCTCGTTCAGGTCTCTTGGCTTTATTTTCCCCCCAATAATGAAATTGACATTCGTTTACTCTGTGAGCCACTTGAGTGACGGACAAGCGGTGGGGGCGCAGACTAGGCAGTCAAGTTACCTACTGCCTCCACGTTGGCGCCCCCACCCCGCCCTCCATTTGGCACCCACTCCCCCCCCCCCCCCACACACGCATCACAAGTTCTAGACATAAGACCTTGATTTGTACGTGCTCCGAAATGTGAAGTGCTTGAACTGGGAGAGGGAGGGGCCAGTGTTACTTGTATTTGCACAAGGCAATAAGATCATATGGAAGAGGGCCGTTTAAACAGCCCAAAACTTGCAGTGCAATGCACTTCAGGCCGTGATTAGGTCAAGGTGGGATTGACAAATATGTTTTGGGTTCCAGAATTAGTTTCATACATACAACTGAAGCTGTGACCCTGTCGAGGGCTGTCACCTGTTGCGAACAAATGCGAAGTGTGGCTCAAAGAGGGACAGGCGTCTTATCTTTGAAGAGCAAGGAAATAAATGCGAAACGTCTCCACGCTTGTCTTCTGCCTTGTGTATAATGCTGGCCGGTCGGGCGCAGGTGGCGTCTTTTGGTACTCCTGTGGAGCTTCAAAGTAAACGTGCAGAAGATGCCCGCAGGCCGTAGACGTAGCGTGTGTTATTTATATTTGACTTTGTGTAACTGCAAAATGTTACGACTCAAAAGAATCGATTCTTTCTTGTTATAACATAAAAGTCATTGCATTAAGTCCAAAAGTTGTTTTAAAAGACTTAACATTTACGACTTATGTTATAAAAAAGAAAAAAAATGACATTGTTTTCCCCCAAGACCTTCCAGGCTTTATTGTATATTGAAATTTTGTCAAGTGAATGTGATCTTATGTTATCTTATAAAATACAGACGTTACTTCAAAACAGGAGACAATTACGTCCTACGGATGTTACTAGGTCAATCTAATCATGCATGTTAACCAATGAGTGAAATTCTGCCAAGTCATTATTTTTCTTGGCTGGCTCAAGCAACCCATTCCATGCTCTAATAGCGCTAGGGAAGAAGGAGCATTTGCACAAATTTGTCCTAGCATACGGAACGAGGAATGTGCCTTTATCTTTGTGTCTTTCTGAGTATTTTATTAAGTTTTGTTTTTGTATTTGAAGATTATGGCTCAGTGTTTTATGTATAATTGCTACATTAATAACTTGAGGTGTACAATTTTATAGCTAGGTAGAGATAACACCCTATCAGTTGGTTTTTGAGGTATTATATTAAGGTATTTTCTGGATACTTAGCCAGTTTGGGTTATATAATAGTAGGTTCGCCCTAAATCCACACTGACTTTTTGAGACAAAATGTTACCCTAAAACACTGCTGATACTTGCCACCACACTGGAGTGTCGACCCGAGGCTTGTAAAACAGACAGATGGATGGACAACAATGATAAGCTGAAATTCAATCACTCAAGACATTCTATTGTCAGCGTCCTCCACTAGATCTAATTCCTTTTGTTCGTACATTACGTTCATTCTATGTGTGACGCATTCTAGTCCAAGTTTCTCGTCTTCACAGTATTGCCTTTTTTTAACCAACGCCCCCTTTTGTTTCTACCCGCAAGCTCCTTGTTGTTTTTTTTTTTTTTTGTTTCTACCCGCAAGCTCCTTGTTGTTTTTTTTTTTTTTTTTAAGTGAACCTCTTGTTACGGTCTGCGGTAGTCTTTGATGTAAAAAGGGGGGTCACGCTGACCGGGGCCTACATCCTCCAATTGTTATCTTCTGGACAGGCTCAATGGGCAGCCGTCAATCTATGGCCTTTGTTGTTTAATGCAGTCTATTTATGGGGGGAGATTACTCATATCCTTCTTCCAGCCATGTTGTACTGCCGGAGTTATGTTTCCCTGCCTAGATATGGAACAGAGCCTGATTAAATTATTTGTGTTCGATTTGTTTAAGTTACGGGGAAAAAAAAAGAAATTTTAACTTCTAAATTGTAAATGGTTAGAACAGTTATGAAGCAGTGTCAATGTATGTGCGTGATGTTTTGACGTGTATATAGCCAATGTCTTAGTATTTCATCAAATTCTTAGAACTTGGTAATAGGGATGTGCTTTTGACCTTTGATGACTTGTAGCAACCAACTGCTGGTAGACAACTGAACCGCTGTAGGCTTATTACATCTAAACTTTTAAAAC
This sequence comes from Biomphalaria sudanica, assembly GCA_036873155.1. Taxonomy (NCBI): domain Eukaryota; kingdom Metazoa; phylum Mollusca; class Gastropoda; family Planorbidae; genus Biomphalaria; species Biomphalaria sudanica. The sequence goes on along the minus strand of JAZGLO010006651.1, from coordinate 5,288,099 downwards.
TTGAAACAACTTCTTTGTGAGCCAAGGTAAATTTAACTTATAGCACAATCTAGACATTCACCTTGACATGAAATAATGCAACTTCAATTTACTAAATGTAAGTTTCACCTTTCAGACCTTGCAATCTATAAGGAAGAGGATGTTAAGGTCATCTGTATCTTTGTCCGACGGCTTACGAGCAGGGTGTCATGTGGCCAGCACAACGACCAATCGCAATAACTTTCCCCTAAAAATCCAGTTACTAAAAATCTCAGTCTTCACCGCCCCCCCCCCCCACTACATGTATTTGATAACAAAAGTACGAATGATTTTAAATGAACAACAATGGGGGTTGTTCCGCATTTCTCAGATGTCACGTGGTAATGTTGTTTTCATAAGTTCATTAATGGTCTCTTTCATTTCATTGTAATTTGAATATGAAAATAGTCTCTATCTATGTATCAGGTCATCAAAAGTAGGTTACATTATTTCCCTAATTGATATGATTTAGTAGACCTACTTGATCTAGGCTAGTACTAGATCTAGATCTACATCGTATCATAGGAGGACATTTGCCATTATTGTCATGTATAAGACCATAACCACCTTGTCCGTCTCTCTGTCTGTCTGTCTCTGTATCTCTGAGTGTGAGTTTGTGTGACGTTTTTATGTAAAGGTCAAATCTTCAATGTGTGTTTTTTTTGCATTTTATAGGGGCGCTGTTAATCATGTTTTTAAAACATTTCCTGAGCCAACAGTTAATCATGTTTTTAAAACATTTCCTAAGCCAACTGATATTCGTGTTTTTAAAACATTTCCTGAGCCAATAGTTAATCGTGTTTTTAAAGCATTTCCTGAGCCAACAGTTAATCATGTTTTTAAAACATTTCCTGAGCCAACTGTTAATCGTGTTTTTAAAACATTTCCTGAGCCAACAGTTAATCATGTTTTTAAAACATTTCCTGAGCCAACAGTTAATCATGTTTTTAAAACATTTCCTGAGCCAACAGTTAATCGTGTTTTTAAAACATTTCCTAAGCCAACAGTTAATCATGTTTTTAAAACATTTCCTGAGCCAACAGTTAATCGTGTTTTTAAAACATTTCCTGAGCCAACTGTTAATCGTGTTTTTTAAACATTTCCTGAGCCAACAGTTAATCATGTTTTTAAAACATTTCCTGAGCCAACAGTTATCGTGTTTTTAAAACATTTCCTAAGCCAACAGTTAATCATGTTTTTAAAACATTTCCTGAGCCAACAGTTAATCATGTTTTTAAAACATTTCCTGAGCCAACAGTTAATCGTGTTTTTAAAACATTTTCTGAGCCAACAGTTAATCGTGTTTTTAAAACATTTTCTGAGCCAACAGTTAATCGTGTTTTTAAAACATTTCCTGAGCCAACAGTTAATCGTGTTTTTAAAACATTTCCTGAGCCAACAGTTAATCGTGTTTTTTAAACATTTCCCGAGCCAACAGTTAATCGTGTTTTTAAAACATTTCCTGAGCCAACAGTTAATCGTGTTTTTAAAACATTTCCTGAGCCAACAGTTAATCGTGTTTTTTAAACATTTCCTGAGCCAACAGTAAATCCTGTTTTGAAAACATTTCCTGAGCCAACAGTTAATCATGTTTTTAAAACATTTCCTGAGCCAACAGTTAATCGTGTTTTGAAAACATTTCCTGAGCCAACAGTTAATCATGTTTTGAAAACATTTCCTAAGCCAACAGTTAATCATGTTTTTAAAACATTTCCTGAGCCAACAGTTAATCATGTTTTTAAAACATTTCCTGAGCCAACAGTTATCGTGTTTTTAAAACATTTCCTAAGCCAACAGTTAATCATGTTTTTAAAACATTTCCTGAGCCAACAGTTAATCATGTTTTTAAAACATTTCCTGAGCCAACAGTTAATCGTGTTTTTAAAACATTTTCTGAGCCAACAGTTAATCGTGTTTTTAAAACATTTTCTGAGCCAACAGTTAATCGTGTTTTTAAAACATTTCCTGAGCCAACAGTTAATCGTGTTTTTAAAACATTTCCTGAGCCAACAGTTAATCGTGTTTTTTAAACATTTCCCGAGCCAACAGTTAATCGTGTTTTTAAAACATTTCCTGAGCCAACAGTTAATCGTGTTTTTAAAACATTTCCTGAGCCAACAGTTAATCGTGTTTTGAAAACATTTCCTAAGCCAACAGTTAATCATGTTTTTAAAACATTTCCTGAACCAACAGTTAATCGTGTTTTTAAAACATTTCCTGAGCCAACAGTTAATCGTGTTTTGAAAACATTTCCTGAGCCAACAGTTAATCGTGTTTTAAAAACATTTCCTGAGCCAACAGTTAATCATGTTTTTAAAACATTTCATGAGCCAACAGTTAATCGTGTTTTTAAAACATTTCCTGAGCCAACAGTTAATCATGTTTTTAAAACATTTCCTGAGCCAACAGTTAATCGTGTTTTTAAAACATTTCCCGAGCCAACAGTTAATCATGTTTTTAAAACATTTCCTGAGCCAACAGTTAATCGTGTTTTTAAAACATTTCCCGAGCCAACAGTTAATCGTGTTTTTAAAACATTTCCTGAGCCAACAGTAATCATGTTTTTAAAACATTTCCTGAGCCAACAGTTAATCATGTTATTAAGTAAATTTCTCTTACGCGGGCTACAAGACTGCCAGTGGTTTTAATGTTTCAAAGAATCGATAGTAGACCAGAGATATAACGTCCTGGTTCAAATCTTCTGCAGGACTGGACTGCATGCAGACGAGAGGACTGAGTTCTTACTTGGGGCTATCGTGACGTCAGTTCCAAGGGTCATTCTGGCATGCATCTGTCCTGGCCTGATAATGATTGCTCAATGTTTTTTTTTACTTGACTACAGACTTTGGCATGCTTTTACAAATGTAAAACACAATTAATATATGTCGCTAGATCCCTCCATCATGGCCCTCCTTATGTTAGTCCTTCTCTCTCTCTGATGGTCCTTCCCCATTGGTAGATATTCTGAACTATAATATAACATTTTAGTAGGTTTCTACAAGCTGTATCGAGTTGAGTCCAACAATCATACAGCTTGCTAAGGACCTTTTAAAGGGTTTTGGCAATGTCTCACACGGCCAAAGTTAAATATGACATTTTCCATGACGGTTAGAAAATACTTTTCAGCCTGCGTCTGAACTATATTCACGCTTTGGCGCTCATTTTTGTTTGTCCTCTGGCTCCTTTGTGTTTAAACTTTTTTGTTGATTAAAGCTTTAATTAAAATGAGATTTGAAACCCGCTGGGTGATTCGTTAAGGGACGTAACTCTGTAGTACACGACGGATTCAATCCCGTTTTTTTTTAAAATCTTGTTTAAGTAAAAATTAATTACTTTTGACACCCCCACACCCCCCCAGTTCTGAGTTCTCCCTCTCTTGCATTTAACTGAAATTGAGCTCCTTTCTTTAAAATAGATTTTTATTTTAGCAGTGGAGGCACATTAAAGAAAATTTGATGGTCGCTTTGGAGTACGTGATGTGCCAGAGTTGAAGACTTGTCTCCCCACAAGTTCCGTTGTTTTTAGCAACAAGCGACTCATTTATTTTGCGAGTTTAGTGCGCTGACTTTTAATAAAGTTAATTCTCGTGTATAAAACTATTTTCAAATATATTGATGACGGACGGAAAACTTCAGCTGGAAATATATTTCCAGTCTAATCTGTTCTTTTATTTTACTGTAAATAAATATATATATATTTTTTTTTTTGAATATGCCATTGTTAGATGTTCTCTTACTGAGAGGTTTTTTGACCATTTGAAATCATTTGAGAACCTTCAGGAGGTGCCAGAGAAAGTTGTTTAAATGGTTTACTCGTGTCAGAGTTGAACGACAGGCTGGATCTTCCTGTTGAATTGCAGCAATGTGTCGTGTGGCAGCAATGTGTCGTGTGGCAGCAATGTGTCATGTGGCAGCAATGTGTTGTGTGGCAGGCAATGTGTCGTGTGGCAGCAATGTGTCATGTGGCAGCAATGTGTCATATGGCACCAATGTGTCATATGGCACCAATGTGTCATGTGGCAGCAACGTGTCATGTGGCTGGGAAAGTGTCGTGTGGCAGCAATGTGTCGTGTGGCAGCAATGTTTCGTGTGGCAGCAATGTGTCGTGTGGCAGGCAATGTGTCGTGTGACAGCAATGTGTCATGTGGAGGCAATGTGTCGTGTGACAGCAATGTGTCGTGTGGCAGCAATGTGTCGTGTGGCAAGAAAGGGGTCTTGTGGCAGCAATGTGTCTTGTGGCAGGCAATGTGTCGTGTGACAGCAATGTGTCGTGTGACAACAATGTGTCATATGGCACCAATGTGTCATATGGCACCAATGTGTCATGTGGCAGCAATGTGTCGTGTGGCTGGCAATGTGTCGTGTGGCAGCAATGTGTCGTGTGGCAGCAATGTGTCGTGTGGCAGGCAATGTGTCGTGTGGCAGCAATGTGTCGTGTGACAACAATGTGTCATATGGCAGCAATGTGTCATGTGGCAGCAACGTGTCATGTGGCTGGCAATGTGTCGTGTGGCAGCAATGTGTCGTGTGGCAGCAATGTGTCGTGTGGCAGCAATGTGTCGTGTGGCAGCAATGTGTCGTGTGACAACAATGTGCCGTGTGACAGCAATGTGTCGTGTGACAGCAATGTGTCGTGTGGCTGCAATGTGTCGTGTGACAACAATGTGTCATGTGACAACAATGTGTCATGTGGCAGCAATGTGTCGTGTGGTAGCAATGTGTCGTGTGGTAGCAATGTGTCATGTGGCAGGCAATGTGTCGTGTGAAAGAGGCTTCTAGTCAAGTTCACAGGCAGTGATAAACATATCATGTATAGACAATTGACGATATCAAATCTCCCGATGTCTTTTGAGCAAACAGACATTAAAGTTGGGCAGACTTTGATCTACGTTTGGACATTAAAAAGTTAATTGTTATTTTTAGGTGAAGGAAGCCATTGAACTGGTTTGTATTTCCAGAAGTGGATATTTCAATAGAACCTCATGCCACCCTTCCAGCCCTTACGGACGATGCGGTCTATAGGCCAGATGTAAAGGTAATCTGTGACCCCATTGTTAACGACCAATCATTTGTAAGCCTCCATGCACTAAGGCTCCGTGCTGGGATTAATCCCTTATAGCACGGTCCAGTTATCTGGCAGTTTTCTGTAGGGTCTGCCTGTCTCCCTCACATGCATCAGTTCTATCTATTACAAGACTAGTTGTATCTTCAATTGTGTTTCTGAACACCCTGCAATCGTAGAGGATGTGCTCTACTGCCCTGTCTTCTCTTCTGTGTGGCAGTGTCGACATCTGGAATCATGATTCCCTCGAATCCTAGCAAATTAGGCTCCTGTCGGTCTAACGACCAACCGGGCAACCAGAACTCACTGGGAATGGCCAGGCACCGCGCCTCCCATATAATTTAATACAAATACTAGACATTCACCGTATACATTTGTTACAATAATCGCACTAGAAATGAAAACCTTGGCGAAACACTGTTTGGGTGCATTAAGTCTTAAGTGTTTCTGTTTTCTTCGTGACACTACGGTGAAGTGGGGATCAGCTGTTTCCTGTCCACTCAATGGTTTGTTTCCTCGATTTAGTACTAGATCTATAGCTTCCCATTTTTTAAGAGCGCCCCATTAGGTATCACTATAGGGTGTGTCATGTATCTCTCGTGAGTAGGAGGATGGATGGTGGCGCTCATGACCTTCGGAGTATCCACTAAGAGTTTAAGAGGCCAGATCTGGATATTTTGTCCAGGTATTAAGATGTCAAGATGACTTAGCATTATCTCCAGGAGCTTGGTCCACTTGACCCCGAGTGATCTCCCCTGGGAGCTCTCATCGTATTGTGTCGTCTGCCTGACAGCCGGAAGTCCAGTAGGGGCGTCGGCCATGGACTGCTTCTCAAAGTGTGGGTCAGGTGTACTTTAATTATCAGTGCCCTGTCGTGAATATTGTTAGGGCACCTCCACCCATGACCTCTCTTTCTTTCTAAATATGGTGGAAAATTCTTGAACAACATCATTATTAATTAACATTTCACTAGCGTATTTTCCTGTAATCATCCTGTCATTTGTATTTTACTCTGCTTATATCCACTCCGTCCGTCTGTCTGTCTGTCTGGTCATTAGTTCGTTGGGTACAAAATTTCAAACTAACAACAGAGTAATAAAAACTACAAATAAATATGAACTTGAAGGGCTGAAAAAAAAGCCTTCTTGCGAGAGTCGCGGTGGTTGAGTGGTAAAGCACTTGGCTTCTGAACCAAGGGTTTCGGATTCAAATCATGGTAAAACTGGGATTTTTAATTTCGGATCTTTTGGGCGGTTGGTCGTTAAAAATGGGAGTATCGGATCTTTTGGGCACCTCTTAGTCCATCCAGCTCTAATGGGTACCTGGGGAAGTAAAGTAAAGGTCGTTGGTCGTAGTGCTGTCCACATGACGCCTTAGTTAAACGTGGGCCACACAAACAGATGACACCTTCTGACCTATAGTTCGCAAGGTCTGAAAAGGAAACATTTGCATTACTTTTAAGATATCTTGTAAAAATGGTTTTAGAGTTAGGGTTAAGGTTTGTCGCAGTATTCTGCTACCATACTTATCACTACCTAGCCAGAATAACTTCACCACAGTGCTCTTGTGAATGGAGCAGGTGTATCCGTGCCACCGCCCGCACGGGGAGCGCCCCGGTCTTCTGCCCACCAAAAGCAAACATATTGCTCCCTGTGATCTGGTAACCCTGGTATGGAGGAGGTAGGAATATGGCGTAGATGGCGGGCGGGTGATCCTTGGCACCGATTTGGCTGTACAATGGGGTACAGGAATGTTGAGGTTTCCGATGCGCCCCCCGCCACATCCAGCTCTCTTATGTTCCGTTGTTATTTGTACCCCTGAGGTGTACAGAAACATAGGCAGGATTCAAAGTCAAAGGCTCGTGATCCACCTGACGTTAATATATCGACAAACGAGCAATCAATGACATTCATTTCACCATTTCATCCACCCTTTATATCTATTCTTGTAGTCAAGTAATACTTGTGAGGCAGACAGTTGTGATCAAACTGAAATGTCGTTTGTATGGATCAATTACAGCATCTTATCTTATCTCTAGTTAACATTGTAAACTTAATTTTAATGTATTACAATAAGTGGGGCTTCGTAAACCTCTGGTATTTAAGATGTCTTCTGACTAGTTAGTGTTAATGGTCTTGCTGCAACCCCCCACCCCCTTTCTTCTCTTTATTAAAAGGTTGTGAAAGCAATGGTCATTGTTCACCCCAAAGAAAAGCTCAGAACTCACTTGAGAAAATTAAAATCAATAAAAGATGACAATCGCCAAGCCCCGGTGGCTCTAACGGTCAACTGACCTTTTTTCTTTGTCTCCGAGGATTGTCTCTCTTTGGACTTCACGGACACCGTTAGGCGGCGCTTAGATCGCTTTCATCTTCTTTGGAGGGGTCACAGTGTTGACAGTCTCAGCAGTTCGAAATCTTTGGAATCTTTTGTCTGATAGTGAGGTACCACTTGGCTTGGTCAATGAAAGGGTAATTGGATAATTTTAGCCATTAATGGCGTCAAAGAAAAATTTAATGTAAACGCTTCCGGTAGGGAGGTGTAATGTTAATGGTAGTCTATTATACAACCAGCCTCCCCCCCAAAAAAACAACTCTTTCTAAACATCAATCCGTCAAAAAAAATATCTATCTATCTATCTATCTATCTATCTATCTATCTATCTATCTATCTATCTATCTATCTATCTATCTATCTATCTATCTATCTATCTATCTATCTATCTGTCTGTCTGTCTGTCTATCTATCTCTTGATCTATCTATTTACCTACCTATCCGTCTATCTCTCTTTCTATCTATCTCTCCATCTATCTATCTCTCCATCTATCTCTCCATCTATCTATCTATCTATCTATCTATCTATCTATCTATCTATCTATTCACCCATCCAACCACTTACCATCCATTCATCCATCCATTCAACAATCCAACCATCCATCCGGATGTCTGTATGTTGCAGACAGTTTGTCGGTTATAAAAGCCAAACCCGCTAAGCTTCCACGAATAGCTTTCACGCAATGTATCCCGAAGTATTGCAAGATTATTTCTATTTTCGTCCAACAGTTTCACGTATCTGATGACATTCTTTGCCAGGCAACATTCTAGCTAACAATGTTTCTATCAGATTGTAATCTTATCTGGAAACACGCAAACTGGAAGAAAACATTGCCTGATTTACTGTTTTATTGTCACGTGACCGACATGGCGGTGCAAGTAAAAGTTAAATAATTATTGTGTTCGTTTGTTTTTTAAACACACTGGTTAGTTAGTGGTTAAGATTGTGCGTACGTGCAAGCGTGTGAAAGATGGTGTTTTGAGATGCACCTTTTTTTTAACATGCCTTTGATGCGAAACACTTTAATAAATGAATCTAAATTAGGTGTTCATTCTTTATTTCTATGTGGGATGTTTTATTATTTCTGAAAACCAGGAAAAACTTTTTTTTTTCATTCGTCCCGAATGCACTTATCAAATGTAATTAGTTTAATTAAAATTTTAATGAAATTAATTGAGATGAAAATAATTAAACTGGCTTTAATTAATTGAATTGAAATTTTGTTTCCGTCATAAAAAAAAAAGAGGCAATTTGGATGTCCACCAAAATGAGCAATTTAAATTCATTTGGAACAGAAATAGAAGAGAATTATAGAAATAGGAGAACTCCGTAGTTTATTAATCACAGTAATCTCCCCTTTGTTTACTTTATGATTTTAGATCCGATTTACATTCTAAGATTCTAAATATATCTTTGAGCAATGACAAACAGTAAGAGAGAAAAAAGATCAAGTGATGTTGAGTAATGTGGTAGCAAAAGTATAGAACCTAACAAAAAAAAACTGTTTAAAAAATGATAATAAAAAAAATATGTTGAAATAAGTAAACAAAATAAAGTGTCCTTGGCGCTTTATTGAAAAATGATAAATTAATTAACAAATATTACTTGATACGCCGAATAGCCTAGAAATCTAATTCTCCAGGTTCAAAATGTGTTTATCTGATCAGTACTTACATTGTTAAGAACAGTTTCAAGAACTTCATATCAGCTCTTGATGGCTCTACGTCTAGGTCTCTAGGATGATTTTTGCAGCTGATATTTTAGTAATGCTAATGTGTAAAGCTCATATTAAGGATGACTATGAATTAATGAATGATATAAATTATTATCTCCCGGTCACTAATTTGTATTTGAAAGTAAATATTTAATTAGCATCCATAGCAGTTTTTCCCCAACTGCTTTTATTTTTATCCAAGTTTCTGCGGATGCCGATGTCGGGGGCATCTCTGTCAAGGCTGTCTGTCATTTCTTATGTTCAAGTTCGTCATTCGGTTTTGTTCACGCCATAGAATACTAAAGGCAGTCTTGATTCATTGCTCTCCTCATTGTGTAGTCGATGGCTAGGGGGAAGAGGAAGGGGCATAAGATGCGTGAAGTTTAATAGGGCAGCATAATATGTAATATTAAATTAGTAATAATAATATTATAGAGTGTTCTATTTAAATCACGAGATTCCAGAACTAGAATTTAGTCGTCACAGAGACTTTCATACTTGGCAACAGGTCACGATGGACTCTCTCTCTCTCTCTCTCTCTCTCTCTCTTGCCTCTGCGCGGATCCTGGAGCCCAACGTCACAGTCCGCGCAGTTCTGGTGTGATATTTACTTGTGTGGCAGGCAATGGTTACACCGTAAAGACCTACGTCTCTGACCGTCACCTAAATTAAACATAGCACTAATAGCCAAGTATGTAAATTAAAGGCTTAAATAATTACTTCCTAACGTGTCTTAACACGAATAGGTGAATAGTAAATAATATACACTTACCCCATGATCTTAAGAATGTGCTCGAATAATGCTTACTCTAATCAGTCACAGAAACAACTGTTACCTGACTTCTACTATCGATCACTAAGCTTTTTCATCATGGTTATCCTTGGGCTCAAGCCCTCTTTGCCTCTTTATGGGGTTTTCTGATTTTTTAATTATTTTTTTTTTTTTTTGGGGGGGGGGGTTGCTTTTTTTTTCCAAACAATTTTTTTTTACATTTTATAATTATATAATACATACTTATATTAAAATGAATTAAATATCAGTATAAACATGATTAAGTTATACATAAAAAGCAATGTTTAGTAAATTGTTAAGATAATTTGAACTACTTAAGTCTTGGTCCATCTACTGAAGGCTGGTCTCTGATCTTGTGTGTCTGACGATTTACTGGAAATCTTGTTACAATTCTAATATGATTAATAGTTTACGGTTGGCTGTACTAATGTCTTCTCTTTAGCTCGAACTGCTTCTGTCTTTAGAGTCCCTAAAGCTATGCCTAATTCACTCTCCAATTCTCGCGTTATCACCCAGACTGCTATCATAACATTTTCCCCCTAGATAAACCGAAAGCTCTGCTGCATGTCCCAACAGTAACCCTGTGCCTCATTGTTTGCAGCTCGATCTGTTAGAGGTCGTACTAACTTGCTTAAGCAATAAAATATTGCTTAAGCAATAAAATAACAACTACAGGATGTTCCAATTGTGAAAAAAAAAAACATCACCAGTAATCATTGCTGGTCCTGTTAAAACTTCAAAAAGAAACTGTCCCAGACTTGACATCAATTTCGGCTACATATAAAAAGATACAACCTCCATTTTTTTTTGCACACAAATAAAGTGTTGTTAGCTACGTAATGTAGTCTTTTTTTTTTTTTTGCCTAGTTTAAATCGACTCATTGAGTCCGAGTTTCAAAATGTCACAAGGTTTCCCTTGTCAAAATTTGGACATACACTCGCAAGCACACAGACACACGCACACACATTCAGACACAAATAGGGACACAGATTGTGGTGCCAACCTGTTCTAGTGATGTCCCATTACTCAATAATGACTTCGTTCTTTGACCTTCCCTAATACAATTTATAACAAAAAATAAAAAGGGGGGGGGGAAATATTTTATCATAAAAATGGTAAAAACCTAGATCTAGGTAGATCTATTCAACAATCGCGATGTCAGCTATAAATCATGTACGTCTCACGTTCTCTCTATATTCAATTCTCTCTATATTCAATTCTCTCTATATTCAATTCTCTCTATATTCAATTCTCTCTATATTCAATTCTCTCTATATTCAATTCTCTCTATATTCAATTCTCTCTATATTCAATTCTCTCTATATTCAATTCTCTCTATATTCAATTCTCTCTATATTCAATTCTCTCTATATTCAATTCTCTCTATATTCAATTCTCTTTATATTCAATTCTCTCTATATTCAATTCTCTCTATATTCAATGGATTTTGGAAGACAGCTACAGAAAGGGGAGGGGGTGGACGTATTTGTTCGGTGAGTACATTTATAACATTTGAAAGGGTAAATGTTTACATGATCGTTTTTTGAAATGTATAAAAAATGTTCCCTCAGTTCTCAAGGGGACTAATTCAACCTATACCACCACATCTGCCAAGTACGATTTCTTTGCCTTGTTCAAGATAGCGAACAAAATAATTCATTACCAATAGTTACTTTTTTTTTTTTTATTATTATTGATTCTTGTTTTGTCAGGTAAAAGAAATAATTGTGCAAAATTTCAGCCTTATCCGAGGTTGGGTGTGGGAGAAATAACGTGGTCATACTTTTTTACCAGACAGACAAACTGAGTGAGTTGATATAAGCTTTGTAAAAATTGTCTCTAATGTTCTTCCCCTGCCCGCCCAAACCTTTTTTTTTAAAGTCTACATTTGTTGGTTGATGCCTCACAGATGGCGCCCTGGAGATGCATTTTGTTTGTTTGTTTAGAAGAACACAAAGATACAAATAAATAAATATATAGCCACATAACATCAGCACGCTGGATAAAAGTACATCAGGCAACTTGATATATCAAACCAGCGTACTTTCTGTCAGCGTTTCTCCCAGCAATGTTGTTTCTTCAGGCTTTTAAAATGTCTAATTAAAGTAGACTAACTGGGCAGGGCCATCCGTTAACAGTATCGATGCCCCTATAATTAAGAAATGACGAAATGGTCAGCGACTTGGATAGTGCCGATGTGCCAAATAACCATCACAATTGCTGGCTCTCTAGCTGGAACTGAAATTATCAAAAGAATTCTTTTTTTGTTTCGTTAAATCTATGTAACATCCAATTTTTTTTTTAACTTGTTACTGTTAAACGTGTTCCTTTATTACCTAGTTACTTTATGGTCCGTGTGTTTCGGATTTTCCCAGAAGTTACTAGTTACCGGTACCATTTCCGCCAAATACACTGAAACTGACCTCACTTCTCACGGCCATAGAAACACCTGTCGCTACGCCTATGGAATTTGCTCACATTTCACCAGGGTATCATGGGTGACAAGATGAAAGTTCTATAAATAAATCACTCGCCCCACCTTCCAGTGTGTACACCTGCCTTCTGCCGCCATTTTTCAAATTGAAAGATGCTACAGTTCAACCGTTAGCCACAGGCAATGCCCTCAGCCCAATTTTAAAGACTCATATGTGTTCCATACAATGCCATTGTTCCCCCTTAAAATAATTGTTTGCTTTTTTTGCTGTTTTTTTTTTTAATTCTGACTGTACACGTCTCGTTCACCTAATTAGCATTAACATTTATCTCAATTAAAAAAAAAAGTTTTTTTAAAGTCGAATTAGATCGTCATAGATAACTTTAAACTGGTAATGTATCACCCTTGTCCTTGCCTTTTAAAAATAAATTCTAGCAAAAATTATAAGACGGGGCTCGGTGGCTGAGCGGTTAAGCGCTTTGCTTCATAACCTGGGGTCCTGGGTTCGTATCTCGGTAAGGGTATTTTGGTATTTTTAGGACGCCCTGGGTACCTGACTTAAGTTGGAGGAAAAGTAAAGGCGGTTGGTCGTTGTGCTGGCCACATGACACCCTGCTCGTTAACCGTTAGCCCAAGAAACGTATTACCATCATCTGCCCTATAGATCGCAAGGTCTGAAAGGGGAACTTTAAAAATTAGAAGATCTAGTTTCAGTAGCAAGGGATAAACAATGCCAGTTTATGTAGTCAGTATAAGTCTAGTAATATACTCACTTTTGGGGTTTTATTGAACTGACGAACATTACGGCAAACTATAATTTTTTTTTTTTAAATACCATCTTCTTTCAGACGTTTGGTTGTGAGAACTGTTTTATTTCCAGGAGTGTTAAGGCTGCAGTTTGCATGTGTCTTTTCATCTGAAGGTTTCGCTTCTTGCACCGACAGGAAACAGGAATTTACATCAACATTGTGTACCACAACAGCAAGCTTCAAAGCTTCATCCCTCCCTGCAGACCAAACACTGACCACCTACGTCAGTTTCTTCTCCTGATCAGTGGACGCAAAGAAAACCAAAAAAAAAGGAAAACTATTTGAAAACTACACAACTTGTATACAGCAGGCGTCTAATCTAGTGCATCTAACCAAACAAAACAAAACATAAACGTGTTAACCTCCCTTTGTTTTAACGTAACAATATTGTTTCTTAATGTCAATTTAATCTTTCTTTATAAGATAAGAAAGTAAGATAGGATAATTTTATTGATCCAATCAAATGGAAATGACTACAGTTGACAATATCAGCATAACTACTGTACAATAACAGTATAGATGAAAAATTCGAATAACATTCACACACTTAGAAATAATAATAATAATAATAATCTTTATTGTCCGTATGGAAATTTGTCTTACAATTTGTGCATTACACCAAACAAAAAACATTATAACTATAAAGAAACCAAAGGGTACATTCACACCAGACTCACTCATAATTTACATGTGACAAAGTTTATACCAGATTGTTCTTAGTTAATGATTTGATTGCCAGGGGAACAAAAGAGTGTTTGTGTTTGTTTGTCTTTGCTATCGGTGCCTTGTATCTTTTTTGTGATGGTAAAATCACAAAATCCTGACACAAAGGGTGACTTACTGTTGATCAAAGTACATTTAAAAAATGAAATGAATGTCAATCAGACAGTCGAAATTTTTTTATTTTTGTGCCAATTGAACCCTGATCCTTGAGTTTTAAATCAAATCAAAAAGTAATTGTACAATATAAACACTTAATAGGAAACTAAAGTGACTTCTTATAAAACAAAATGTCTCGTCTTCCCCACCCCATCTACCCTTCCACTTTCTGTATGTAAACATTGCCTACATTTGCGATTATCCAATGGGAGTTGGAGGACCCTTTCTTACAGCATTGTGTTTTTGTTTAAAATCATTCTTTATCTTTTAACGCTAGTCTTATAGTGGTCAGTGACTTTCTCATCGTTCAACAAGAATATACTTTCGGCTTTCTCTCTCCCTCTCTCTCTATCTGTCTCTCCGTCTTTCTATCTCTATTTTTCTCTCTCTCTCTCCATCTGTCTCGCTGTCTCTGTATTTCTCTCTCTCTCTCTCTCTCTCACACACACACACACACTTTGTGTAGATAGCCCTTGGTCATCTCTTTGTGGTCTCATCAAAAGTGACAGTTTTGTCAACGGTCATATGGGGAATAAGAAAACACCTCTCGTCTTTCCACTTGGGTGAGTTTGGAAGCAGGTGAAGGAGTATTGACCTTCACCTTAGCATGCACCTTTTCTCTTCCCTCCTCCTGACTAATCAAGCTGGCAAGGTATGTTTGCTCCCACTGGACGTCTGAGACTTGTTCCCACTTGTCCATCCGCATGTATAGATTGAGAAACAGGCTTGGATGGATTCTTTGTATTGTTTAATGAACAATTCCCAGTTATGTACAGTCTTCTATTTTATGTTATCGATTTATCTCCCGTGTGGGCCATAGAAGAACATCTAATTATGTTAGTTATTGCCCTTGTTTATACATGCCTACCGCCCACTGGAGTGTATTGTTTGGGTTACAATACAATTTAATCTGGCTTGACAATTCTTTCTTTGTCCGCGTGCTGGATGATTAGTTTTTTAACATCGGGCGGGTATTGTTTCGTGTAGAATGGTGTGCAGACCTTGTCTGATTCACGACACACTTTTGACGTCACATCAAACTACTCAGGATTGAAACGTAAGACAGCACGTACTGTTTGGCAGTGAAGCCTGTTTATGGACTCTTACAGTCTGGCAGTGATGTCTATTTATAGACTGGTTGAATAGGGCGTTTCTTTATAGACTGGCAGTGATGCCTATCTAAAGACTGGTTGAATGGGGCGTTTCTTTATAGACTGGCATTGATGCTTATTTTTGGACTGGTCAAATGGGCGTTTCTTTATAGACAGGTAGTGATGCCTATTTATAGACTGGTTGAATGGAGCGTTTCTTTATAGACTGGCAGTGATGCCTGTTTATAGACAGGTTGAATGGGGCGTTTCTTTATAGACTGGGATTGATGCTTATCTATATACTGGTTGAATGGGGCGTTTCTTTATAGACTGGCATTGATGCTTATCTATAGACTGGTTGAATGGGGCGTTTCTTTATTTTTAGACTGGTTGACATTGACGTTTCGTAATAGACTGGTTGAATCGGGCGTTTTCTTTATGGTAGTATTTTTCTAAACATCTTACAGTTTTTGGTAAGAATGGTGGCGACTCGATCGTATCCGATAGAGGTCTTAGCAGTCAGGACCACCAAAGTTCTCTCTGCCCTTCTACAGTGACTGTCAACCGATGTTTTTCCATTGTTGACTGGAAAAGAGAGAAAAAAAAACTGTCTATGTCGCGCGTGACCAAGTTTAAGTCTATTGTGTTGTCACAGTCGGGTAAACAGGTGAAACTGCTGGCGGTCACCCATCAAGTGGTCGTCTCGGCACCCAACCATCCATTGGTCACGTTCAGTGGCTCAAATTTGCTTCCTCCTTTGTCCTGGTGAACAACTTCCGGGGGGTAAAAACCCGATACAAAGAGAGACCTTGGTGGTTCCGCGGGGGACAGTTGTATCTAACGGGAGGCCACACGATGGTTCGCAGATCAAGTGAACCTGTTTTTATACGAGAACAAACTTGAGCAGTTGTGCTGGTCACACGTGCAGAGCTAGTGACTGCCATATTGAAACTGCCCGTTCTACATTATGGTAAAGTACACCATTTGTTGGTGAACACATTTTGTACAACATGCAAGTACAACATATTGTGTTTTTTTGGTTGTTGTTGTTGTTGTTTTTATTAGTAAACGGGAAAAAAAATGGCCGAAATAAATGCCACATTTATCTGCGTTGTATGTGAACGAATATGTAGGTCACAGCTGGGGCTGCGTTGTCACAGGGAATACTGCATTCCTCATTAATCTTCGGGGTCTTAAACAAGCCTTATTTTTATGTGAACGAAAATGTTTCGAATTAAGTCTTTACAGCCACTTGAAAAATCACGTAGCCACGTAACAAGGGCAAATACTTTTCTGACTTTCACTTTTGTTTTTAAAGAAAGACAACTCGTGTTTTTGCCAGTAGACAATAAACTGTGTCATAATAGACTGAACAGCGTCAAAAAAAACAACGAATGTAGGCTTGATATCATGCACCATAGCACACTTGCTATCTCTTCAATCTTGACTTACTGTATATGGACATGCTAAATATTTTTAAAAAATCTTTAACAAAAAACAACATTCGTTCCTTAACTATGGAGACTTTCTTTAAACTTGAATTACACAATATATAACAGACTGGGAATAAGTATAGCATACAACTGTCCTACCGATCAAAAGAGCTTTAACTCTTTCTCTCCCTTATTATTTTTCCACGTTCCGAAGGAATTCTTCATTTTGCTCATTACTATTTCACTACCATGTTATGGTTAAGCTTCAATAGCCTTGTTGTTTGTTAGAAAATGTTGTATTTGGTATAGCATTAAAGGGAAATGCATGCCCTTTTTATATAACACAAGGTCAAGTTTATAAAATTAAACATTAATTTAATTCTATGAGGTCAAATCAACGATGGTATCGTCGATTAGGAGAGAAACAGTTAAACATTAATTTAATTTAATGAGGTCAAATCAACGAGGGTATCGTCGATTAGGAGAGAAAGAGTTGAAACAAATGTATCAATTGGGGGTGTGGTGGTTGAGTGGTACAGCGCGTGGCTTCATAACCGAATCGCGTGACTTCCCAAACAAAGATCTCGGTTCGAATTCCCTCTGAAAAACTGGCTTTTAGGACGCCCATGTGTCCCTTGAGTCCACCCAACTCTTGAGTTCCTGACGACTGGTCATCGTCGTTCTGTCATGCATGTAACGGACGGCTAAAAGAACGTGGATATGACAGGATCTCTGCGTCTTTAGTATGCACTTTTGGCAGAAGCTAGAAAGGGCCGGATATTACGCATCGCGTACCGAATATGACCCGCGGGTCGTAGTTTGGGCATCACTGCTTTCACGTGTTTTGGTTACAAAAATACATTTTTACTTATCAATATCATAAGTGGCTACTGGGAATGAAATGAAATATATCTGAATTCGCAATGAAACCTGGCAATGTAAACGGTCGGTAGCTTAGACAACTCACACCGGCGTTTAAATATAGATCTAGATGTTGAAGCCAACAGTTCTTCATACACTGCCAATACATAAAAAAAAGTTTGAACATTTTTGCATTTCGTTAATTTTTTACAGACACAAAGATTTAAAAAAAAAATTTTTTTTTAAAGTTTGCTGCCAACTGGAAGTTTGCATCGAGTTTGCATTGCTAAAAATAGATGTCGACTGCAGCCAAGTGTAGACCTTATAGTAAAGTTTTCGTTTGTATTTAGAAATCGAACAGCAATCGCTCACGAGTATTTAGAATCTGTTATCTATCTATTGTCCAAAGTTGTATTTAGAATCTCTATAGAATCTGTATGATATCACACAAGTATTTAGAATCTCTATAATCAATGGTATGGCAGCTAGCATCACTACTTTATTTTATGCATGTACCCCGGTACCTTTTTTGTGTGATAGATGTGCTGAACAAAAATTGTTGAATGAGCAGGGAGGGGGTGTGGAATACATGCAGTTTGAAAAGAAATGATTAGTTGTGAACATGTTGGATGTATGGTCACTTTGTGATGCTGCTTTTTACATGATGCTAGCGGTTACATCAATTTGGTTATATTGTTCACATTTTCTGAAGACCTGGGAACTCGGAAATCTGATACTGGAAAAACAAAAGTGGTATGTGTATTTTTTTTAAGAACCAAAGTAGGGTCCAAAAGAAAAAGGCTGAATAGTATTGACGCTTTACTATTTTCACATAGGACATCTAGATCTAGTTTCACATAGGACAACATCTAGATCTAGTTTCACATAGGACAACATATAGATCTAGTTTCACATAGGACAACATATAGACCTAGATCTAGTCTGTTTGTTGGGAAGGTATGCACGGAAATGTTTGTGCTGACAACAAACTGAAAAAAAAAAAGATTTTAAATATAAACAGGCTTACTTGGAAAGTTTGAAATATATGTAATTTATTATACCAACCAATATGTCTTTTTTTTTAATTTTCATTAATTTAAAAAAAAATATTATCCTTTTTTTAAAATTAACTTTAATTCGTCGTTTTATTCAACCTCTTGAACCCCGTGACCTTTTTGTGAGCAAGTTTAGAGACGACAGAGAGAAGGGGAAAAAAAGTTGACCTTTTGTTATGGATTTTTCTACTAACAATTGGTACAAATACCATCATGGGGAAACTTTACTTTTAAAAAAAACTGTATTCGGAACTTTAGTTCAAAAGGAACGCGTTTTTTTTTTACCTCTAGGCCAAGGGAAGGTACTCCTAAAGACAAAGCAACTACGTCTGCCTGTCAGCAGTTCGCACTTGCCTATAATTCATGTTTTGATAAACTCCCGGAGAGAAAGGAGGTCGGGTAGAAGAGAGAGAGAGGGGGGGGGGGGGAGAGAAGAAAATATGCGTATGATGGGGTATCAGTTATTTCTAAGTCCAAATGTTATATTTTTCTAGACTGGCGTGTCACCACATGACCAGGAGTGTGAAAATGTTTACATATGGTAGGGGTCTGCCGAGGTGCCAAAAGTGTGTAGTTGTTTTGTAAGTGCCGCGCGTGGAGAGCTTCATCTACGTTGACATGATCAAGGAAAATCTCAAAAGAGTTCACATGTAGATTGATAAAGGAAAAACTGTTTTGGAAGAGGGGACAGATCCGAGGCTTGACGCTTCGTTCAGTTCAAAGTGTACAATTTGTTTTTCGTTTGAGCCAGAGCGCGTTTTCAGGAGAGAGAGAGATCTCTAGGAGCAATCTGACAAGGAAAAGATATTGTTTCCAAGTAACAGAACAAAAAAACGATGATGATGAAAGCCTCTAAGCCAGGGGTTCTCAACCTGTGGGTCGCCTAAGACCATCGAAAATATGGATTGTTATTGTCTACTCTTCTATTGCTGTATGTGTGTGTGTGGGGGGGGGGGGGTCGCGTCAGAGTAGGGGATTGTGAAAAGGGGTCGCGAGCTTAAAAGGTTGAGAACCGCTGCTCTAAGCTGATTGAATAATATCCATACTGCGAGAAACATAATCGATTAATTTGACAACGTGATCGAAAAGCTGGACATCATAGAGACCCCTCAACAGCTGGAGAAAAAAACAACAACAACGCATTTTTATATAATACGAACATGTCCTAGTCCTCGAGATTCGTGCAGGGGACATTACCAGGCAATAGAAGGACAGGCAAACAGAACGGTGGTGAAAAAACAAAACAAAGTATGACTTGCTATCATACACCAACAACAAGTAGGGTTCCCCTTTCAGACCAGATGATGTAAAGGTCATCAGTTTCTGTGGCCTACGGTTAACGAGGGTGACATGTGGCCAGCACAACGACCGACATCCTTTACTTTTCCCCAACTAATGTCTTGTACCCATTAGAGCTGGATGGACTCGGAGGCGCCCAAAGATACCGTAATGTAAATATCCTAGTCTTCACCAGGATTCAAAACCCGGGACCCCGGTTCGGAAGCCAAGCGCTTTACCGCTCGGCCACCGCGCCTGAGACACCAACAGCTGTAAGAAAGAAAGAAAGAAAAGAGAAGGGCTGAAAGTGGTTGGCAGGTGAATGAATTAAGTTATCCAAATCAATCACTAAATCTCTCTTCTTTTTTTTTTTTAACCACCTTATTCTCGATTTTCTTGTTATTTACCAATTGAATCTCTGAAAATAACGAATAACTGAAAAAAAAACTAGTGCTCTCTCTCTCTCTCTCTCTCGTTCTCTCTCTCTTTCTCTCTCTCTCTTTCTCTCTCTCTCTTTCTCTCTCTCTCTTTCTCTCTTTCTCTCTCTCTCTCTCTTTCTCTCTCTCTCTTTCTCTCTCTTTTCTCTCTCTCTCTCTTTCTCTCTCTCTCTCTTTCTCTCTCTCTCTCTCTCTCTGCTATCTCTCCATTGATGTCGTTGTCCACGTTAAAAAGCAATAAGTGTCTAGTTTCCTCCACAGTCTAGTCTTTTTTCTGTTCCTATTTGTGTATGCTATCAATGTCTACACTCTTTGGCCAGCTCAGTTCTCCAGTGTATACCCTTCTACTGATTGACTAACGTAGACCATCTCCACAGTGACCAGATTAACCTTTTCTCTGGTCAACTTGTGCATGTCTATATTTTCCCCGCAAGTGTCCAGTCGGCTCTTCGGGGATGGATTAACCTTTAACCTTTGTCAGGCTCCACAACCCAAGCTTAATTTCCGGCCAACTTTTTTTGGTATGAAGATGAAAGGGGCATAACCCAGTTCAAACTAGCAATTGGTGTAAATTTCTCTTTGGGAAGGGCATAACTTAGTTAAGCAAGCAATTATCAGTATTGTTATTTTTGGAAGTGGAAAAACCAATTATGCCAAAACTCGATTGGGCGCATGTTGTGTGACTAGATCTATCAGGCGAGACACAAGTTCTAAAAATAGTGGAAATTAATGTCAAGCCAAGTTAAAAAAATAAAATAAAATCAATGAAGAAATGAATGCTGAAACTTATATCTATTATCATCGAGATGGATTTAGAGTAATATCTAGAATATAAAGCACCAAGTAAGGCGTATGTATGTCCCGAATACAAATCAAAACCATTAGACTGTTAGACCAATTTTGATAAAACTTTGCACAAATGCTCCTTAGATCATATCGGAGACCGCAGTGTATGTTTAATGTCCCATCTACTTCCGTAGGGCCCTAAATGTAGACGAAAAGTGCCTAATTGTATCTCGATTGAATGAAGGAAACTTTTTTGTTAGGAATATGTTGGTTAAACGGGTAAATCCATTTTCCCACTCTGCTTTTATTGTCGTGTCAAAATCTAAACAAAATGAGAAGGGAACATTCTCCATGTTTGACATAGATCTAAATTCAATCCAGTAGGTCAGTAATACCCAAATTAAGGCCCGCGGGTCATATCCGGCTAGTAAAAAAAAAAAGATAATAAAATATGTGAAAGAGGGAGGTTAAAAAGAGTTGGGGAAGTAGAGAGTTCTGGGAGGGATGCAATGGAGGAAAGGAGTAAGAGAACGGGGAACTGTGTGGAACGTGGCGCGTGAGTGTGTGCAAGCCATGGAAGAAGAACAATAACTTTCATAGATTACCAATAATGAAGCAGGCTACTACTGCAAACTGTGTGTAACCCAGGGCCTAATCCCCCGCGTAATCATTGTACTTTACCTAATGCGTTCCCTGCTCCCCGTCACTGCGATGTCCGCGTTGTTTCTTTTTAATGACCAAATTTCCGATCGCCATAATGCTATCTAATTGTTCCCGAGGACAAACCAGATCAAGAGGGTCTGGGGCATTTGGCACCGGCTCTGTCGCTTCCAGCAGGGCGCATGGAAGGACGGGGAAATCGAATTTCTGTGTCGTCGAGGCTGAAACCTGGGGAGGCGCCGTGGGTTACATTCTGTGAGAGAAGTCAACACATGTGGCAGGAAAAAAAAAACGGGAGGGGTGCATAAAATTTTGACCCCCCCCCCCCCCTAGAACGTAGTGAGCATCGGGAGATTGTTAGTTTGATTCTGTCCGTTAAGTGCAGCAATCATTCACCCGTGGCGCTGTCTAATTAGATTCGATTGAACTACGGGCTATTCCAATGATAAATGAACACATTAATTATAGAACTAGAATATAATTGCGAATAAAATGAAATAAAAAGGGGGGGGGGCTTGGACATTTGCAACATATGTTTGCGTGGCGTAATTATGATTAGGCCTCATCTCCTAACTTAAAAATCCTT
The DNA here is from genome assembly GCA_036873155.1 of Biomphalaria sudanica. Lineage (NCBI taxonomy): Eukaryota > Metazoa > Mollusca > Gastropoda > Planorbidae > Biomphalaria > Biomphalaria sudanica. Next base: position 5,265,868 of record JAZGLO010006651.1, on the reverse strand, counting down.
ATAGAATAGCTGTTACATTGATACATGTTGGTAGTAATAATAATACTAGTTTAGACCAACAATTCTAGTTTGCGCACCAATAATGTACTGTTGTACCACAGCTTTGCACACCAATAGTCACAAAGCAAATAGTGCGCAATAATAGCTTATCGTTTAGAACATTTACCAAACACATCGCTGTGAACACAAGTAATAAAGAATTCCAACCAACTCTGAAAGCCGAGAAATAATAGGACTGTTTGCCGGAGAAGGTCCACTTGAAAGTGTTTGTTTCATCATCTTATCATTCTCCTTAAGTAAATAAACGTCTTCATCCAGCTAGACTTTCTTTCGTTCCGTTGTTGCTGGTCTAAATTTAAAATAATAGCAATTGTTTCTTTATAGAAACAACTGATAGGGCCCTCCATAGGCTGTAGTGCCAGTTGGATGGATGGATGTAGCGCTAGGATCCTCTTCTCGAGATTTTTGCAGTCAGCGTCCAAGATTCGTAAGTATATAAGAATGTGTTCATGACCATTCAGTCTGATTTTAGTGTCGATGTCTATACCTTTGGTTTTTCCAGATTGTTTTGAGTTTTGCCAGTAGTTCATGTTCGGTTCTTTCAGCCACGGTATTTAAAACTACTGACACTTGACAGCTTTTCGACACCAATTCTGATGTCCCTTTTAAATTATAGGACATTTGTCTTAAGCACAGTTTCTGTATAAGTCCCTAGACTTGGGCTGAATTCCGTTGTCTCTTAAATGTTAACACCTTCTAAATCTAGTCTCTAACAGTGCACGAGCCAAAACGCACTACTTTGGATGGCGGTATTCAAGGCAATGTTATTACATTATATAGATATATATATTATTAATTAGCTTTTATATAGCGCTACTTTCATGCTTATAGCATGCTCAGAGCGCTTTTGGTCCAATCTCATTTGTGGACCAGTGGGGGAGGGGGTATCTAGGAGTTGGTTTTCCGCGCTGCCTTTAGGCGCTCTGCCCGAGTCGGGTGTCGAACCCCTTCTAGGTAGCCAAGCCAAGCCAAGTTCAAGCGCACTTGGCCTCTCGACCACGCTTCCCACAAGTAACATTAAACAAATTAATATAAAAAAAAAGACAATTTCTCCTTTAAAGAGTCTGATGACTTTTAGTAAGAGCGAATATTTTACCTAAAAATAAATACTGGTTTTAATTAAACAAATTTCTTTATTTACGAGACTTGCCGTCTTCAATTCTAATGCTAGGCCTATAGATCAAGATCCAGACTTACAAGATGGTGCGCAAACTGCTCCTGGACGTCTAATTATTTAACTCTTTACTGACTAGGGTCTAGATGCGGGGGTAAAACAACACGTTGGCGGGTTTGTTCAAGATAAAGATTGTCAGCACCAAAACATTTAACCTTGGTTAGGCCAATAATAGAATATGCATCCTCCGTTTGGGACCCCTCAACTCAAGATAACATTAACAAACTGGAACAGACACAAAATAGAGCAGTGAGATTCATAACAAACGAATATCCACACTTAACCAGAGAAACACCTTTAGTAAAATCACTAAATTTAGAAAGCCTTCAGGACAGAAGACTCAAAAGTAAAGTAGCAATTATACATAAAACACTGAACCATAATCTTCAAATACAAAAACAAAATTTAATAAAATACTCTGAAAGACACAAAGAAAAAGGCACATTCCTCGTTCCATATGCTAGGACAAATTTGTACAAATACTCCTTCTTCCCTAGTGCTATTAGAGCATGAAATGGGTTGCCTGAGCTAGCCAAGAAAAAACAGTGACTTGGCAGAATTTAAGTCATTGGTTAATATGCACGACTAAATGCATAACCCGTACGACGTAATCATCTTCTTTTTTGAAGTAACGTCTGTATTATATAAGATAAGATAAGATAATATTTCAAACAATTATAACGGTCAAACTAGAGTTTTCCCTGTGTGGCCAATTAGCTAATACACCAGGTGTCTAATTTCTAGGTAAAATCGTTAGAGCCGTTTTCGAGGTCCACGTCCAGGTTTTCCCACCCTTGAAGAAATTACAAGCTGAATAGACGAATTGTGAAAATAAAATATTATAGTGCATCCGATGACGTCACCGAAAGAAATAAAAACGTGTTTGTTTCCCTTTAGTCGTAAAAGGGTGACGTAATAATATGGCTTCCCATTTACAGAATGAATTGAATGCCCAATGTCGTAAACACGGAATGGTGGAGCCTCGCAGGTCAAATGTACGTAACAGCCTTTCGCTTTCACTTTGACAATAAAAATCACCGGCTACTCGAGGAAGGGAAGCAAATCGCGTTATTGAATTTCTGTATTTACGAAGTCTTGCCGTTCGTCTGGCTGTCCAGTGTACTTTTAACTAGTAACATTCCATAATTATGATAAATCTGAGAGTCTTGCTTGTAGATACTTACATATCTCGCGCATTTATGTAAGCGATAGAGAGTGATGAAAAATGTAATGTAATGTTAGTTTCAGCAATGAAAGGGAGAAGGCGCTAGATTTAGATTTTCTAGCATAGGAGATCATTTTTGATTGGCTTAAAACAGGGAGCTAAGTCTAATGAGGCAAGAGTATAGTGCACACGGCCTTATATGCACGCACAATAAAGTGCACACTCTTCAGCTATTTATAATTATTTATTTAGTTTACACTAACGATTAGATGAACCGTTAGATATGCCCAGGACATGTAATCATTTACAGATGTCAGGTGACCAAATATGTAAGTGGCAACGTCTGGTGTCTGTACTCTGACTTCTACATTCGCCTTTTTAAATCTCACTCTAGGAGCATTCGCCTTATTACTTTTTTTTGTTGTTTCGTTTCGACTGTAAATTATAAGAACAAGATAAAATTATTTGCGCAGCCATCATTTCAAAAGACGACAAAATTGAATTGATGTCGAGAACAAAGCATGGCGTTGATTTATTTTAAATATAGATATCTAGTCGTCTGCAGATTGGGCGCCTGTTTGTTTTATTTTTGTCAGGGGAGCTCAAAACTTTGTACAGCTTAAATGCTTAAATTAATAAAAATAGTAATAGAGCCTTCTGTGACTTGGAGCATGTAGGGTAGGGCCATAATTAGCAGACGACTTAAGAGTCCTCACCGTCTCCATCCTTCTCCTCCCCCCCCCCCAATCCCGGTGAGATGAAGAGGTTTTTTTTCCCGATTGATCTACAATCTATGGGTTAAATTAAAAATGATCTAGGCAAATAATGATTCTGAACATTGAAACCAATAAAACTGGTAAAATAATTTTTTTTTAAATTTAAAAAAGGTTTTCTAATGAGAACAACTCACATATACAGCCAGATTTATTAATATTCTAAAATTTGTTTCCCTTTTTCGATATTGAAAAAATTAATTAATTACCATTATTTAATTGACTAATTGGTTAATTTTTTTTATTGTATTCCTGTATTGTCAGGGAAAATGAATAACTGTGCTAAGTTTGAACTTGAATGGGAAGTGGGAGAAAGATCGTGTTCAATATTTGTATCAGACAGACAGGCGGTGTTGATAGAAGCTTTCGTAAAGAGATGGCATACCCATCTGAGTTAATCTCATTGAAGTTTGTGTTTTTCGGGTGATCCTGTGTTTTTAATATACTAGTGACATGTAGATCATACAGATTTTCAAGGCAAGCGTCGGTTTTGTTGTTCGCGTAACAGGACTGCACTCGACACACTTTTACACCATTGAAGAGCTTTTCTTGCTTCATTTTTTCTTGACGCTTTCTTCCTCGGAGTTCACTCCCCCCTGACAGGGGCAGACCACTTGTCGTCTGCCCAGTTTTCCCAGCTTCTGAGAGTTCTTCTGTCGACCTTCTTATTGAAATCTTCAAGCCATGAGCAAGAAGTTTTCTTAGTTCTGTCAGTTTTGACGGACGCAACAGGAACAGATAGTAAATCTTTAGTTTAATTGGGTGGGAGTAGATCAATATAGATCTAATATTTAGACTCTTTTTAAGTTTGTATACTTTACTAGATCTAGTCTAGATCTAAGTCCAGTGGCGTAGCTAAGGTGGGGGAAGGAGGGGAAGACTTTAAAAATCCCCCAGACCCACACTTGAGGGGGACCCCCAAATGAGTGGGGGGGGGGGTTTGTACATTAAAAATGAAATACCACGCAAAATGCATAGACCCCCAAAGAGATCAAGCCCCCCCCCCCAGAAAAAACGATGGGAAATTCATATCTACGCCCCTAATTTATTTATTTATTTATTTTTATTTTTTTTTTATTATTTTTTTGTTTGTTTTGTTTTTCTTGTTAATGAATTTCCTGCTCTCGTCTGTGTCCTATGTTTTTTTTTTCTTGGACTTAAAGTATTTGGTTCTTTACGCACACACACAAACGCACACTCACTCACACTCTAACTCGTCTTCTGTTCTCTCCCATCTCTTACATGACAGGGTGTAATGCATCTCCTTATGACGTCATTTCCTTCTCACAACACGTCTGCTAGTTCCACGTTCGAATTTCTAGCAGATGTCAAGCGACGATATCATGCCAAAGATGTGCCTGGAAGTATCCTTCAAGCGCTAAGTGCTGCCAACAGGTGACACGAAGTGGGACTTTTCCTGACACCTTACCTGTTGTTCGACAAAAGTGATATCCCCCCCTCAATCCTCCCATTTCCACATTACTTACCATGTAACTGGTACTCAATCATGGAGAAAAGAAAACCATAAAGATATATATATAGATATAGATATATAGATATTTTCTTGTAGCAAGATAGCCTGTATTATCTAATGGTTGTCCACAATTCTTAGATTTTAATTTGCTGACCTCTCTCACTCTCTCTCTTTCACACACCCTCTCCCCAAGATGACAGACGCTGATGTGAGATATATATACATGTTTCTATAATTAGGTTTATAGATCTAAGGTAATGATGATAGCTGACACCATTTAGGTTTTGCTTCTTATTTCAATTGCGTTACACAAAATATGCGGAAGAACCTTGTCAAAACAGTCTTAGTCAGCCAGCTCTCGATGTGAAATCCCTATAAAAATATAGAGGCACTTACTAGAAGTCTTGCCAGTATATCTCTGGCGCCAACTAGTCGATAGACCTTGCAACGTCCGGTTTTTGGAGTTAGCAGAAGTACAACGCATTTCAAAGTAAATCCATAAGGGCGCTAGTTGGGCTTGCTTCTTCTGCGGAGATTGGGATCACTAGGCCACAGACCAAGCGTTCGAGATGCCAAACATGACTGTTCTCCCTTTTATGAAAACCCCATACTGCCAGAAAGAGTCTTACACTTGCTATCAGTAACAAGTAAAGCATAAAGTACAAAAGTACGAGCTGATCATCGGTTAAACATGTACAGTCAAAAGTGCTTGAGAAAAAAATGCTGAGTGTCATGGTCTCTGACGATTTAGAACAACGCCATACTGCAACGATGTGGCCAGCTGGTCTAAAAGTAATTCAAATCCATTTCCGATTTAAGGCTGATCTAAATTACATGAATCAGTCATATTTTTATTTGTGCCCTCACGTCAACCTAGATCTTTTACCCGAAAACCTTACAGAACCTAGATCTAGGTCAAGGTCGCCAGAAAAGTTCTAACATATGGTTCCGAAATCACATTTCATCGTACATCTCATTGGCACATAGATATCGTCTGCAAGTAGGCTAGGAGTGAGAAAAAGAAAACACACAATATTTACACAAACATTGCGGTCAACATAGATATTTTCTTGTAGCAAGATAGCCTGTATTATCTAATGGTTGTCCACAATTCTTAGATTTTAATTTGCTGACCTCTCTCACTCTCTCTCTTTCACACACCCTCTCCCCAAGATGACAGACGCTGATGTGAGATAATCTAAAAAGTAGGATGACGCTAGATCTTTCGTGTAGTTTTCGATAAAAAGAGTTACTCGGTGCAAACTTATTATTCTCCCCATAATCGGACCGACTCTCGTCGCGGGCTCTGCGTGGAAATAAAAGCTTAATGCAAAAAGTGCATTAATTATTCAGGTTAATGCATGCTGGGTAGTGTGGTTTCGCGCCATGTTCTTGCAACCAGAAAGAGGCAGGTCACGCCTACTTCTGTTTTTAATTGGCATTGATGCCAACATGACACGATTTATAGATCTTTTTTTTTTTTTTCATTTACACTTGTTATCGTTTGGAAAACTTTAAAGAAAAAAAAACATAAAAAATAGTTTGGATGTATTAGCGATTTTCATACAGGGCGGAAAAGACAGTTAGCAAGGGTTTTTTTCTTGGTGTATCCGGTAAAGTAACCGCTGATAAGATAAAGTTTTTAAAAGTATATGATAATTTGTGTGAATATTTTAGAACTGAAGAATCAAATTTCTAAGATCTTACAGTTTAACACAAAATTTTAATGTAGTGGAAGCATTAGACTTTCAATCTGTGAATTATTGAAAAAGCAAATCGGCAACTAACTAGCCGCAGCGGTAATAGAGGAGACTCGATACGAATTGAGATATGGTTAAAAGTATAGCTTGATTCTTTTGCCTTTAGTTGGCAACAATAAAATGGAGAGTTTTTTTGGACATGATCAAATTGATCGTGAACATCTCCAATAATTCAATGTTAAAAACTCACGCTGTAGCTCCCTACGTCCTCGGTGGTTTCGATGCCACACATGTGTGATTGTGTCCAGGTTGCCCTGCGAGGAAGGGTTTCGATTACACACATGTGTGATTGTGTCCAGGTTGCCCTGCGAGGAAGGGTTTCGTTGCCACACATGTGTGATTGTGTCCAGGTTGCCCTGCGAGGAATGGTTTCGATGCCACACTTGTGATTGTGTCCAGGTTGCCCTGCGAGGAATGGTTTCGATGCCACACATTTGTGATTGTGTTCAGGTTGCCCTGCGAGGAATGGTTTCGATGCCACACATTTGTGATTTTGTCCAGGTTGCCCTGCGAGGAAGGGTTTCGATGCCACACATGTGTGATTGTGTCCAGGTTGCCCTGCGAGGAATGGTTTCGATGCCACACATTTGTGATTGTGTCCAGGTTGCCCTGCGAGGAATGGTTTCGATGCCACACATGTGTGATTGTGTCCAGGTTGCCCTGCGAGGAATGGTTTCGATGCCACACATTTGTGATTGTGTCCAGGTTGCCCTGCGAGGAATGGTTTCGATGCCACACATTTGTGATTGTCTCCAGGTTGCCCTGCGAGGAATGGTTTCGATGCCACACATTTGTGATTGTGTCCAGGTTGCCCTGCGAGGAATGGTTTCGATGCCACACATGTGTGATTGTGTCCAGGTTGCCCTGCGAGGAATGGTTTCGATGCCACACATTTGTGATTGTGTCCAGGTTGCCCTGCGAGGAATGGTTTCGATGCCACACATTTGTGATTGTGTCCAGGTTGCCCTGCGAGGAATGGTTTCGATGCCACACATGTGTGATTGTGTCCAGGTTGCCCTGCGAGGAATGGTTTCGATGCCACACATTTGTGATTGTGTCCAGGTTGCCCTGCGAGGAACCAATGGTCTGTTCCATAGAGCTCTATATGGTCGAGTGTGACTGACAAAAATTCAGTCATTCTGCATGGATCAGTATGCCTACATTTATAAAAGGCATTCCAGTGTATGTACCCAGTGGAGTTGCTTGGGTGTGTGTGTGTGGGGGGGGGGGTCCAAGTTCGAAAGTGCCCCCGGGACCCCACTTGAAAGGGGCCCCCAAATGAATGTCCTAATATTTTTTTTGTTTACATAAAATATTAAATATTACACCACTGAATGTCATCTTGCTATCCACTTGGAGTCAAAAATACTAGACAGCATTGACCTACATGGTGTTATAGATGACCTTTGACCTTTGCTGCACAGGAAGCACGACGTGAGGCGATATGAATTGAAATGTCACTTGTGCATTAAAAAATATATTATTTATTAAAAGAGTCTTAATGATTTTTTTTTTTAATTTTAATTATATACTTTACCAATTGGAATGTGGACTTATATATTTATTAAGTAAATTATCTCATGTCATGATGTCAAATGTTAAAATGCAGTAGCCCGTATAAAGGTCAACCTTCCCCCCTCCGGCCCCCAAATCCCTAGCTGCATGTACCACCATTACAAGATGATGTTTCTGTGTCTTCTTAAAAGTAATAAATGACTATCAGGTATTTCATAGTAAAAAAAAAAGTTTCGTTAAGGCCTTTTAGGCCTCTGTGGACCCTCCTCCCCCCCCCCCACTATTAGTCGTAAGTTCGGGTGCAATGAACCCCTTTGCGCCATGGTTGCTACTCCAATAATGGGTGTCACAGCTGATGGTACTCCTCCCTGTCACCGTTACTTCCCTTATCTCCTACTGACTTATTTTGTAGTTCGTTTTGTCACCCACATGTTTCAGTTCTAAATAATTCTATTCAATGGTGGGAATTTAGAGTTGGCAGATTGCCATTATTAGATTGCTGTTTACAACAGGGAAGTCAAATGATCAAAAACGTCTGAATGTATGTCATTGTTCTATTGTTACAGCCACTGCGCCACGCTCACGCCTGAGATTTAATGGGATGGTCATACACAGGCGAGGTCTGAACAAGACACACGATCTGGTCTAGGGTCCTCCTGGATTGCGAAATATGAAGACTGGGATGGATCGGCGGTACCCCACGAAGAGGGGTGAACTGAGTTGACCACAGAAAGACACTGGGAACTGAACCCCCCTGCCGCCCACACACATGGTCTGCGAGGAGACATGAGGCCAAGTCAAGCCATCAAGTTTGTGTTTATGGTCGGTATCGTGTCCTGCCTGATCACCATTTGTTTCTGGTCCACTTGCGCCACCCGACCTTTGGAAGTTGGGTAAGTAATCAGCGTCATCAGACGTAAATATACGATTAGTCGTAAGGTGTCGAATGTAAAACAAAAATTGTGACCCCATACGAGACCTCGTTAACAACATGCAGGGGCGGCCCTTGCAGTGCGCGGGGCCCTAGGCGAGTTTCATATCAGAGTCATAATATTTGTACGATGGACTGACGGTTACAAAGGATTCTCTAAGCAACCCCTTAAGGCCGGCTCTGACAACATGTTTCAGGGACAAGTGTTACCAACGACTTTGCTTTGTTCTGTTTATAGCTCTCAGTTCAACTTAGTTCAAAATGAATAAAATATATTTTTAAAAGCATCATGTTAATATATATATATATAGATTCAGATATATATATGTTTCGAGTTTATTTCGCAGATTTTGGAGAATCCGAAGTTTTCAATATGTTTATTTATTTATTTTTTACGTATGTGTATTTAGGTCAGAAGATAGAGCAGAATATGACAGCCAAGGGAATTTTATTTTGACGAAATATCACAAGAGGGGAACTAACTCAATTAATGGTGAAGGAGTCGAGTCCATGCAAGTTATCCACCCTGACGAGTACCATGAGCTGGAGTGCAACATCAACAGCGAGACAACTATCAAGTGCAGGCGTGAAGGGAATGAAATCTACATGCCATTTTCTTTCATCAAAAACTACTTTGAGGTATTTACAAGTCAACAGGCCATTGTCTTTTATTAAAAATTACTTTTAGATGTTTACAAGTCTACAAGCCATAATCTTCCATTAAAAATTACGTTTTAGGTGCTTACAAGTCTTTTTCATTCTTCAAAAGCCTGATCTACTTATTATAAATGAAACAAAATGACTTGGCTGAATTTAAGTCATTGATTAACATGCATGACTAGATTGACCTAGGGACACACATAGGGCGTAATAGGCTTCTTTTTTGAAGTAACGTCTGTTTTTGATAAGATAAAAATAAATCATAGTCCTCAGGGATTTGTCAGTACATTTATTGCTGATGACTTCTGGCCTTTTGACAATAATAGCTCGGAGGACTCAGAGACCTCCTAAAATGTCAAAATCTCAATCCTGACTGGGATATGAACTCATCCTGGTACTTTCTGAGAAGCAATAAGAAACCTTCAAAAAGAAATACTTTAGGTCAAGAATATTTAGTAATGATACAAATGTGAAATACACATTTTAAAGTAAATTAGATTGTTAATAAAAATAAGAAACAAGTATATGATTATTATTTTAGTTGAATATATAAGTAAAGTTTCCTTTTCAGACCTTGCGATCTATGGAGCAGATGATATTAAAGTCATCTGTTTCTTTGGCCAAAGGTTAACAATCAGGGTATCATGTGGCTAGCACATCAACCAACTACCCTAACTTTCCCCAACTAAAATCAGGTACCCATTAGATTTGGGTGGACTCAGGTGTGCCCTAAAAATCCCAAAATTCAAAATCCCAGTCTTCACCGAGATTCGAACCTGGGACCCCAGGCTCAGTAGCCAAGCACTTAACGACTCAGCCACCGCACCCCTGATGAATATATAAAGCTATTTATAATTTTAGAATAGACTTCTCCTCCTTTCCATGGGCTGTTGAGATATGAAGATGGACTTGTATTTCTACTGATTTTGTAAGGAAATCAAAAAACTTTTCTTTGTCCTGCATGTATTATGAAATACATTATATGCATTTCACTTATTATTTATAAAAAACATTATGTGCATTTGACTTATTAAGTGCAGTCAGTATTTCTGTAAACTTTGATCAGGTGTTTGGAGATGTGCAAGAGACTGATGGTTATGAGAGGTTTGAGTTCCATCACTCCAACTCCATTGTTCACCCACCTCGTCCAACATATACACCAGGCTCTGTCTTCATGGCATTTGACTACTACAATGTGGAGAACAGAGACAGGGTTAAGTGTGTCACTGCCTCAGAGGGTGAGTTCATTAACTTTGACCTGGTATAGTTTTGAACTGAGCTTTTAAAAAGGTATTAGATGATGGCACACAGCATGCTGTTTGGAGCTTTTAAAAAGGTATTAGATGATGGCTCACAGCATGCTGTTGGAGCTTTTAAAAAGGTATAAGACGATGGCTCACAGCATGCTGTTGGAGCTTTTAAAAAGGTATAAGACGATGGCTCACAGCATGCTATTGGAGCTTTTAAAAAGGTATAAGACGATGGCTCACAGCATGCTATTGGTGTTTTTAAAAGGTATTAGATGATGTCTCCCAGCATGCAGTTGGAGCTTTTAAAAAGGTATTAGATGATTGCTCACAGCATGCTATTGGAGTTTTTAAAAAGGTATTAGATGATTGCTCACAGCATGCTATTGAAGCTTTTAAAAAGGTATTAGATGATGTCTCCCAGCATGCTGTTGGAGCTTTTAAAAAGGTATTAGATGATGGCTCACAGCATGCTATTGGAGTTTTTAAAAAGGTATTAGATGATTGCTCACAGCATGCTATTGAAGCTGATACATCAAAATTTGTTCATATTTTCCGGGAAAAAAAAATGATTTCATTTACATTTGAAATGATGAAAAACAAATCAGAAGGTTTGTGTAAAATGTTGTGCTATTTATTTATTGATTTTGTATAGCATGTCTTTCATGTGATTGTGGGCTTTGTGTGCTCAGTGGGCTTAGTGTGCTCAGTGGGCTTAGTGTGCTCAGTGGGCTTAGTGGGCTTAGTGTGCTCAGTGGGCTTAGTGTGCTCAGTGGGCTTAGTGTGCTCAGTGGGCTTAGTGTGCTCTGATCCAGTCACTTTTGTGGACATGTTTAGGGAGACATTATCTGGGAGAATGTTCCAGTGCTGCCTTTCTCCACTTAGCAAACCTAACTTTGTTTAAAGCAAATTCCAATTTAAACTTCCTGGTCTACATCAGGATTCTAACTCAAGCCCCCAATGTTAGGTAGTCAAGCAGTTTATTCTACTTAGCCCAATAACCCATTCACATTTACATTAGGTAAAGTCTGGCCAATAGTTTCTGAAGAAAAAAACAACAGCAAGGACAAAAGTAACTCCACTAAGGCTAGTTTTCCCATCTGTGCACAATGACATGATGTATGGTAATTTCTAACGAATTTTTAATTTAAATAACTTTATAAGCAAAGATCCTATGATTATATTCCAGTCAAAATCTCAAAAAGCTCGCCAATAACACCACACTTTTTTTTTTTAAATGGGAAACTTGATTTTTGTTCAAATTTGAGTTATTAATATTGTTAATATATACGTAGGATTGAACTAAATATTATAACTCACCAATTCTCAGATCGCTGGTATCTCTCTGATTGCAGAAGCACAATCCAACTATGATCAATCAATATCCCCGATAAAAAGAAATAATGTCACAATCTCTAAATCAAATTTACATATCCTGATTCACTAACACAATAGAAAACAATCCTCAGTCAAGAAATCCAAACTCATAACTCAAGTTTCTTAACACATTTACGCACTAGTTAAGGTCATTTACGTCCAACAGCATAAACAAAAATCACCCTACTTTGCACGTGGAAAAAATAGTTAGTCAGGGAGTAACATGGTTACAATAATAGTTAGTCAGGGAGTAACATGGTTACAATAATAGTTAGTCAGGGAGTAACATGGTTACAATAATAGTTAGTCAGGAAGTAACATGGTTACAATAATAGTTAGTCAGGAAGTAACATGGTTACAATAATAGTTAGTCAGGGAGTAACATGGTTACAATATATTTCAATCTGCATAAAGAGTTTCCCATTAACTACATTTTTTTATTTTTGAACTGAAAAAAAAAACATCTATATTATTGTAAGTAGTATTTTATAGACCTTTTCCATATTTCCTGTAATTCAAAGTATCAAACAGCTATCATACATCATGAATATTATGTTTCAATTCATTTGATCTCACTATTTCAAGGTGTCCCTATCACCACACAATGGAACAAAGATGGATACCATTACCCTATTCAGGTTGCCCAGTACGGCCTGAGCCACCATGCCAAGCACATTGTTGATGGAGACCCTGACCAGATAGTACTGGAAGATGGGGAGGAAGACAATTTGTCCGACTGGGTGATGCCAGACAAGAAATCTCAAGTGAAAACTGACAGAGACGCTGATAAAAAAACTCGGGTTGTGGAGTTTCTTACTTCAGGTAAAAATCGGCCATTCATCACATTGAAATATTTTTTTAATGACTCATGAATGAATACGCGTAAACAGCAAAACAGTAAATATTTTATTTATAATAATAACGGCAATGCCTTTGATTCTGAAGATTAAGGATGAGAACAATGTTTCACATGACTATGCAAACCTAGTTGCAACCTGCATATTTTTCAACGCTTGATGCAGATGAAGCTGTTGCCCTGCGGAGATCTATATAAGTTTTCTTTTTATGTCTTCTGCACCTGTCTTCTATAAAGGCTTTTTTTTCTTGGGCATCAAATGTGTTGCCTTCAGGAGAACTCTCTGTTTCTTTCAGTGCTTTCCTCTGTTACACTGTCCTATTTAAACTCGACAAAAAAGATGCAATTTTTTGAATGAAAACATCTGTTGTTCTTTAAGACTTAGGTTGAATAAGTCTAAAAACCATAGTTTTAATACACAAGTAATTATCTTTTGTTTAAGAGCTTTAATTTAAAAATAAAATTAAATAAATGTTCTATTTAAACATTTGTAAATTAAAATAGAATCTTCTTTATGTAATTAATTAAAGCTGAAGTTTTTCCAGACTGACACCTTAATTAGTAAACTATTAATAATAGACACAAAAGTCCTTACTGGAAATATTAATAACAAACTAGTTAGCAATGGTCCCATTCAAAACTTAAAGGTCCATAGACCTAGTGAATTAATATGTATTGAAACAACCAATGACTTAAAAACCAGTTTTACTTTTTATGATAATTATCAGGTACTTCCCTAGTGCTATTAGAGCATGGAATGGGTTGCCTGAGCTAGCCAGGAAAACCAGTGACTTGGCAGAATTTAAGTCATTGGTTAATATGCATGATTGAATGCATGACACGTAGGACGTAATCGTCTTCTTTTTTGAAATAACCTCTGTATTATATAAGATGTACTCGACACAGATGGATGGATTTTGGAATGTCCACAAAATTCTAGCATTAGTTCTAATTTGTAGCAACACTTGAAAACTTTTCTGCAGCTAAACGACCTTTTTCCATAATAATGAAAGAAAGCGTTGTTTATTTAGGAGAAACCAGAAAGGAATTATGTCAGCACTGCTTTTTTCCCCCCATATTCTAATTTCTAAACAATAAAGAATTTTTTTTTCTAATTTTAAGATATTATAATTTGATTTATTGAAGATTTTAGCCCATCCTAAAAGATTTCACTTTCTTTTACCTCCAAAATTTAGATTCTCTTCACACTAAAGGAATCACTATTGTAGCTGCGGATAAAAACAACAAATGCATCATCATGGAGGTCAAATTTGTGACGAATGGCAGTGTGACAGTTGTTGTCGAACTGACCTCAGGGGAAACCATGAACATCCATTATGTGTTCACCAACAACTACATCAGCTTTGATGGGAAATCCAATATCTATTATGGGATGGGTGAGAGACGAACACATTGGATGCGTCTGGCCAGAGATTTAAAATTTGACTTAATGAAGGGTTTACTACTTAAAGTTCGACTCGACAAGATCAAAGAATCGTATGGACTCACCAGAGTAAAAGAAATTAAATTTCATGGTCACGGTTGGCTGGACAATCTGACCTTGTCGTACTCTGTGCACGTAGAACAGTTCTATGATGCCGCCAACTGGCTTGTTCAGCACCAAGACCAGCGAGGAGGCTGGCCTATAATGGTGCAGCGGCGTGTGGTTACTGGAATTCTGGAACTTTCTCCGGGCTGGTATTCAGCCATGGGTCAGGGTCAGGCTATGTCAGTTCTAGTCAGAGCTTATTTAGACTCTAAAGATGATAAATATCTGCAAGTTGCAATCAATGCTTTGAATTTATTTGAAGTGGACAGCTCACAAGGAGGAGTCAGGGCCAAATTTCTGGGTCAGTTTGATTGGTATGAAGAGTACCCAACGACGCCTAGTTCATTTGTTCTCAATGGCTTTATTTATTCACTTCTGGGTCTCTATGACTTAAAAGTGACAGCCAGTGGAGCTGGAAAGGAAAGAGCAGAGAGACTCTACAACTCAGGAATGAAATCCCTGAAAGCCATGATAGGGATGTACGACTCAGGTTGCGGTACATTTTATGACCTGCGCCACATCACAGTGGGGATTGAGCCTAACCGAGCTCGGTGGGACTACCACACGACACACATTAACCAGCTCCTGCAGCTGATGATCATAGACGATGATGAGATCTTCAAAACAACAGTACAGAGATGGCTTGGGTATTTAAAGGGTAAAAAATCTAGACACAACTGATTCCATGGTACACATGTTGCATAATTGGGTTCTTGACTTTTGTGTTTAATATTATGTTTTTG
Source organism: Biomphalaria sudanica (assembly GCA_036873155.1). Classification (NCBI taxonomy): domain Eukaryota; kingdom Metazoa; phylum Mollusca; class Gastropoda; family Planorbidae; genus Biomphalaria; species Biomphalaria sudanica. The sequence continues at coordinate 5,250,584 of JAZGLO010006651.1, read as the reverse complement.
TTACTTCTATTTATTTTCAACCTTCTTGCCATGGTCGAAAGATACAATTATTTGGCTGAATAATATTCTAATTATTTTGTATGTTTGAATGGTGATTGTACAATGGTATTTGCTGTATTTAAAAAACTAGGGCTAATGTTTGTTGTTTGTTAGTTAGGATGGCTGCTTGGTCATGTGGTTTGCATTCTGGACTGTAGTCTCAATGGTCCCAGGTTCAAACCCTGCCCACTACCATCCCACACTGTCCTGCAATAGATTTGGGCTAGAATGTAATAATGTAATAATCATCCATTCTGAGGGAACATAGGAAAATACAGTTTTAATAATATTATAATGGTAATTATCTTCTCATTTTTATTAAATAGGGCCTATAGCTGTTTAGGTTGTTTTTTGTTTTTTTTAACATTCCTTTAATGTAATTATACATTACTAAGTATTGATCTCTTATTATCCACTGTGACTGGCTGGCTAGGAACTACTCTTTAAATTCTCATTTCTTTTTCACTATTCCTGAATTATAAACATAACTTAGTAGAAATTTTCTACAGGTTTGATATGCATTGACCTTTGAACCCTTAGGTGGTGGGTTTAAACCTTTATGATATTTTTTTCTGTCACCTATATTTCGTCAGTATTATATAGTTTAAATAACCTTTCAATGACATGTCAGTGACATTTTGAAATAGAAAAGCAAAATGTTATAATAGTCTTACTGTGTGCCATACATGATACTATTTTAACCTGTCTGGGTTTTGTTGGGTTTTCTTTTTCTATCGATGTCAATTAGAGCTTAAGCAAAATGTGTGTGTTCGGGGGGGGGGGGGGGGGGAATCCACTCATGAATACAGCTAAAATAAATCTTATTTATAAGTAATTTTTCTCTTTGGTCTAAACATGTACTGGGCATTCAGATAATGTCTATGTACATACATGTTTATATATTTAATAAATATATTAATAAATTTTGTAATGGCGGTAACTAAAATAACAAAATAATGGTTATTAAAAAGACTGATACCAATGTCATGTGATCAGTTACTGTTGTAAAAACAAAATCCATAACTACTCTATATCATTTACCCTCATCACCTTATTCTAACAATCATAACAAAAAAAAAATTATAGTTATGGTCCTTTTTTGAAATTAAATAATATAATCTTTAATCAATAAACTCGATGCAATTAACTGCTGGGCTGATGTAAAGTGGCTCTATGCTTAGGAAGTCTGCATGTTGAAATTGGATGATTTGGATATCTATGAACATCAAAAAATATTTTTGTCTTGACAATCTAAGGAATAGACTTCATAGAGTATAGAGAATAGATGTATATCTTTAAATTAGTTTCTTTTGTTGAAATGTACGAGATGTTAGACTAGAATCCATGCAGAATAAATATAATACTGTAGACTCTAAAGGTGAATCCAAGATCTTCACTGACTGTAATTGCTCAAAATTATTGTATCATTTGTATTTGATGAAAAGAAAAAACATATTTATTCTTTAGTAATATTAAATGCAGTTCAGCAAAGAATTGTGTTAATAGTAAATCATTACCTGAAGGTTAAGAAAGAGGAATAACTACTATTGCAAAAATAAATGTTGTAATAAATGAGGGAATATGTCACATTTTAACTTTCTGTTCCCATAAAACTTTTAAACACTTGCATTAATCAAAACATTTTTTGTTAGCCAACACTCTATTTCTAGCCTGATAACAATATTTTGTCAATAGAAAATAAATATTTAAAAAAAAAGCTGAGCTAGTCAACAACCTGAACTTCTGTTAAAATTCAAATATTTAAATTGTTTTTGAAGCCAGAAGTATAAAATCAAAAAGTTTTTTTTTTAATCTTATAAATAACAATGTTTAAAGTGATTTATTTTTGTTTATGTTTTTATCTCATGTTCAGTGTCTGCATTCTTTTGATACTTTGTATTTTATCAGTTGGCATAAACCAAGGCGTTGTCAAGGCATGGAATGGAATTTTCATGGTTTCATTATAAATATCAATGTGTAATAACTTTAAGTTTTGAATAAGATAATGAAATGCTGCTACTAAAACAATGTGATATTTAATTATTTTTATTTCGTTTTTACTTTATCTGGCATTCCATATTATTGTACAATTAATTTATGCTACTTTTATAAATGTGTATATGTCATTGTAAATAAACTTGACATGTTTGTATAATTGTTTCAAATAGCAATGTATCAAATGAAAACCATCAAAACTTAGACAAAAAAAAAAAAGATTAATCCAAGTTCTACCAGTGTTGTACAAATCTTTAGTTGCACATGCAGTCCAAGCAGTTGTGTAAATTAACAAGATTTGATTTATGGTTTTAAAAAAAAAGGCAAGGATAGAACATATTTCTTCTTTTTGTTTTTTTTTATTTTTTTATATGCATGTCATATAAACTGAAGTATAGACTATGTATGGATGATTGATGAAAAACATAATCAAAGCACTTCCAAAACCACCCATCCCTGCTGCTAACAATGTGACATTGAATTGAGGTCAGTGTCTGTTGTTTTGGTTGGGCTCATTATATGTGAAATATGTAAATGTACAGACTATTTCATTTCTGACGCTCCTAACTGCCACATCTTAGCCAGAAATACTTCAAACTGATTTGAAGGTTTGTTTGTCCATTATATGGTTTAAAATTTTTAATGTCTACACCAATTTAGTCTCCCAACATGAGCATTCCATTAACTCTTTCTCTCCGTAATATTTTACCACATTCTAGTGGAATCAACGTTGGTATCGTCAATTAGGAGAGAAAGACTTAAACAGTCCAGAAGGCAGCAGTGAGGGCTATAGACCAGTGCTGTCTAACTACAATTTCTGAGACTAATGATGTGCATCATTAGATTCCAAAGCTAACATAAAGCTCAGTAGTTTCTTCTTGATGTCTATCCTAGCCAACAAACAGCATTTCTGTATTAAATATTTCTACTGTTTCTGTTCTCTCTTTGTCAAGGGAAGAAACTTCCAGTTTATTAGTTCTTACTGCAGCTAAGTTCCTCTTTCATATGATGCAAAGATCATGTTTCTCTAGCTGGCATATAAAGAGGGTGACATGGGTAGCACAATGATCAGTCGCCTTCATCTTCAACTAGTGTGTCAGGTACCCTATAAGAGTTCGTTGACACATCCTAAAAACCACAAAATTCAACATCCCAGTCTTCACTGAGATTTGAACCTACCCCTTCGATTGGAATCTAATTGCTTTACCATTCAGCTACCATGTCCTAAAGACTTCACTGAAAGTATTTGAGATAGGACTGCTAACGTTAACTTACAGGCATTCCTTCATAGAAGATAATTTATTATACAGCATTGAGATATATTTTTAAAAGTACATTCTAAAAAACATTTGTTTTGTTTCAACTTTAATTTCAATGGATGTTATGAAACTATTTTAAATAACAGAAAATAAATGTCTTAATGAGCATAACATGGCTTGGAATAGTACAACTACATACAGTTTCTTTTATCATTTTTAAATAGGTTTTAAGGTAAATCTCTAGAAAATGTATTGGCTATTTTAATGTGGCTCACAAGTTTGTTTCAAATTCATCTGAACATTAATGTAATTAGGTTTATTGTGTGTTTGTGTTTGGCTTGACTTGTTGAGGGAAATTTACTGCATAATTGAATGTTTCAATGGTTAGACTTAAATACAATGCATATAAAAACCTACTATGTTTCAAGAGTTATCATCTCATTTATTCAATGTTGTTGATGGTTCCTGAAGTTATAACATGGGTTTAAGATAACAAAATTAAGACACCACATTTTTTGTTTGCGTGAATAGACTTTTTATTGTTTGATCAACAGAGTAAGACCTTCTTGGAGTCTCAATATAAATCAAATTGACTACATAACATTTGTGTTTTATTATTTACAAGAAAAATAATATGCAATAATTAATTGCTAAACCTAGTTAGTAAGACATTTCAATTATCACAGGTATAAATTGAGAAATCTAGAAACTGCATATGGAAATCAACATATAAAGTTGACACATTTCAAGATCTATGATACTGATTCCTTCTCTAAACAATATTGGCATAGTGTTCGAATCAAAACTTGCTAACTTGTGAACCAAAAGTGTTGCAGCAAAATGTTGCTTTTTAGGATTTTGATTTTGAAAAAAAATTTTTTTTAGAGAGTATTTAATTCTTACCCATCCTCAATAAATAAAAACTGAATGTCTTTAAGCAAATGGTGTTAGCCATAGAGACCAAAGCTTCTTGCCATCTATGCTATTCACATGTTAGCAACTACCAAAGATCAAATTACTGTATCAATATAGAAAAAATGCAGAAACATAAAACCAAGTAAAATAATATGATACAGCTGTATATGAATTCTTATCATACACTTCTTGTGTAACGAAAGTGTTCAGAATGTATCTCAAGACTTTTTGAGTACACGAAATGGTGTTCAGAGAAGACAAATCAATTAGAACTACACTTAACTGATCACAGAGTAAAGCTTTTGTCTGTTTTAAGTGTCTCTGAATGCAGTTTCTATCACAATTCTAGCATCCAAATACTATTAGCTATGTAAAAGTATGCTACGGTACAAGACAAAAGTCTTGTTCTAATTTTGTCGCTACACTTTAGAAAAACTTGCTGGCTTCTCTAAGGTCAGCATAACTGACTTGTGACAAGAAGAGAAACTTCATTGCCAAATCCATGTCCCAGGTCTCAGAGTTTTGGCTGAAGGTTAATTGGCACAGCAAGGACAGACTCTCTACAAGAATCCAGTTTAAGCTTTCCCTCACTCTGGTCATGAAGATGTGTGGAGTAGATTTCTTTGGTGATCTGTTGACAGTGTTCTTCTTCTCAAACACATTCAATTGTTTAGCTCTCCTAGCATTGGACAAGTGAATGACAGCTATGGCTGCAATAGCTGATGGTCTCTGAAAAATTATTTTTTTTATAAAACATATTTATCATTAGTCTATGTTGTAAAAATTAACAAAATTGTTATCAGTTTAAAATAAATTTAAGTTTAAGGATATTAAAAAATGCACAAAGAAATACTGATTCTAGTTCATTTTTAGTAAAAGTAGCAACAAAAAAATGTTAAAAGTTTGAACCAAAAACAAAAAACTTTTATTGCAATATCACTTCTTTTCCTACCCAACTATTTTTTTTTTTAAATTAAGAACATAAAGTTTAATTTATTCCTTTTGATAAAAAGGAAAAATAAAGTATTTCCCTTGCTTATGGAATAACATCTTTAAAGAAGCAATGAAAATGAGCAATAATCTGTTATTAGCCTGGTAATATTTTCATGATACTCCCACCTCCAAACAAAAATTATAATAACATCACATTTTAATTCCAATGTCAATGATTCCATAAGTTTGCAATTAAATCTGACTAATTCATTATAACAACCTCTGACAACTACCCCCCACCCCCCTCAGATACTTACTTTAATTCATCTAGAGAAAAAAAAAATACATAAAAGATTTACATTTTTAAATGAGAGAAACAAAATAAAATTGTTTCTTACCTTGTTGGGGTTTCTAGACAAAAGAGACAGAACAACTTTTTGAATTGGTTCTGGAACATCATCTAGAGATTAAGAAATGGATGATTAGAGTTTAAGAAATGGAATTGTTGACAGATGCTGTCTACAAAATTTCTATTTCAACTAAAGACTTGATGCAATGTAGTCAATTTACCTGGTAATGCTGGCAGATCATCTTCTGAGTAGTCCACATTCCTCAGCTGTTGCACTTCTTTACTCTTGCTGGGATAAAATGGATTTTCTGCACCAAGCATTTCATAAGCAATGGCACCCACTGCCCAGAGATCAGATTTTCTGTAATCCAAAAAACTATTGGGGCCTGGTTGAGCAGTTACCAACTTGGAAAGAAAAAAAAAAATCAGAAATTTTGAAAAAAAAATACATACAAATTAAATAGTAAGATAAAAAGTCGCTCCAAAAAAAAAAAAAAAAAGCAATAGTTGATATCATTCTGCTGCATGTGAACTTAGTCATCGTCCAATTTATCAATAATGGTATTATATTTGGACATTAAAATTGCTCAAATGCAGTAAAATCTTAAAATATAAATTTGACTTGTGCTCCTCTTTAACTTGAAAGGCTCCTGATTCTTTAGATTTGCTATGCTGTCCTTTGTCTCTCTCTTTATATAGATCACTTAAAGAAACTTGGCTTCACTTTTTGAACTAACGTACAAGATATTTATTTTGAAGGCTATTCATATTTTCTTAGTACATTTTTTGAATTTGTGTTTTCTTACTTGACTCTGACTTACTCTGTAAATGAGATCGAACTAATTCTAGACTACAACAAGAAAGAAAACAATTGTACACATGCCCTTAAATAAATATGTCAATACCTCTGGTGCCATCAGCCAAGAGTTGCCTCCCAAGTACAGATCTTTGGATGGATAAGGAACCAACAGGTTCTTGTTTTCTTCAGCTAAGCAACAACCAAAGTCGCAAATTTCAAGACGTGGTGTGCCTGTCAATCAAATGCTGGTACTTAACAACAGGGTGAACATTCATGCAATATCACAAAATTCTTATGTCACAAAATATACAACATTAAAGACCAAATTGCTCTGCGTTTTAAAGAAATATTATAGCCTTTTTTTCTAAGTCCAAAGAATTGTAGTTCTTAAATTTCTCTAATTATAATTAGCAACTTTTAAAGAACCAGTATAAAACCTATTGAAGCAAAAATAGTAGTACATTTTTCAGTACCCAGTATCTAATTGTTTAACTTTCAACAAGCTAAAATGTATTACTTAAGAACCATGTTAATATCCTAGTGCACATCCTACTTTTAAAAACCTGCACATCCTACTTTTAAACACATGTAGAGGAATAGCCCAATGTCAAATCTTACCTCCTGTGTCTGACGCATCAACCAAAATATTATCAGTCTTCAGGTCTCTATGGGCAATACCATGTTTCTGAAGATGGGACACACCCTCTAGAAGCTGGGCCAGCATCAGGCATCTGGTTGCCATGGGTACAGAGTTGTGTGCCAGATAGTCTCTCAAGTGAGTGTTCCTTCTTTAAAAAAAAAATTATGTCTCTTGAAACATGGCTAGTACTTACTTCTTGCAACAATAAATTCAATGATTTTGAAGTCCTATGAATTAAAATAGTGATATTTGTATAAAGTAAAAAAAAAAAAAAAAAAGTACCATTAATCAAATACTTTCTATTATCATGAGCTGCACAGTATATTTTTTAAAAGAATATTAATATGCACAGTTTTCCTTCACTTATCTCAGGTGTTCTTTTCCATTGATAAGTGAATTTCTGTGAAGTAGTCCACACTCATATGCATAGCCCTTTCCTATTCCTTTAATAACTTATCCCATGCTGGACATTTACCGTTTTTAAAAACTTCTACTTAAATCTTTAGAAACTTGGATGCAAATGAGGAAAGGGATTTGAGGAAAGAAGGAATTTTGTGTTATCTCTAAGTGCAGGTGAAGGATGAAGTTTATACATGGGGCTAGCAGAACAAAGGGGAACCCATAAGAGATGCTAATAAAAGCTTTGAGGAAATTTGAAATCCACACTGTTACGTATCTAGGCGTTGTTGTTTTTTTTCTTTTCTTTCTTTGACCTGTTGCGGTCAAGAGACGGGGAGGTTGTCTGCCCCTTGTGTAATAAGTTTTTTTTTATTCGTCAAGCCACACAGACAGTGACCGGTCCTTGACCTGTGTGTGTACCTCTGGTTGAAAGGAGGGTGTTGTTTTTTTTTCCTTCTGTCTCTTTGAAGAGCGTTCTAGATCTGGGTGTTGATGACTTTCTATTCTAGAAATTACGAGATATCGACGCGCGGTAGATTATATAAGACCGCTCGCGTAACGTTGACAGACTGACATACGGAGACAGCCGTGAGACAGAATAGCGGAGACATTGCGCGACCCGTGCGTGGTATACCACTTGATCGTGTAAGTTAAGATTTTGTTTTCTTTTTTACAAGGCCTTGCTTGCTTGTATTTGTAATTACATTTTCAAACTCTTGTATTGTAATATTTTTACATGCCATTTTTGTAAAAGGGTTTTGGTCAACACCTCAATTCTGTATTGAGTAAATGTTTATTTTTCTTTCTTGTAACTTTATATTTTATTAAACAGTAAGTTGATATTTTACCTTCCGATTTCTTGTGTCATTTTTTTTTGTTTGTTATTCATTGTAAGTCTTTGATTAAATTCAGACTTAAGATAAGTGACACAACTGCTTTTCTATTGTCACGTTCCCCTAGGCAAGCCATTTAAAAGTAGAATTCAATTCGTAATACGTGACAAAAGAAGTTTGGGGGCTCGTCCGGGATATTTTTCTGAACCTATTTTCGTCTTACTTGAGTAATTTTGTAAAGGCGAAGTTGACTTTAACAAAATTTTTTTTGTTCAAAGAGTCGGAAGTAAAGTATCAATAGTATTGACCAAACTCTCTTAAGGTTTTTTTTGTTGTACTGATTTTGTACTGTATATTTACATTGTATACATTTTTTTTTGCTTGTAATAGTTGCTAGTTAGTCATGGATATTCAGGTTTTTCTTGCAAATCCCTCTGTGGAAGAGCTTGATGCTTTTACTAGGAAGGAACTGGTCCTTATTTCTAAACATTTAGGGTTAAAAATAAAATCAAATGCCCTTAAACAAGAAATCAGAGATAACATTGTAATCCATTATGTAGACGAGGAAGTGTTTTCTGAAGACCTTTTAGAAACCCTTAGACCCGATGAGGGTAAATCAGATTTAGAACTTCAGATAAAATTAAAACAAATGGAAATAGAAGCCCAGAAGGAAATTAAACAAAAAGAATTAGAGCTTGCAGCGGCTAGAGAGCAGAGAGAAATTAAACAAAAAGAATTAGAGCTTGCAGCGGCTAGAGAGCAGAGAGAGCAGAAAGAAATAGAAATGAAATTACAAATAGAGTTTAAAAAATTAGAGTTAGCTGCTAATGTAAGACCAGATTCTTCCCCTGCCAGTCATACTGCTGAAGCAACAAAATTTTTGAAAATAATTCCACGCTTTAATGAAGCCACAATTGACAATTATTTTCCACAATTTGAACTTGCTGTGAAAAATTTTAATGTACCTGAAACTTTGTGGCCCACTTTGCTGCAAACAGTTTTGACTGGTAGAGCTGCAGAGGTATTTTGTTCTTTGACCATTGAACAACAAAAAGATTATAATGTTGTTAAGGCCTTAATTCTTAAGGCATATGAACTTGTTCCGGAAGCTTACCGAAAGCAGTTCAGGGATTGTCGCAAATCGGATGGCCAAACCCATGTAGAATTCCTGCGGGAAAAGGAGCGACGCTTTGAGAAATGGCTCACTTCCAGGGAAATCGGCACCGACTTTGCAAAATTCAAGAACCTAATGCTGATGGAAGAGTTCAAGAGTTGTGTGCGGCTGGACGTCCGTACGCATATAGCTGATCGTGGCGAGGAAGATGTGCACAAGGCTGCAGTGTTGGCAGACGATTATATAATATCACATCAATTTGCCAAGTATACGACGGATGTCAAGCCAAAACAAGTCAAACAGCCTGAGTCCAATGCTAGCAACTCCATCAAGAACAGCAGTACAAACGACAGAAAACCTACTACAAGTAAAGCTACTTGTTCCTACTGCAAACGAGAAGGCCATAAAATTGACGATTGCTGGAAACTGAAGAAGAGAAACGAAAAAGCTCCTTCAAAAGTCAGCGCTTGCACAGTACAGTGGTCGTCGAGGTTTACTCCCTCATCCTCAAGTCATATCAAGAATACCTCGACACCACCTGTTTCAAATGTATTGACTGTACAAGACTCTCCGAAAATGTCTCCACGGTGTTCAAATGACTCAACAGTGAGTTCTTCAAATTCATCTTTACGATGTTCCAATGACTCAAACAAGAGTTTTTCAAATACATCAAGCCGATGTTCCAATGACTCAAACAAGAGTTTTTCAAATACATCAAGCCGATGTTCCAATGACTCAAATAAGAGTTTTTCAAATACATCACATCGATGTTCCAATGACTCTATCCAGAGTTCCCATAATACATCACCCCGATGTTCCAATGACTCTATCCAGAGTTCCCATAATACATCACCCCGATGTTCCCATGACTCTATCAAGAGTTCCCATAAGACATCACCCCGATGTTCTAATGACTCCATCAAGAGTTCTCCAAATACATCCAAAAGATGTTCTACTGACTCAAGAAAGAGTTTCTCCACTGCGTCTCCTAAAGATGTCAATGACTCCAGCGAGAGTTCGACCCAAGTCCAGTCTGCATCAACCAAAATTGATGTTTTATTAGAGGATTTTAAGCCTTTCATTTCGGAAGGATTTGTATCACTACCCGGTGATTCTACAAGTCTACGACCTATCACCATTTTGAGAGACACAGGTGCCTCACAATCGCTACTTTTAGAGGGTATTTTGCCCTTGTCAAAATCATCATCGACTGGGAAGAGCATCCTGTTACGAGGCGTAGAGCTTGGATGTATAGATGTGCCTCTACATCTAATCGACATAAAGTCAAATCTCATTACTGGACCGGTTGTTGTAGGTGTCCGACCAACATTACCATTGGAAGGCATCTCGTTGCTGTTAGGCAATGACTTAGCAGGTGGAAAGGTGATAGCCGAACCCATCGTCACTCAAACACCCGACTTATCTGCCACACCCGAGGAAGACCTAGAGTTATATCCAGCGTGTGCAGTAACAAGGGCGATGAGGTTGAAAGCATCTCAAGAAGAGAACGTCGTCAAGGCCAACAGTAATCAAGATGATGTGGACTTGAGCACCACATTCTTTGCTTCTCTTGAAGAAGAACCAACGCCAAATTCTGAAAAGCCGGCATCAACTCGAAAACAGTTGATTGAGGACCAAAAGAAGGATCCAGAGCTCGCCAAACTCCGAGAAACCGCAATGACATCACAAGAGGCAGAGCTAGCATCAACGTGCTACTACATCCAAGATGATATGCTCTTCAGGAAATGGAAACCTCCAGACGCATCCAACGAAGAAGAATGGAGAATATGCCATCAAATCGTGTTACCGGAAAGATACCGAGCGTACATCATGAATCTGGCTCATGACACACCAATGTCAGGTCATCTCGGCATCCACAAGACATACCACAAGATTATGTCACACTTCTTCTGGCCACGTTTGAAGAAAGATGTCATCCAGTACTGCCGATCATGTCATGCCTGTCAGATGGTTGGCAAGCCAAATCAAAAGATCCCTGTTGCTCCTCTGAAGCCGATTCCAGCCTTTAAAGAACCTTTCAGCAGAGTACTTATTGACTGTGTTGGTCCTCTCCCAAGGACAAAAGCTGGCAACCAATACCTGTTGACCATTATGTGTGCTTCAACTCGTTTTCCTGAGGCTATTCCTCTAAGGAACATAAAAGCATCAAACATTGTAAAGGCCTTAATCAAGTTCTTTACTCTATTTGGTCTACCAAAGTCCATCCAATCGGACCAAGGAACGAATTTCACGGCCAATCTTTTCAAGCAAGTCATGACTCAGTTGGGCATCAAACACTGCATGTCAAGTGCGTATCATGCCGAGTCGCAAGGCGCTCTTGAGCGATTCCATCAGACTCTCAAGAACATGATCCGAACCTATTGCTTTGAGCACGAAAAAGACTGGGACGAAGGAATCCACATGCTGCTGTTTGCAACCCGTGAATCCGTCCAGGAATCGTTGGGATTCAGCCCTTTTGACTTAGTCTTTGGCCATTCGGTGCGCGGTCCCTTGAAATGTATAAAAGAGACTTTGTTGTCACCAACAGCCACTGAAGGACTTTTAGACTATGTAAGTAAGTTTAAAACTAGACTTTATGATGCTTGTGTTCTGGCCAAAAATAACTTACAAAACACCCAATCCAGCATGAAACGCTGGTATGATAGAAAGGCCCGTGTTAGAGAATTTTCTCCCGGGGATAAGGTGCTTGTATTTTTGCCCATACCAGGTCAACCCTTGCAAGCCAGATATTTTGGTCCATATGAAATTGAGACCAAAATTAGTGACCTCAATTACACAATCAAAACTCCTGACCGTAGGAAAAAGACTCAGCTATGTCATATAAACATGCTGAAGCCTTATGTATCTCGGCCAGATCACTCAGATAAGAGTAATTGTGTTTTAAATACAGTCAAAAGTTGTTCAAATAGCCATGTTTCTCCTATTGATGATGATATTGTAAAGGAGAAATTTGGACAATACAAAATACCTAATTCTTTTGTATTACAGAATTTGGATGTAAAACTGTCTCATCTGTCTTCGACAGAAAGGCCAGTTATCATGAAACTCATTAATGAATTTAATGACATTTTTTCTGATGTACCAAAACAGACTAATGTTATAATGCATGATGTAGATGTTGGCGAGGCTACTCCAGTCAAGCAGCATCCTTACAGGGTCAACCCTGAAAAACTTGCCATACTTAGGTCAGAAATCAAGTATATGCTTGAAAATGACCTCATTGAACCAAGTTCCAGTAGTTGGAGCTCCCCATGTGTCTTGATACCTAAACAGGACAAGACTTATCGTTTTTGTACAGACTACCGTAAGGTAAATGCTGTAACAAAGACCGATTCGTTTCCTATCCCTAGGATAGACGATCTCATAGATCGTATTGGTGACGCTAAGTACATCACCAAAATAGACCTACTTTCAGGTTATTGGCAGGTTCCCCTGACTGATAGGGCAAAGGAAATCTCCGCCTTTGTCACCCCTGATGGTCTGTACCAATACAAAGTGATGCCATTTGGCATGAAGAATGCTCCTGCCACTTTCCAGAGAATGATAAATGCCCTGCTTGCTGACATGGAGAATTGCCACGCATACATAGACGATGTAGTAATTTTTAGCCAAGATTTTTATAGCCATTGTAAACAACTGCATTGTCTTTTTACTAAACTGTTACATGCAAAAATTACTGTAAACCTGAGTAAGAGTGATTTTTGCCAGGCTTCCATCCAATACTTAGGCCATATTGTAGGACAAGGCCAGGTGAAACCTGTAATGGCCAAAGTAGAAGCTATCCAAGCTTTCCCTATCCCTGCTGATCGGAAACAACTCCGAAGATTTTTGGGAATGTCTGGATATTATAGAAAATTTTGCGAAAATTTTTCTGTCATTGCCAGTCCTTTAACAAACCTCCTGAGAAAGAACGTCCGATTTACTTGGACGGATGAATGTCAGAAAGCCTTTAACCAGATCAAGCAGATATTATCTAGCTCTCCCATTTTGATGGCTCCTGACTTCGGAAAACCTTTTAGGTTAGCTATTGACGCCAGTGACACAGGTGTTGGGTCAGTCCTTTACCAAGAAGATAATTTCCAAGTAGAGCACCCTATTTGTTTCTTTTCCAAGAAATTTAATAGACATCAAAGAAATTATTCTACTGTGGAAAAAGAATGTCTTGGGTTGATTCTTTCTATACAACACTTAGATTTTTATATCAGTGGGTCCAGATGGCCACTGGTTGTATTTACTGACCACAATCCCCTTACATTTATCCACAAAATGTCTGGCAAGAACCAACGACTTCTCAGGTGGAGTTTATTTTTACAAGAGTACAACCTAGATATTAAACACATAAAAGGCAGCGAAAATGTTATCGCCGATGCCTTATCTAGATTGTAAAAAGTATTTTGATGTATATATTTTTTTTTATATATATCATGATAAATACATTCTGTAATGTAAATATTTTTTGTAGTTCTAAAAAGATTTCCATTTCGTGGAAATGTAAACTTTTTATTTTTAGGGGGGAGGTGTTACGTATCTAGGCGTTGTTGTTTTTTTTCTTTTCTTTCTTTGACCTGTTGCGGTCAAGAGACGGGGAGGTTGTCTGCCCCTTGTGTAATAAGTTTTTTTTTATTCGTCAAGCCACACAGACAGTGACCGGTCCTTGACCTGTGTGTGTACCTCTGGTTGAAAGGAGGGTGTTTTTTTTTTTTCCTTCTGTCTCTTTGAAGAGCGTTCTAGATCTGGGTGTTGATGACTTTCTATTCTAGAAATTACGAGATATCGACGCGCGGTAGATTATATAAGACCGCTCGCGTAACGTTGACAGACTGACATACGGAGACAGCCGTGAGACAGAATAGCGGAGACATTGCGCGACCCATGCGTGGTATACCACTTGATCGTGTAAGTTAAGATTTTGTTTTCTTTTTTACAAGGCCTTGCTTGCTTGTATTTGTAATTACATTTTCAAACTCTTGTATTGTAATATTTTTACATGCCATTTTTGTAAAAGGGTTTTGGTCAACACCTCAATTCTGTATTGAGTAAATGTTTATTTTTCTTTCTTGTAACTTTATATTTTATTAAACAGTAAGTTGATATTTTACCTTCCGATTTCTTGTGTCATTTTTTTTTGTTTGTTATTCATTGTAAGTCTTTGATTAAATTCAGACTTAAGATAAGTGACACAACTGCTTTTCTATTGTCACGTTCCCCTAGGCAAGCCATTTAAAAGTAGAATTCAATTCGTAATACGTGACAACACACTTAAAAAAAAATATCAATCTACAGTGGGCCAAACTAGAATAAGCCATACAATTTCAAATACATTAATTTTATAACTCAGAACCCATACTGGATTATGTCAAGACATAAAATTTAGATGTAGCAATTTCAGTGTAATCTATTTATATGACATTTGAATAATTCATTCATTGGCCTCCTCCAGTCGTAGAATGAGTATGGTTCATCTCGCACATTTCCTCTTGTGGCTGCGAAGCCCTATTTTGGAGAGACACTCATGTCCACAAATATCGCAGGTTAAGGTGGCTTTTGCTTCGGTGGTATACACAAACTAAAAAAAAAACTTTTTTATTCTAATACTACAGGTCCTCTGCCTATTTCACACATAACCAAGAAAGGACATAAGCAAAGTTATGAGAACAGCTATGCCCTGTTTTCAGATGCCCCTAAACTATTTAATTTCCTTACTAGTCTATCATGCTTTAAAGAAGAACTCAAAGAGTTCTAAGGCCAATTTAAAACAAATGCACTCTAAACTCTGTTACTAGTAAGTATACAAAATATTTTTTAGTCCCAATATGATGTAGCCTACCTTTTCATTACAAGGTACAATGTCTTATTTCGTCCAAAGCATCTTTCACGATCAACTCTCTGTGGCATGGCAGCTGGAAAGTCTCTTAGGCCCTCTTCTGTCACAAGCATGTCATCAACAAATATGCCAGGCATGTCCACAATGTTTGGGTGAGGAGGCAGACGATTCACTCTGTTAACCCTGTGAGATAAACCAATTGAGTGCCATGATCATGGTGAGGTTTTTTTGAAATGTTTGATCAAAGGATATTTTAACAGTTGTTTTATTGTATCAAATGTGAAGCTACTCAAATGACACCTTAAACAT
Organism: Biomphalaria sudanica; assembly: GCA_036873155.1. NCBI lineage: Eukaryota > Metazoa > Mollusca > Gastropoda > Planorbidae > Biomphalaria > Biomphalaria sudanica. Next base: position 5,235,155 of record JAZGLO010006651.1, on the reverse strand, counting down.
TCCCTTGAAAGAAAACTTTACTGCTTGTCACAACTATAAACATCTTTAATGTGATGAATTGTGAAGACAAAGTAGACAGTGAGCAAAGATACAGTGCAAAATGCAGAGTTTCAATCTAAGTGAAAAATAGGATTATTAATCCCAGAATTTATGGGTGCTAGTGAGTTTGCATAGCTCTAATAAAAAACAAAGGAAAATTAATCATTGAGGTGACCCATTAATTTTCTTTCTTCATAGTTCTATGGCCTCTGTCTTAGGTACCGGTAGCTCTAGTCTCTTATCTTTAAGTAATAGGAAAGCTTAACATTTAGACATATTTCTCTCATCTGAAAGTAATTAAGACTTTAAAAAAAACAACTTTACATAACATAATAAAGGATTGTCTTTTAAGCACAAAGATTAAAGATCAATTCAATATTTCTTGTGGCTATCAGACCAGGATGCAACCTACAAATTTTGCCATATCCAAAATAAAGCCAATGTAATCCAACATGAATAGTTTTTGGCTGTAGATTTCCTTGGGCCTCAAACGTGTCTAGCAACCCTTGTAAGATCTCTGCCTCTTCTTCCTTGCAGTATTTTACATAATAAACACATTTTTAAAGCCATCATTACACTTTTACACACACATAATAACTATCGGGTACAGTATCTATAATATTACATACAGTTCATTTAGTGCCTGACATCCTTCTGCTCGCAAAGGAACAATCTCTCTCTCTAGTCCTCGTAAGATACTGCACGAGTTAGATTCAGCACCATAATTAAAAACAGCTTTAACTGCCAAATTAAATTCTTTGTCCCCAACAGTAGATGCCGGTTCTATAAAAAAAATTAAAAAATGTAAAAGGCATGAAGAAATAAATAACTGTGAAAGCATACAATATTTTATTTTCAAAAATTAAACTTATCAAATCTTTTTCTATTATGAAATATTTTATATCTTGTACTGCAAAAGTCAATTGTAATTATGATTCAAGTTTGAGAGTAAGCGTGGAATGTGAGTGATAAACCAATGGCTGTTATGCTAAGGGTCTTAAATTTCAATTCCTCTGATAATTTGTGAAAACAAAAGTAAAGATGGACAGTTTTAAGTAAGGATGGATAGTTTTAAGTAACAGTTGATAGGTAACGATGGATAGTTTTAAGCTTTTGATGCCATTACTTTTAAAACTTTGACCAAGCAACTAGTAAATTTACATTAGTTATAAATTAAACATCTGGGTGTCAATGGGATATTTGAATGTTTCTATAATTATGGACCTGAAGAGAAAAAAAAGATCATTTAAGAAAGGGAACATTAAAAGGCTAAACTGTCTTTAGAGACAGAATTCCAAGTCCATCATCTTTCGAAACTAAAATTATTCTATATATACTCTACTTTTTTATTCAATGTAGTTACAAAAGAATGATCTAGCATTCTTGACCATTCATCTAAGAGCATGTTTATACCTGCTTCATCCTTGAGCTTTGCCTTATAGACAGCACCTTCACAACCACTACCAATTGATTTCAAATTGATATCAAGATCTTTTAATGCATTAGGTAACTTCTGCACTGGTTCCGGTTCAAAAGTGAAGTCTTGAAACTTTTCCTAAACAACAAAACAACAACACTGAAGTATCAGTGTCTGTTACTGTAACTAACTGCTATTAACAGCCTAGGTTTAAGAATAGAATTGATAACAATGTAGATCATGTGGTATCAAGAACAGATTTGAGAAGAAATAGTAAAGATCAGGTAGGCAGGCAATAGAGAAAATGAGACAAGTCACAGGGACAAAGAAACAAAAGGACATATACTTCTTGAAGGCCAAAAGTGTCAAACAAAAATATATTACTGTAAAAAAAAATAATTAAAAAGCAAGATAGAATGCATAGTATTAACCAAATATCAAAAGGTGGTAACTGAGTTAATTACTCTGTCATAAGTTTAACAATCACATTTGACTACAATTCACTACAACTAGATTCTTTTTCTCCCTTGATACCTCATGTCATGTGGTATGCGCTATGGACTGTCATGTCAGTGGTCTTGATGGTTTCAGGTTCAAACCCTACCTGCTGCCATTCCCTCTATCTAGCAAGAGATTTGGGCTAGGATGTAATAATCTTTAACCCATCAGAAAAATGTAAAACAAATAAACTAACAACATTCAACAGATAAATTAGCTAAAAGCTGATTTTGTGTTTACAATTGTTTGTCTTTTTTGTTTGCTCACAGCTCATGACAGCCTTGTGGCCCAGTCATAGGTTTATTAAATGACTATTTTTGATTGTCGTTTTCTGTTATTTTTAGCCCAAAAGCCCCCCTTTAATTTTTGGTCCAACAATTGTGCTATAGATATGTTTAACTGGAAAGTCATGTTATATATACATAATACTATTTACCATTGCAAAGAGCTAGATCTACAAATTCAGTCTTAGTGTAGTAATGAATGTATCTATTTCTCAATCCCAAAGCTACAAGAGACTATCCGAAATCCATTAAAGTATTGACCTCCATAATGTTGACAACTACATCTACAAAATAATTAAATTAATATTTCCCTAGTGGAGTATGGTATGGCTGCTTGGTCGTGCATAGTGCACACTGGACTCATCCGAAAGTGTCAATAGTACCAGCTTTATACCCTGGATGATACCATTCCCTGTTGTTCTATGGGAAGTTTGGACTAGGAAGTAGATTATCTAAAGGTCTAAAGCCATCCAAAGCATGTAAACCATTTTAGAAAACAAGCAAACATTTAGAGTAGATCTTAAATATATATATATATACCGGTATACATATGATATGTTACATATTACATATTGTTATATTTATATTAGTCGCAGATCTAGAAGTTATTTGATAGTAATGCTAGGCAGACTAACCCGCATTTCCGACATCATTTCTTCTGCTCCATCATCGATAACTGTGGATACATCAAAGCCCAAAGTGACACCAATCAGTGACATAATAGAAACATTTCTAAAACTTCGACCAGAACTTGCTGTCAGTTTTAATGCGGATTTTCTTCTAAGCTCACTCGCCAAAGACCGTGAAGTTGTTCTGGCAAACAACGAGCGAAAAATCCGTGATTGGAGGTTGTTTGTGCCTTTATGGATGATGCTAGGTTTGAACAAACATCTTTCTTTTGCATCGATTCGAGGGATTTCAAACGTCTGCTGCACATTAGGTTTGTGATGTTTTCGAAAGAAGTTTTGTTGAATGACATCTTTCCAAGTTTTTAGGGCCTTTCCGAAAGACTTAACAAAGGCAAGATTAGGCCCTGCCGCCGTCTTAGCCCACAAGACAACGGGCATTTTTGCTTGAAAAACTTTACATAAGACTTTCACAGAAAAGGTCTAGATTCTGATCTAGTCTAGACCTAGATCAGATCTTTAATGTTTACTGTCGATTTATTTATACGCAATACGATGTTTTTATTATGAAATGTCCTAGACGGAAGTCAAGTGATCATGAGGGACATAACTCTCGCTGAACAAGTTTGTTGCTTGGAGACATTAAATAAAAATAAATCAACGTGGTACACTCTTTCAACGATGTCAACAATATTCAGATCAAAATCTAGAAAAGATCTTGATATCTACCTCTAGCTATAATATAAACTTATTTAGATTCTCTGAATCCAAAAGTTCTGTTCATATCAATCGTGGAGGAAAACAGCTAGATCTAAATCTAGGTATACCCGATATAATAATAAATTAAATAATAATTATAATACTCAATAATAATAGTATTAAATAATTAATAGTATAGCCTACTTATAGTATATAGTAAATAGCCTAGGCCTAGGGCTAGTAAGGCCTAGCAATAGTAGTAGTACTTTAGGCGTTTAATAGTTAGGCTAGTTTTAAGTTTATTAATTTACTTCACAGTTTAGACTTTAACACTTTTAGTTATAAAGTTTTAGTGATTAAAGGTGTTACTCTATCAGTCTATCTAGTCAAATGTGAATATTCATTTGTCATGAATCTCACTGCTCTATTTTGTGTCTCATAACTATAGGCTCGAATCTTGACTAGATCTATCAACAAGAAGCAAACAATGTCTCGTCTTGGAGAACTTCAAAATGCTTACTTAAACAGTCTTAGCTCCTTAAAGGTAGGTCAATGTTTAATTTAATAATTAAATGAATGATTTTGATGAAATTGATGGTTGCAGTGATTTTTTTTCATATATGATATAGTGTCTTAATTTTGTATAAACATTTTCATTATAAAATATTAGAAATATTAATAATGTTCTATTGTAGTGAAAGGTTTAATCTCCTAGGTCTGTTTTACTATATAAGCTATAGAGTCAAGTCACTAATACAGTGGCTCCCTGGTCGTGCGGTTTGCACGATGGACTGTCGTTCGGATTTATCGACGGTGGAAGGTTCAAACCCTGCCTGCTCACATCCCCTGTCGTCCTGCGGGAGGTTTGGACTAGGAAGTAAACTATTTTCAACTCTGAAGGAACATCCGAAAACATGTAAAACATTTTACAAAACAATCTACCCAATATTAGGCCAACCTCTGTGGTACCCATTAGAGCTGGGTGGACTCAGAGGCACCCTCAAGGTTCTAAAATTAAAAATCCCAGTCTTCACCAGGATTCAAACCTAGGATCCCTCTGTTCAGATGACAAGTGCTTTACCACTCACCCACCATGTCTCCTATTGGTCCAAACAAATCAAAATTCTTTTAACAACAGTTCTTCACTTCAGCATTACTACTATAGCCTAACAATAACGATATAAGTTCAAACTCAAGCAACATTAACATGAACAAATCGCACATGCAAAACTAGAGAAACAGTTGAATATCACCTCCCCAATGGATATTTAAGTCTTAAACTTTAATTTTAAGTCATGCATGCAGGGTTAGGAAGTGTAAATTTTCATGTACATGTTATTCAAATCATCATTGTATCATCTCCTTCTAGAGATAAAAACATCAACAATGAAGACCTAGATTTCTTAAATAAATAAGAAAATAATTTGATATCAAGAAAATATTTTAGTAGACACGTAAAACAAAAGCAAGCAATACCATATTACTCATCACACGTTAAAATCTGTTGTCTACATACACAAAAAAAATAATGAAATGCAAGTTTTGTATAGCTTGGGGGTATCTTGAACAATAGGAGAAAAATGAATTTTAGCCTTAAGAGAAAAAAGCCAACTACTTTATCCAGATCTGATTTAAGCATTTTGGTTACTTATGGGTAGGTACTAAGGCAATAATCAGATATTCATAAATCATAAAATATTCAAAATTCACAATTCTTATTCCACAAGCTAGGATTAATTTGTACAAGTGCTCCTTCTTCCTTCATGCCATTAAAGCATGGAACAAGTATGGGTTGCATTTAAAGCCTAAGACTAATTAATTAAACTTCAAGATTAGATAAGCACAGAATATGCACAGGATGGGATTATCTTCTTTTTTTTTTGAAGGAATGTATACAAAATAATATTTTTAAGAATACATTATATTGCTATAGCTTATCTTTTTGTTGTGAATAATAGTTAAATGTTAAATATTTTTTAGTATTGTTATATTTTCTTTTTGCAGCGAATATCTAATAAAGGAAAATCAGATGATAAAAAAAATGATGAGAGTAAAAATGATAGTACCACAAACACAATGTCTCTACCGAAACCAAATTTTCCAATTACGCCCAATATGTTTATTCTCTCTACATGCTTCTGGACCATTATGTTTGTTTTGATTTATGAATGCATTGTTTACGGAACAATGTACTCAAGAATAACAATGGAAGCAGATTTACACAGTAAGTGTCAGGAAAAATTTGGATCCGAAGATGAAAATTTGAACAAGGTAAGTTATTGTTTCACATTAAATATATCAGTCTATCTTCAAAATCAAAATCTACTTAGAGCTTGTGAAGTTGATCTGATAATGAGGCCAACAGTTAAAATCTTATCTTTTTATCATATAAAATACAGACATTACTTCAAAAAAGATGTTTACATCCTATGCATGTCTTTAGGTCAATCTAGCCATGCATGTTAATCAATGACTTAAACTCTGCCAAGTCGTTGGTTTTCCTGGGTTACTCAGACAATCCATTCCATGCTCTAATAGCACTAGGGAAGAACAAGTGAGGCCTGAACAATGATTAATATAGCTGAGGCCAGGGAGACAATTCAAGCAGGCTAGGGTTTATGCAGGGATTTCAGTTCAGTTGAAACTCAAACTGACCTAGAAACTGAATGCTTATCCCCTTAGATAACCATATGGAGACTTTGGAAATATGTTATACTATTGTTGTTGTTTTTTTCTGTTAAATATCTTAAACATATTAGATGTTTTGCAAAAACTGGTTTCATTGTCATTATTATAACTTTAATTAATTAATTAATTCTGTAAAATAAAATGATATTATTTTCAAATCTATTATAAAGGTTGACAATTACTCTTTTGGTTTTGCTCAACCATATATTTTTCGATTGAAACCTGCAGCAAAAGCCAAGGAAGACTATCCCATGGAGACTACCACACTACCACCATTTGTAACAGCTGTGAGCACTTCAGAGTTTTTCCAGGTAACATAAAATTGCATACAATGGTGTGAAACAGTACAGGCTAATGAAATCTCAGCCTGCATTGGAATTATATAGCTTAAGGTCACAGGAAGTGTTAAGTACCCCTTAAAATCTTATTGTTTCCTTAATTAAATGAAGCTGGTGTCCACTTATTTTGTTCTGTTGCCTGCAAATTGCCTACTGGCTATCCTTTTTTCTTTTTAAATTGAACCAAGGTACTAAATTTAGTGTTAGATGAAATTAGTGGGACAATAGTTTAAACTTCTAGTTTTGAATATGCCTGTCATCATAGAGTTTTGAATTGGATCTTTATTAGCATGTTAATAATTGTTTAACATGGATGAATACAATTTTATTTTTTTGTCCAGTTGCAAGGTCTCATCAACCATATAATGGAAGATTTGATGACATCCCAATCAGATATTAAGCTGCTTGTTTATGACATAGGACTATATAAAAAAGAACGAGAGTTGGTAGGTTTTTTGTTTTTTTTATTTATTCTGCATTCAAGAAATACCTCTAGATATAAGTTTATTTGAAATAATAACTGACCATTAAAAAATGTAAATAATGTATCAGTTAAATAAATTCATAATTTGACAAGTAAAACTACATTCATTTTGGAAATCTTTTCAGATTGAAAAGTACTGTCATTGCGAGGTTCGTGATTTTCCATTTCAAGAATACCCCAGACATGTGTCGGATATAACTAACTATGCATGGAGACCAATTATGCTTCAGATTGTGCTGGAGGAGTTTGGCTCAGCTGTTTACATCGAAGCCACCACAAGATTCAAAACTGATTTGTCCTTAAATTTTTTGAAAAGGCGCGGCTCAAAAAGTTATTTTCTTTGGGATTTGCCAATTTATACATCACTTGTTTCATACACAGCCACTGGCATGTTTGAGTTCTTGGATGAACAGAGATGCACTTTTCTGGACACAAGCATTCTTAGCTCTGAGGCCATAGTGCTATATAGAACTGAAAAAACCTGGAGAGAACTCATGAAGCCTTGGCTGAAATGTGCATTGAATGAAGACTGTATAGCTCCACAATATGCAACATATTCTGGCTGTTTTGAGTTGCGCCATCCTCGTACAACTGGGTGTCACAGATATGATATGTCGGCACTTAGTATAATTCTAAATAGAGGTGTGCAATATTCTGTGAAATCAGGAAAAATGATTTCCTTCAGATTAACATACAAAGATGAAAGTATTACATTGTATTTCCCAGAACAACCATGGACTTACGCAGAAATATGCTTACTTATTTTATCACCCTTTTTATTATTTATCTTGTACAAATTTTTCTTTAAGAGAAGGAGATGTAGGTTATAAAATGTTTTTATATTTTGCAAGGTTATTTAGCTGCAAAAAATGTTAATGTAAAAATGTAGTTTATTATTTCTTCCTGACAAAATATGTGAAGAATGTGATTATCTTTTTTTTTGTACCTGATGGAGCTTCTGTATATAGTCAAATAAGAACAAGATTAGAGGCTGAGTGGTAAAGCATTTGGCTTCTGAACTGGGGGGTCCCAGTTCAAATCCTGGTGAAGCTTGGGATTTTTAATTTTTGGGATCTTTAGTGCGCCTCTGAGTCCACCCAGCTCTAATGGGTACCTGACATTAGTTGGGGAAAATAAATGCATGGTTGTAATGCTAGCCACAAGACATCCTCATTAACCACAGAAACAGATGACTTTTACATCATCTGTCTTATGGTCTAAAAGGGGAACTTAAGATCAAGATTGGCATATCTTCTTTATTTATTTTGTGTGGGCTGTTCTATATAATACAATCATGATTTGTTAGTATATTAGATGTGGTAATATAATTCTTTATAAGAATTTATGTATTTCTTGTTTGTGTGACTAGTTATAGTTTAAGTTAATTTTAAATGTGGACTAATTAATTGTGTAGGCCTGTACAAGTGTTTATAACCTTTTCATACAGTTGGTGGGAGTCATGGCTGGCACATAGGTAAACTAAGCAGCCACCTAAAGTCTCCAATTGGTGGGGCATCACACAATACATAATTTTTACAGAAAAAAATAGTTGGAGATATAGGGTTTTAGTAAACTGCTTCATCTTTATTTTTTTTTCTATTTCATTTGGGGCCATCAAATTCACTCCCTTAAGGCCTCCAATTATCTAAAGCTGGCCCTGTGGGAGTGCATAATTTGCGACTTGTCACATGCCAATTTGAAGGGCTGGATAGCACTATGTCATGGCAGAAATGTTGGCAATAACTGTATAAGTTTTTTCCCTACTGCTAACTATGTTAAGTCTAAATATATATTTAATTAATGTTAGTTCTTATTTCAGGCATATTTAATACGGTTTACACAGGCCTCCCATTTAAAACAAAAATTAATACCCAAATATCATATGTTGTTTTTCAGAAAAAAATATTATTAAATAGTTTTAAATGTATATCTGTATTATAAATGTTCCCACGTGAGCCACAGTAAAATTTGATTTATATTCCAATGATGCATTCACTGTGAATCAAATTGTTTGTATGTTAAGGTTTATTTGGTTAAAAATACATTTTTATTCACTGTAATTCATTGACTTAAATATTTGTATACACTGTATTGATATTTTCTATTCAAAATTTTTTGTTATATTTGACATGAGTAACAGGAAGCTTTTGTTTTTTTAATCCCAAACTGGACTATATAAGCAATGTAGATCTACTGTAAATTTGGACATAGATTCATTACCAGTCATTAAATGATGCATTACCTGCTTCTAGGTCATACCTATTACTTTCTACTAGGCAGCAGTTTTTATCTTTTGACTTACTTGTTCAGGATGCACACCACAAACCCAATCAGTCCACTTCTTCACTTAGTACAATCATTTTTTTTGTTCTACTATTTTATTTTGCAAGATAATTATGACAGTGATCATGTCTGACAATGTATCTTATGATGCTGTGTAAAATATATAATATTGCTTTCTTAAGTTGAAAACAAAAGTTGATACAGTTTAGTATGTGCCATTCAATATAATTACCTTCAGATTGAATGTCTATTGAAAAAAAAAAAGTTGAATAGCCATAACCGTGCAAGTAACAAATGCAAGTTATTGCTTCCATATCTGACGGTATTCATGATAAAACATTTTATCAAATGTTACATTTGTTTATTTTATTTCTGTAGACTAATAATTATACTTATAATCAGTACTCTCATCCAAAGTTCATGAATGCTGTTCAAAAACCAGTCAAAAAAGTTCAGATTATTCCACGAAATTTTGGTCCAGACACCCAGCATAAGTAGCCATCAAATGTTTCGATAACTTGTTTTCTTAAAATACATTTAAGGTTCTATAGGAGCAATTTTAGTAAATGGATAAAATTCAAAAATATAAATTTTACTTCCTCTTAAAATTTGATTATTTTGTTTTTTTGGCCATTTAGTTTCTGCTATTTTATTATCAGAAGTCAATTGGTCTCTTGAAAAATTTTCAGACTGAGACACAAGATTGTTAGCAGCTTAATGTTTTAAATAGTACAATTGTGTTGGATAAACTTGATTCCATTACAAAATGGGATGAAAAAATCTTTAAAATTTTGAAAGATCTCCCTGTTCACAGTGATCGTAAGCAAATGAAATAATTTTGTCTTGTACTGGTAATATGAACAATAATTCAATAAATGCTCTTTTTTTTTTATATTTACTAACATGTTTGCTATTGAAGTATATAATTCACTCTTAACATATTTTGACAAATCTGTTTTTAGGTGGACATTAATTACCCTCACTGACATTTGTTTACCCTTATTTTTGGTTGCCTTTTAAACATAAACACAACTGTTTTTTATTTTTATTTAAGAGTTTATATGCATTCCATTATTTCTGTACACTATTATTCATTATGAAATACCATGAGATCAGAATTACATAAAGTGAAATATTGATTTTCTGAGTCTGCTAATATTTGAACATTTGCATATTAAAATGTGGCATTGAAAAAATAGTTCAAACTAGGAATTGTTAGTTAATTTGAGGAAAAAATTTGTTAGTTAAAATAGGTTTAAGCAGGTCCACTTTAAAAGTTTACTTGTTTAGATTGCATTCGATTAGAACATGTCATATATCTGACCAGACAAGAGTACCATATTAAAATACAGACCAACAAATTTGTGTTTTTTTTTGTTCTTGAGATATACATTCTTAGCATATTTGTTAATGCACATCTTTTAAGAATGAAACTAGACATTTTAAAAAGTGTCACAATAAATAATGATTAAAAACACCATTAGATGAAGTACACCTACTTAAAATAAACAAGTTAAAACAATTGTTTAATAAAAAAAAAATTTAATTCAAGCAAAAATACATTATCACTGAAAATGGTATGACCAATCCTTTAAATGGCTTCAACTCTAGTTCCTCATCTCTTTTCTATTCCTGGCTAGGGTTGCTTAACTAGTATGTACTTGCAACTATCTCACAAATAATGACTTAAAAGAGAACTTCTATAAAAATGGAAATTAAGGTAACATTTCACTTAAGTAATAGCAATTACAAGCTTTCTAACTTGTAAAGCTTTTAAAAAGGGGGAATAAACTAGAAATAAATACATCAAACATGTTGAAAGTACATTGAAACAAAGCTCTGTTTTACAGTAAAGGACTATGTGTATTTATTGATGATCCACCTTGAACATGTGTTGAATAAGTTCAACTACACGGTTGCTGTAGCCATATTCATTGTCGTACCTAAAGATAAATAATAACAAATTGTTACTGCAAAAAGATTCTAATTCCAAAACTATACAAAGATATTAAATTTCCTGAGTTTTTGAGAATATAATGTATAGAACAGAGCCAAACCAAAAAAAATCTTACTTAGCACCTTATGCAATCTTTCATAAGTTTTTTTTATAATTAGAAATCTTATAGAATCCTAAATGCTGCTGGTAAAATCATTGGAAAAAAACAAACCCCATTTGGGCAGTTGTTTGAGACAAACATCTATAAAAAGCTAAAAAGATCCTCGAAATTTTACCATCACCAAAGATATACATGACACCGATGTCAAAGACAAACAGACACACTCTTTTGTTTCCCTGGCAATCAAATCATTAAATAAGAACAATCTGATATAAACTTTGTCACATGTAAATTATGAGTGCGTCTGGTGTGATTGTACACTTTGGTTTCTTTTATTTATGTTTTTTGTTTGGTGTAATGCACAAATTGTAAGACAAATTTCCATACGGACAATAAAGATTATTATTATTATTAATTATTATTGAACTAAATGATAGATTACTACGAGAATGCTTCACAAAATGAAACAATGTAATATAAAGACAATGACTGATTTGGTTAGACAATTTACATGGACCCCCTGCCCACTTCATGGTCTATATATACGCAGTAGTAAGTTCCCAAGTGTACACTCAAAACAAAAGGATAGTAGCAAAAACCTTAAGATCATTTTGAGGGCACCATACAAAAGGCTTACATTTAATATATTAAGTAATATGGTGCATGTTAAGTTTAATGTAAAAAAAATTGTACTTATTCTCAAGAAGTATACTAATTAATCATGATAAGTTTTAATAAAAAAAATTGTACCTATTTTGGGCTTTTATTTTTTTCTTAAATATGATACTCTTAAACCAGAATGAATCATGATGATTCCTAATAAGACTATTATAGATTCTTTCTAAAAAGTTTTTGGTGTCTTTTATTTCAACTTAAGACTAAAATTTTTACAATACATAATCTAAAATTTAAAAAATACTGACATACCATGAAACTAGTTTCACAAAGTTATCATTCAATGCAATGCCAGCTTTAGCATCAAAGATTGAACTGCGGCAGTCACCCAAGAAGTCCTGGGAGACAACTTCATCTTCTGTATAACCCAAAATACCTTTCAAAGGTCCCTCTGAAGCATCCTTAACAGCTTGTTTGATTTTTTCATAGGAAGCCTGAGAAAGAAGCATAATGCAGTAAGTACAAGTAAATCTATTTAACACCAATTTGTTTTAATGTATCTTTAAACTTTTTAGGCTTGTAAGCTTAGCCTTTAACCCATGTAGCAAACCATCTATGGTGTAATGGGGATTTTTAGCATTTCATCTGCATGTTAGAAAATGTTATAAAACTGTCATAAAATGAAGGTTGATAGCTGCTTAATTTAGGTGTTCTTAATTAGCATAATTAATTATTTAATCAACAAAGAAGCTTGTTTGGTGACCTCTTGTGAGAAATACTTTTAGAGCTATAACATACATTATTTTTACAATTAGCCCTTGCATTTTCTTTCCTTTATAAATAAAGTACACATGTGTTAATACTGGACCACATCTTTTGAAATCTTTTCCTTAGGGAATTCATTATCCAAAAACTTGTTAAAATTTTACAAGATTTAAGTCTAGATCTAAACCAGTGTCTACTTAGCATAAAGGAGGAAAGATATTTAACATTAATAAAATCTTTACAAAAATATTAACTTACTCCATTCTGAAGCCTGCATGTAAGATCTACAACAGAAACATCAGCTACAGGAACTCTAAAAGCCATGCCAGTCAATTTGCTGAAAAGTTATTTACATTTTTTTTAACAATGTTAAGTTAAATTAGGATGCCAAAAAATTAGGAAACTATAAAAGAAGGTAATCAAAAGAAAGAGATGCTTACTTGTTGACTTCTGGGATAACTTTACCCACTGCCTTGGCAGCACCAGTAGAGGATGGAATAATATTTTGTGCAGCACCACGACCACCACGCCAATCCTAAGTGAAGATAAAATATTCACATTAAAGCATGAAGTGTACAATATTCTAAATGAATACAAACTGATTATTTTTTGGACAAATACGAAAAAAAATGTGAGCAGAAGTTAGGAGTGAGTTTTTTTTAATACAGAATGGAATCACCACAAGGGATTATTTCATGAGTAAATCTAAAAATTGATAAATTGGTAACACTAACTTTGTTGCTGGGGCCATCAACAGTTTTTTGTGTTGCAGTGGTAGCATGTACTGTGGTCATTAGCCCCTCAACAATGCCAAAATTATCATTGATGACTTTGACCAATGGTGCTAGACAGTTTGTTGTGCAAGAAGCATTGCTAACCACAGTCATATCTTTTGTGTATTTGTTTTCATTAACACCCATGACAAACATTGGAGCGTCAGCACTGGGAGCTGAGATGACTACTTTGCTTGCTCCACCTTGCTTGATGTGTACCTAATAAGAAAAAGAAAAGCTATTACTGCTTTTACAAACAATTTTTATGACTTGACAGCTTCTTAAATTATAAAAAGTGTTATTGCCAGTATATTTATTTTCCCCAAATAGAAACAATGAAAAAGAAATCCTATTTCAAAAGTATATTAGATTTTAAATTCTTTATTTGAACAGCTTAAAAAATGGAAAAAACTTACATTAGCTTTATCTGTTGTGGTAAACACTCCTGTTGATTCTACAACATATTCAGCACCTGTTGATTTCCAGTCGATGGCACCTGGGTCACGTCTAAAGGAAAGTATACATTTTAGTGAATGAACAAAAATGTCTCAACATATAAAGCAAAGATGTTTTTAAAAATAAACTATTTGACTAAAGTATACATACTCAGCAAACACTGTAATTAAATGTCCATTAATCTCAAGTTTGCCATCTTTCTGTCCAACTTGCCCCTTGAATTTTCCATGTGTTGAGTCATACAAAAACATGTACACCTAAATTATAAAATATTTCAATTAGTAACTTCATGCTACTTAAAAGTATTTTTTTTTATTTGTGGTAAATTAAATGTCCAATAAACCTACCATGTAATCCAGACTAATGAATGGATCATTCACAGCAACTACATTTACACCTTTCTGGAGTGCACATCTAAGGGTCAAGCGACCAATGCGACCAAATCTGTTTAAAAACACAAGTTAAAAATAAATAAATATTTGGATTTATCAAGCTTATGTGTTGATAGATAAAACTATTTTAACATTGTAAAACAAAGCTATAAAATAAAGACATTTATATATAGTTACCCATTGATTCCAACTTTGAGTTCAGGCATGATGTCAGAAAGATAGCAAGCTTTAAATGTAAAACCTAAATAGACATGCACACAAAAAAATACTTAGGATTTATAACTTTTTAAATGTATAAAATAATATTAGAAAAAAACCAGCCATAAAGAAATATATGCCCCACTCTATCTTAAAATTTTATCCAGCATAAAAGACTGAAAATACAAATCCATATTAACTATAATGAACAAAGTTGTATACTGACATTGAAAATGAGGTAACCTACTTTTCCAATGATAAATATGTTTAAAAAAAAAGACCTTTTTATGGTAAAAATAGTGTCTACAGGCTTTGGTAGAATTTATAAGAGCCTTCCATCCCTATTATCTAGGTTACATTTTTGTCAAACTTTACTTTAAGATGGTCAAGTACCAGTTTTGAACTCTGGCCCCAGTGAACATTTAATAGTGTGAGAGAAATGTTAATGAAAAAAAGAAAAAGGCAGGCAAGTTACAAAATAATTAAGGGAAAAAAATGACACTAAATAGGCTTAAGTGCTGAAACAAAATAAAAGTATAGCTGAATTACATTCTTATCTTATATAATACAGACGTTACTTCAAAAAAGAAGATGATTACGTCCTACGAGTCATGCATATTAACCATATTCTGTCAAGTCACTGGTTTTCCTGGCTAGCTCAGGCAACCCATTCCATGCTCTAATAGCACTAGGGAAGAAGGAGTATTTGTACAAATTTGTCCTAGCATATGGGACTAGGAATGTGCCTTTATCTTTGTGTCTTTCAGAGTATTTTATTAAATTTTGTTTTTGTATTTGAAGATTATGGTTCAGTGTTTTATGTATAATTGCTACTTTACTTTTGAGTCTTCTGTCCTGAAGGCTTTCTAAATTTAGTGATTTTACTATAGGTGTTACTCTAGTCAAATGTGAATATTCATTTGTTATGAATCTCACTGCTCTATTTTGTGTCTGTTCCAGTTTCTTAATGTTTTCTTGAGTTGAGGGGTCCCAAACGGAGGATGCATATTCTATTATTGGCCTAACCAAGGTTAAATATTTTAGTTTTATGTTCTTATTTCTACACAAACAACTACACTAACATTGTACATGTAGTGATAAACATAGAAAAATTGGCACAATTATACTAATTATAGACCACAGAACTCGCTTTGACCCTAACTGGCCTTAGTTTTAAAAAATGTGGAAATATAATATATGTATCATCTGGGGATTAAAAAACAAAAGTCTTCCATGGACGGAATTACTACTCATTGTCAATGTAAGTCTTGCCCTGATAAAAATTGTACTTAATCATTTAATCCCTTCAGCATTTCCATAACGTATTGAGTGATCCAGAAATTTGATTTGAAAAATATCTTTAACTATGAATGAAAATATAAACAGAAATAGTTCTAACAAAAATGTATCTCTGCTTATAGTTTCATATAATAATTAAGTCCAGATCTACATAGATTTAATAGATCTTGATTATAGATATAGAATGATAGAGCATACAAGCAAGTTACAAGTCTGGTTCAGAATCTAAATTTGATGAGTTGGCCCAGAGTTTACTTTGCCTAACTAGTAACTAGATCTGGATATCTAGACTTCAGAATTGAAATTCTTTGACATGCACACAAAGATCTAGATTAAGTCTAACTCTCTAGATGTAGTCTAGACAGTAGACTATTCTAGTCATAATTTAGATAAGACTTTCATTGTGATATGGCTAGAGCTATTTGACGACCTTGGCCTTGCTAGTCTTCAGTTAGAGAATGTACGACCTTGACATCAAGGAACGAAAGTTATTGAGGAAAATAAAATAGCACTAAAATGAATAAAGTAAATTTAAATACAGAATCTATGTTGTTGCTGTTTTTTCTGTCTGGCTTGCAAATCTAGATCTATGTGGTCTTTGTTAGTTAAATGATAGTCTAGATGTATTCTTAGTTATTCTAGACTAGATCAAGAGTCTGTCAAGTGAGTTTTCAGTTTACAACACACAAGAGTTAAAGAGTCAGTCTCAGAATAAAACTCTTTTTCTTATAGATCTATATTCGTCTATTCAGTCAATAGTGCTACGGCTACAATAGGCAGAATAAATAAAAGCTCAATCAAGAATCAAAAGTAACCATTCCACGCAACAAATTTTAAGTTAAAACATTAAGACAACAAGCTTACCGAGACGGTTACCGGTTAGGAGAACAGTTGGTGGATAAAGTAGTCGAACAATGTAAATTACATGACCCGGTATCGTTTATATATTTTTTTTCTTAAGAATCGACTACTACAGTATGTTCATCATAATTCAGAGGGACTTATCTTTTACTAAGGTGACCAGATATTTGGATCAAGGGACGTAAAAAAGAACAGGCTTAGAATTTTTTGAGCACTATTTAAACAACTTCAATGCTAGTCCAATATATCACAATGTACAGACACACAAGTTACACATAATGTAGGCCTACACACACAATTATTTAAATAATTGCAGGATGTCTGAAACGGTTTCCAAGATAGAACGTCTTTCTGTGCGATCCATCTGAAAGCATTAACCTGTCAAATCTGCTGCTTCACTCTCTGAAATAGCCTACTCGGCATAAATTTTCGAAAAAAAAAAAAAACAATAATTGCCGAGGCTAATTCACTTTATCTAACCAACCCGCGTCATCCAAAATAGTAAGTCAAAATAGCAGAAGATACTTCAAGAGCACCATCAAACAAAAATTCTGCATGGAATATTATCGTAAAACGTTGTGCACGAAATGCAGCCACACTTCAACACACGGGTTTAAAAGAAGCTTTTCATTATGGTTGCAAACTTTTTTTGAGAAAAGAAATATGATTTCAAATTAGGATATAATTTAAATAGTCTTTCCTCCTCTGCGCTAAATTCTAAATCGACGAATTTTAGTTTTTTTTTTTTTTTTTTTAAGATTTCCCTCGAAGGATGGCACAAAGAATTGTCTCATTAGGAAAACAATTTCATTTTATTGTAGGCTCGAAGCATCCGTAATCACTGTCGAAAACTGGGAGTCACCAGCCTGCTTCTTTTCTTTCTTAATTTTATAGGGTCCAAACCTATAGTAACAATTGATTCACATTTGGTTCTTGCAAATGTGTGTTTTGGGTGAAACATTTATTAGCCATATCAAAGTGCAGTCCATTGAGTGAAAACTACACGATAGGCAAAAGTAAGTTGCGAATGAACTATTAAACAACTATTTAGATATTGTAGAAGGCTTACAAGGACCTTCCAATTGAAAATTACGATTATTTACCCTGTCATCGACTTGAACAGAATGGAAAGCCAAGCGAAGAAATACCGATACTGT
The DNA here is from genome assembly GCA_036873155.1 of Biomphalaria sudanica. Classification (NCBI taxonomy): domain Eukaryota; kingdom Metazoa; phylum Mollusca; class Gastropoda; family Planorbidae; genus Biomphalaria; species Biomphalaria sudanica. Next base: position 5,217,226 of record JAZGLO010006651.1, on the reverse strand, counting down.
ATGCTGGGGATTGATTAAGAGAATCAGTGAGAACTATGCAGAACGACAACACATCAGAAGTCGAAATAAAACGTGCTGACGTAAGTTTCTTAGAAGAATGCAGCCTGCAAAATAAAAGCACTACCCATTATCAAACACAGGTGTCTGCTCTGCGAAGTCTCGAACATGAACTAGGCTTAAGGATCCAGAAGGAAACGCTGCAAGTGGTACTTTTAAGTTTTTATTTAGTCCAAAGATTAAGAAAGAGTTTAAATCAAAAGCATGACATTGATCGACTTTTTGGTTGAAAACGGGACATTGGCTCGGGCATTTTATGAAAAGCTTGACAGACCGTTCAAAGCGGGGCTGTCCCGCTCAAGATGGGACGTCTGATCACCTTATCTTTTACTAACTCTAAAAGTAACCATTAAAAAAAAATCATTTTAGTATATAGGTTCTAGTTCACTCTCCAATGCTGGCTAACCCTATATGTTCTATAGATCTATATAGAACTACTTATTTCCCTTAGGCCATATATTTTAGTAGCCTAAGCCTATCAATTGCTTGGTTTACTTAAATATAGATTTCTTACATATTCCCTATAGATCTAAGCTTTCATATTGTAATCTAAAGTAGACATAATTTATGCTCTTTATCAGTAGTTGCCCAATCTTTTTCGTCTTCTTAGTTATATACATTTTATCTTATCAATTACAAACGCCTTTCAAAACGAGGAGGCAGTTACGACATTCGCGTATCCGTATGTGAACATAATCGTGCATGCTACAGACAAAATGCTGGGTATCGGATTCCAGGAAAAGAAAGCAAATGAGTTTATATTTGTACAAGCCAACACTCTCCTCAATCTGTGAATAGAAGGTTCGAGAGACGCACCACGCCACGGGCCGGGTATGCCTCAGGATTTGTAGTTCTAACAGCGCCTTTGAAAGAGATGAGTTAAGCGTCTTAAACCTCCAATCACACGGACTTTAATGATGGTGATCATTTGGCGTTTTAAAGACACGTGTTTTGTCCACGGAATATTACAACACCCTGAACACCATTAGCACTGACCTGTGACGTGGCATCCTGTGGGCAGCGGAGACCAACAGCTCGTCGTCACATCGTACAGACCTGTCATCTACTAGTTATATATTAAATGTAAGGTCGCACAAGAAGATGGGAGTTGGGTAGGGGGGGGGGAACGAGAGGCAATTACTAAAACTAGTTTGCGCCCCCGCCCCCTTTTTACTCTTCAACTCCCCTTTTTTTTTAACGAACACTTGCTTGCTTATTTAATTATCGTTGACCTGTTTCATCCACCAGGTCGAGTGGAATGCTACTCGGTTACAATGGTTACGAGTTTGAGTCCTGCCTACCATCACCCCTTTGCCGCCTTGCAGGAAATATGGACTAGAGTGTTGTGATTTTCATTTAAAACATACTTCCTAAATTTATTAAACTAAAACGATTTTTGTTGGTTGGTTTCGAATATTCAATAGGGGAAATAAGGTTAAGAGCAAACAGAACAAAACATTTTAAGATTAAAGTTAGAATATCAATTATTTTTAAGATTAGATTTAGAATATAAATTATTTTAAGATTAGAGTTAGAAATGTACATTTTTTCATCTACAGACTACTATTTAATTTTTTTTTTAAAGCAAAGTTCCCCTTTCGGACTTTGTGGTCTATAGGGCAGATGATGTAGGTCTAAAGATCATCTGATTCTGTGGCCCGCGGTTTACGAGTGTGTCATGTGGCCAACGCAACGACAAGATTCGGAAACCAAACGCTTTACCGCTCAGCCACCGCGCCCTCAGTTAAATTATTAAGATGAATTGTATTGTCTCCACAAAAGTATAACCGCATGCTTGTCCAACGTAACTATAGTTACGTGACCGCATGCTGACCCAACATAACCCGAGTCACTAACGCATGCTGACCCAACATAACCCGAGTCACTAACGCATGCTGACCCAACATAACCAGAGTGATGTGACCGCATGCTGGCTCAACATGACCAGAGTAACGAGACCGCATCCTGGCTCAATAACATTAAACATAAAAACACACTTGCTCAATAGAGTATTAGTGACCTAGTCACATACCTACATCAAGATCTAATAAACAGCGTAGTACAGAGAGACGATTTCTTTAGGTGTTACAAATTCGATAGCGTACAAATGTAGGCCACATTTAACTTCACTAATTAAGACATAGCACTTAAATTTGCGCAAGTAGCCAACAAATTATTTTAAAGACTAATACGTGTAAGTGCTATTTCTTCCCTGGTGCTATTGAAACGCTGAACTGGTCGCTTAAAAATTAGCGAGGAAAACCAATAACTTAGCAAAATTTAAGTATCTAATTAATATTAACAGCTAGATTAGCATATAGATACCCATAGAAAATTATCTTTTTTTTTTCCGAAGGAACGCATGTACATTTAAAGATAGATCTAATGTTTTACACAAAAAAAAAAAAAAAAAACCCACTAATCTCTGATAACCGGGTCACCGAGAGCATTACCTAAAAGAATTAAATATTGACTGCTTTTAGCTAATGTCGGTCTACCGTAGTCTACGAATCTCTAGTCTGATTGATATGTTTGTAAAATGTTTTACATTTCTAATGTTTATGAAGATAGACCTAATCTACTTTCTAGTCCAAACCATCCACAGGTTTGGACAGTATATTAATTATACTTTTATACTCAAATTTATAGTTTATAAGATTTACAAAGATTAGTACTAGAAATAGTTACATACTAACTAACAGTCTAGTATGATAGTAGAATTGGATTAGATTATCATTAGATCTACTGATCTAGTCATCTAGATCTAGATGGTCTAGTTCTAGTTATATTCTAGTAGTGTAGACAAAGTAGTTAAGTTATGGTAGCATCTATCTAGTAGGTCTATCTAGAATCTACATCTGTAACGGGGGATTGTAGTGGGCAGGTTATGAACCCGAGATCATCAAGACGACAGAGCGTCAGTCCAGCGCGCATACCGCACGACCAGGCAACCATAACAGACAAACAACAGTAGAATAAAGAGCGCAAAACAAGTTTAACTCTCGAAGTCCGAAAAACAAGCATCTGAAGTTACGATTTTCGAAGCTTTCACAATATAATACCCAATACTGGCCAATACCCACACATGACACCACTGTCTAGTTACTCTAGTAAAAAGACAACACATATCTTGATTTATCTCATCTGGATATAATAGTGCAAATAAAATGTTATATTTTAAGAACAGATCTATTCTATCCCATCAAAATAATTAAAGCAGATCTAGATCTATAACTTTAGCGTTTATGAACATGTTAATGACAATATTTAATAACTCGTTAGTAGTCCGTTTGTGGACCCAAAGTCGTAATAGCATTCTTAAATTATCATAAAGGCCTCTTGAAAAGAACACTCATAGAAAATAGCTTTAACTTATCGAGCAAAGAGAAAGCCCAAAAAGTATTTCATCTATACATTTGTTTTACTTTACGGATGTTCCTTCTGATTGTTAGGCACATCCAAGCTCAAACACACCGCAGAACCCCCCCCCCCCCCCGCAAAACGTCGGGGCTTGGAGGTGGACAGGGTCTTCAAGACGGCAGTCCAGAGCTCATACCACAATACAAGACATCCATCCAACTGGCTGCTACTGTTATATACAGTTTCACTGAATTTAAAATAAAAACAATTAATCTTTATTATCCATAAAAAATTTGTTTTACGCAATTACACCAAACAAAACATTGTACCTATAGAAAACCAAAATATACACTCACTCCGGATTCACTTATACTTAACATGCGAATTGTTTATATCAGATAGATACATTTTATTTAATTAATGATTTGATTTCCAGAGGAACAAAAGATTTTTGTGTTTGTTTGTCTTTGCAATCGGTGTCTTGTATCTCCTTTTTTTGTGATGGCAAAATCACACAATCTTGTCCCAGAAGGGGGAATTTTTCATTTATGAAATCTTTCAGCAAGAATTTCGAGCATTTTGCGGTTGTTTCATTATTTGGTAGTTTATCATTGTGATATCAATGTATTATATACAGCAAGGTGTATAGCTACTGACGGGGTTATTGGGTCACATTGTGTAAGTGTAAGTAACAACGTGTTCATTGTTAGATTGAAATGTCTCGAAGACATAAACAATCCAGAAAAGTCTTTGTAAGGAAAACCATTGATTGGACTTAGTGCTAGCTAACGGAGTTCATTCTGACTTACTTGACTTAATCCGGTGCACTCCCAGGAGAGCATAGGGCCGCAACCACACCTCACCACCAAACTCGGTTTTGAGCAGCTTTCTTCATCTGCTCCCATGTCATTCCAGTGCCATCAGCTTCACTGATGACTGACCTCTTCCGGGTTTGCTTGGGTCTGCCCACTTTCGTTGCGGATTCCAATCAAGTGCCTGCCTTGCAACATTGGTAGCTGGTTTTCGCAGGGTGTGTCCTATCCAGCTACACTTTCGCTTTGTGATGTCTTGGGCTTTTGTCTAGTTCTCTCCCACAAATTGACGGTAGTTATCTTTTCTGTATTCCATTCAGTGATCTATCGTTAGTATCTGTGCTTTATTTTTCAACGATAATATTACATTATTAGTTATTATTCTATCTGTAAAGTTATTTATATTTTATGTGGGTTTTTTTTTTCATCGCTGGATTTCCTTTTTATTGAACTGAGTTTGAAAGTATTTAACTCAAGAAATAGATATATCTACATCGTGTTTCTTGAGTGTGTTGAAGTAGAGACATAGAAGCCATTCCGAACTCAGATATGTCATGGGAGACAATACTTCTCTCCAGAAACAAGTCGTTATTTATTGGCACATTCTTATCTTATCTTATATAATACAGACGTTACTTCAAAAAAGAAGATGATTAAGTCCTATGCGACATGCATTCAGTCATGCATATTAACCAATGACCTAAATTCTGCCAAGTCACTGGTTTTCCTGGCTAGCTCAGGCAACCCATTCCATGCTCTAATAGCACTAGGGAAGAAGGAGCTTTTGTACAAATTTGTCCTAGCATATGGAAAGAGGAATGTGCCTAATACTGAGTGTTTTATTAAATTTTGTTTTTTGTATTTGAAGATTATGGTTCAGTGTTTTATGTATAATTGTTACTTGACTTTTAAGTCTTCTATCCTGAAGGCTTTCTAAATTTAGTGATTTTACTAAAGGTGTTACTCTAGTCAAATGTGAATATGCGTTTGTTATGAATCTCACTGCTTTATTTTGTGTCTGTTCCAGTTTCTTAATGATTTCTTGAGCTGAGGGGTCCCAAACAGAGGATGCATATTCTATTATTGGCCTATCCAAGGTTAAATAACATTTTAGTTTTATGTTCTTATTTGATTTATAGAAATTTCTTTTAATAAACCCTAATGCTTTATTTGATTTTTGATAGTCTCATCTATATGGGGATTTCATTAAAATTTTTCATTTATTATAACACCTAGGTATTTTGGGGTTTTAGTCTGTGTTACTGGTTTACATTCGACGGGACTCTAACGAGCAATTCCTGGCTTAGGATGCAAAATACAGGGTAGGCTACTTTACCGATAATACAGGGTATTTTACCGATAACTTGAAACGCAAAAAAAAAAGAATATTATATATACCGGTAAACAAAATTAGGGTTTGGAATTAACGCAAGATAGGTACGACGGTACGATAGAAAAGCTAGCAATGCAAGTTAAGATTTTCTTTAGAACAACCTGTCCAATCCTGTCATAACCTTACCAATGCACTCTCCACATAGCTTAAAAAAGGTAGATGTAGCTTGAGATCTACATAGTGTGTGAGCATGAGAAGGTGATTTAAAAAAAAACAAGTACAATACCCGCAGGTATTCGTACTTTATTTTGGTCTCGGGTATCGCTTTAGCGATTTAATTTGTGCGCATGCGTTCGGATACTTAAGCCATATGTTTCTATATTTTCGAACAAAATATTAAATTATAATTTTTGTTAAAATTTAGTTTGTTCCTTGAACCATTTATAGAATAGATACTATATTATTTTAATTTGTTAAAAATATGAACTTAAATCTTCATCCATGTAGATCTAGATCTTGTTTCTATTTAGCCAAACCCTTGACTTGTTTTACTCGCTGACCTTCTGAAGCGGGGTCATTCAGAGGTTATGAACTTGGCAAAAAAAAATAAAAAAATAGTGAAGTAGACTCTCATAAGTTAGGGTCTTTCATAGAGTTAGAATGGATAGACTAGTCTAATGGCTCTAGATTAAATCTAATTTAGTAATTAATACTTTAGAAGATTGTCTAGACTCTAACTCAAGTTGATATAAATATAGCCAATATACTCAACCCGTACTCAATAATATAGATCTAAATTATAAATAAATCTAGAATATGTTATAATTATTAATTATAATTATACTTTTATACTCAAATTTATACTAATAACTAATTTATTAAATTTATAGATGACTAAGATTTACAAAGATTAGTAATTAGTAGATCTACTAGATCTAGAATTAGACTAGATCTAGTAGTGAATTTCAGATAAATATATGTACTTATAAGGAAAGCCATTAAGTTTAATTTAATTTGAAAATAAAATAAAAAATATGTTGCACATATACGAAACCCAGTATGATTGGTTTACTTTAAAGTAAAATTACATTAAATAAATAAATTAAAAAATAATAATTTAGGTCTGTAAAACATTACAAATGAAAAAAACATAGTGTCAGCAAAAATATATAAATATAGGCTTATAACCCGTACATATATAGGATAACGGTACCATACATTTGTGACACCAAAAAAAAAAAGATTTATTCATTCTCATTATTTATTTTTTAAAGCCTTTTTAATTTTTTTTTATTACATAATATAGATCTAGAGTTTTCATGTCATTAGAGAATGACTAGATCTATCACGAACTATTACATGATACTACCGACACCGTCTAGCCGGTAGTGACCTTGTGACCTGATTACCGCAGCGATAGACAGCGCGGTGCTGCCACTTGCGTAACATTCTTCAAAAGGGTCCTTCGATGTAAAGTTTTACCGTTATGGTAGCCTCTATCTAGTACTACTAGTTACTTACTAGTAGATCTAGAATCTACATCTCTGTAAGAATAGGATTATCTACGGGAATCTACCATTATTGGCATTATCATCATTATCTAGCTAGACTAGATGTAGGCCGAGGCCTAGATCTAGTTATACTACTTATACTACTACTTTTATACTACTTTATTAACTTTATAGACATAACTGAGTAGTCATAACTTATTATTAAGTAATATAAATTACTTAGTTTTTTTATGTGACATAATGCTAACTTTAATAAAGTCTTTATAATTAATTAATAATACCGGTATTAATAGATTAAAATAGAATTTATAGATCTACATCTAGATCTAAATATAAATTATATTTAAAATTATTATATTGAGTCAGAATTTGATCAAGATTAAACAAGTGATTTATTATCATTTATAATTTTTATGATAATACAATTAGACCTCTAATAGCTCTATAAAACTATTGGGCTCTATACTCTTAGACTACTTAGAGTCTAGAGATTTAGACTAAGATTCTAGATCTATATTAAATTCAAATTAATTATTTAAATTATCTTGTTTTTTGTTCATAGTCTAAATTACTCTAAATTAAGACGTCTTTAGTCAATCAATACTAGATCTAGATCAATATAGTTTTTATTACTTTATAGAAATCTAGATCTAGTTTTTATTTTTATATTATGTCACTTAATCATGCAGCCAAGAAAAAAAAAAGCTTAATTTTAATTGTATATATAAAAAGAATCCTGAAGACACTGTTCTGTATAAATTTTTAGTTGAACAACATAATGATTTCCCACAACCAGGAGCTAGAGTGTTGATGGAATGTTATATTTGTATGAAGAGTTGTGCCCATGTACAGGGGAAACTACTCTAGTAATCAAGATGGCTGATTAAACCGGTTTGTTGTTTACCTGAGATTGTTCTTATGTCAAGTGTATCTATATTTGAGTGTCCATCGTAACATGGTGGCAGCGGTTTACACATCTAATAAAGGTAAACGATAACCTAGAATATCTTGAGGAAAATATAAGAAAGCAGTAGCTAAAATGGCAACTGCTAACAGATATTTCCCAGTACCGCAACCGCTATTGCAAACAGGCAATATGGCGGCCAATTGGAAACGATTCAGAAGAGACTGGGATAACTATGAAAAGGCCACGAAACTCACAACAGAGACAGAAGACATACGTGTAGCAACACTAATGACCATAATTGGAAGTGAGGCTGCAGACGTGTTTGATTCATTTGGAAAAGGGCATGAGACAAAAATAAATGAAATTTTAAAGAGTTTTGAAGAGTTCTATGTTGGGAGAACCAACGAAACATATGAGAGATATGTCTTCAATACGAGAAGACAAGAAGAGGACGAGAACATTGACTCATACATAACTGCCCTGAAGAAACTGGCAAGCAGCTGCAATTTTGATAAACTAGAAGAGAGTCTGATTAGGGACCGAATTATCTTAGGGGTTAGAAGTGAACACTTAAAGATGAAATTGTTGCAAGATGATAAACTAACCCTACAGAAATGCATAGATGTATGTAGGATATATGAAAGATCACAAAGGCAAATGAAAGATATCAGAGAAGGAAGAAATGAACCTTTGGACAACCCAATAGTTGAAAGAATCTCAACATCTAAGTCAGGTCCAAAATACAGAAAGGAATATCAACAGAGTGACAAGGGGCCAAGACAAAGTAAAACTTGTAAATTTTGCAAGGGCACCCATGAATACGTAAAGGAAAAATGTCCGGCCTGGGGAAAATCATGTCACATTTGTGGAGGCAGGAATCATTTCGCCTCAGTCTGCAAAAAGAAAATATATAGCATTACTCAAGCAAAGACACAGAGCAATATAGAATCAGACACAGAAGAAGAAGAAGTTACACCCCAAACTGAATGGGTAATGGCAATGAATGGCCCCAAAAAGCATAGGATGACGGCCGTCATGATGATCAACAACCAAAGAGTCAGATTTCAAGTGGACAGTGCCGCCGACGTCAATACCATAAACGAAAAATATGTGTGCCCAGACCAGATAGTACCGACGTCCCAGAGATTAACCATGTGGAATAAGACGGTAATGGAGCCAAAAGGAAAAGCTACGTTGGTAACCACCAATCTAAAGACCAATGAGAAATTCAATGTAGAGTATGTGGTAGTACCAAATGATCTAACATGCCTGCTAGGATTATCAACACTGAGAAAGATGGAGCTCATTCACATTAATGAAGACCGATTTATTGCTAAAGTGGAAGCCACAGGAAGCAAACATCAAAACATTGACGCACTTGGTGACTTAGGCGTGGCTACATTGAAAATAGACAAGACAGTGAAGCCCAAAGTCCTACCATGTAGAAGAATTCCCATAGCATTAAAAGAGAAAGTCAGAGCCGAACTAAACTCTTTAGTTCAACGAGGAATTCTGGAAAGAATAACTGAGCCCACAGAGTGGGTTAGTCAAATGGCATTGGTAGAGAAATCAGACGGCAGTATCAGAATCTGTATTGATCCTCAACCCTTGAACAAGGCACTACTGAGGGAGCACTACAACCTAACAACACTAGAAGACATTTTGGCTGAAATGGGTAACGCCAAGATATTTAGCAAAGTCGACATCCAGGAAGCTTTTTGGCATATCAAACTAGACCCGGACTCATCAGGTCTCACTGCAATGGCGACCCCATTCGGTAGATACAAATGGAATAGACTTCCTTTTGGTCTCAAAGTAAGCTCGGAAGTCTTTCAAAGACATTTGAATGATGCGTTGGAGGGACTAACTGGATGTTTTAACGTGGTAGATGATATAATGGTAATTGGAAAGGGGGACACAGTAGAAGAGGCTCGCAAAAAATCATGACGAAAACCTATCAAAATTACTCAATAGGCTAAAGGAAAAGAACATCAGACTAAATGAAAAGAAATCAGCATTCCGAAAATCAGAAATTGTGTTTTTGGGACACATTATTTCCCAGTCAGGAATAAAACCAGACCCAAACAAGGTGAGAGCCATAACAAATCTAAAAACCCCTGAAGACATTACATCGGTTCGTAGATTTTGTGGAATGATACAATATCTATCAAGATTCATCCCAAGTCTCTCAGCAGATCTACAACCAATAACAGAACTGACAAAGAAACACAAGCTATTTATGTGGTCGAATGACTGCGAGAAAGCATTTAATAGTGTCAAACAGAAGATATCCAATCATGGAACCCTAAGTTATTTCGACCCGGAGAAGAAAGTAACTATTCAGGCGGACAGCAGTCAAAATGGCCTAGGAGCTGTACTACTACAAGATGACAAACCCATAGCATACACATCAAGATCACTCACAGAGCCTCAGAAAAAGTGGGCTCAAATCGAAAAGGAACTCTTAGCTGTAGTAGTAGCTCTAGAAAAATTCGACCAGTACACGTACGGCAGAACAATAATAATACAGAATGATCATAAACCTTTGGAAAATATACTCAATAAACCCCTCAGTTGTGCACCTAAAAGGCTTCAAAGCTTAATGATGCGCTTGTACCGATACGATGTTCAGTACCAGTATACCAAAGGAAACAGATTACAGATTGCTGACACGCTAAGCAGAGACCCTTTGCCAGAACAGGAAGATTTTCCTGACACTTCTATCAACACTGTAGGACTGGCCCTCCCAGATATAATGTTAGATAAAGTTAAAGATGCAGTCAAAGTGGACAATGAGATGCAGATGTTGAAACAGTACATACTGAACGGTTGGCCAGACAAGCATCATATTGTACCAGAACTCAAACAGTATTGGTCACTTGCAGATGTACTGACCTATGAGGATGGCCTTCTAATGAAAGGGGAGAGAATAATTATCCCAAGAGCATTAAGAAAAGAAGTTGAGACCAAACTACATGCAGCACATTTAGGGTATGATGCCATGATGAGAAGAGCAAGGGACGCAGTTTTCTGGCCGGGAATAGCGGCAAGAATAAAAGAAATAGCTAATGCATGCCAACCTTGTCAGCAAAGTAAACCTGCAAACCAGAAAGAAAGCTTAATACAACATAATGAGGGTTCAAATCCCTGGGACAAAGTTGGAATAGATTTGTTCCAAATATTTGACCAACAATACCTTGCCATAGTTGACTACTATTCAAATTTTATTGAAGTAGAACATTTGCACACGACAACAAGTCAAGTTGTTATAAGAAAACTAAAAAACTTGTTTGCAAGATATGGTGTCCCCAAAGTTTGTATCAGTGATTTTGGACCTCAGTTTTCATCTGCTGAATTCACCGCATTCATGAAAGCATGGGGTGTCCACCATTTAAAATCTTCACCAGGACACCATCAGTCAAACGGCAAGGCAGAGGCAGCAGTGAAAATATTAAAGAATCTGATGAAAAAAATCCAAAGAAAGTAAATCAGATGCCTATGAAGCCCTTTTAGAGTTTAGAAATACACCCAGGCAAGATACCAACTTAAGTCCGGCTCAGATGCTCTTTGGAAGGGCAACAAGAACGTTATTGCCAAGAAGAGAGCATCCTGTAAGAATGTCACAACAAGAAGCCACAGCCAGACGAGAGAAGCGACAGCAAAGTATCAGAAAACACTACAACAAAACAGCTCGTGACATGAAGCTTATAAACGTCGGACAGAAAGTCTTCTATCAATCGCCAAACGATACTACCTGGAGACAAGGCAGAGTATGTCGGAAAGTGAACGAACGTGCCTACATTATAGAAGGGGACAATGGTTTCATGTACCAAAGAAATAGAAGACACCTACGACCTGACACCACTAACAACATAGACTTTTCTCCTGATAGAGAAAGTAATTGTACGGACATTTTCCCAGACGCAGAGAATGAGTGTATGAACAATCCGCCCAACGCCGAAAACACTCACCAGTACTCTCTGCGACCTAGGGCCAATCTCCTGAAACCTTCAAGATATGGAGACTATGTTTAAGAACTATATATATGAACGGTTGTAAATAGTTTTGTTGATCTGATTGTAGGTATTTAATTTGAAACATATTTACGGTTGTAAATAGTTTTGTCAAGTTGATTGTATAATTATTTTTTTTTCGTTATATTTTTTTTTTTTTTCAACTTTCCCTTTTTTTTTAAAATTTTTTTTTGGGAGGAGAGGGGATGTTGATGGAATGTTATATTTGTATGAAGAGTTGTGCCCATGTACAGGGGAAACTACTCTAGTAATCAAGATGGCTGATTAAACCGGTTTGTTGTTTACCTGAGATTGTTCTTATGTCAAGTGTATCTATATTTGAGTGTCCATCGTAACAAGAGATACAACAAAGTTATGTCTAATTTTTTTACAGAATAAGTGCTCCCTCACGGCCACTGCTAAAGTTATTTCATCTTGCTTTGGATTACCTCTAACCAAAAATCTAATGTCTCTCGTCTATAAAGTAAAGCTAAACACTCTTGTTAAATATAAGAGCAGTCTGAAGAGAAGTTTACCAAAAATTCAAAATATATGCTCTCAAATTTTTTATAAGTGGCCCTCAGAAAATGCCTGCAGTTACAACAACACCAATTGCACCAACAGAAACAGCACTTGCCTCAACAGAAACAGAAAAGTCACTTTATTTAAATCTTAAAAGCAATAAGGATTTCACTCCTCAAAATTCTTTTAATAAAAATCATCCTTTGTCCCAGGCTAGAAATGAAAAAAGTGACTACAGAAGAAAAAATTCTGAATTAAATTTAAAATCAACATCTCAAGCATCATTGATAAAAAATTTAAAACAGGCAGTGGCTCGCAAAAATAAGAGAATATTTATATTGAAAAGAATAATCAAAGAATTACAAATAGAATCAGACAGAGAACAGTGTGTAAAAACTAAGATTATATGCTTGAAAGAAAAACTAAAAAAGATAGAACTTATAAACCAAATTAAAAGGATCTCAAATAAGCGCTAGCCGAGCAAAATACAAAGTGTTTGTTTATTTCCTCTATCATTATTCATTTATTTGTACACATTTTACTTATTTAGTAAATATATGTATATCTTCAGGAATTAAGATTCTCCATTCACTTTGGTAGTTATCTACTTTAATTTCAATAAGTTTATAGTAAATGTCATGCTTTGGAATTTTTCCTATTAGTACTTTTATCATTATTAATTTTAGTTATTATTGCCTAATTAAAGTATATTTATCCCCATACCATATTTTATTAACTTTAATCTACTTTATCACAGTATTTTAACACGTTTCATTGTATCATATTAGTAAAAAAAAAAAAAGTAAAGTACCCCTTTCAGACCTTGCGATCTTTGGGGCAGACGATGTAAATGGCATTTGTTTCTATGACCCTTGGTTAATGAGGGTGTCATGTGGCAAGCACAATGACAAATAGCCTTTACTTTTTCCCAATTAAAGTCAGAACTAGGTGGACTTGGGGGCGCCCAAAAAATCCAGAAATAAAAAAATCCGTCTTCACCAGGAATTCGAACTCGGGACCCCTCGGTTCAGAAGCCAAGCACTTACCACTCAGCCATCATGCCCCCCTAACCTATTACCCTTATCATAATATATTACCATATGACCCCATGTGCTTCAACATATTAACACTTATAAACTCTCATTCCTGTGGGAGTTTGGGATGTCATCAGCTGATCTCAGTACCATTTCCAGGGTCATTCTTTCCACCTTGTTCCACTTGTAACCAAACTATCTGATGTCTACTATCAAAAAATCAATCAAAGCATTAGGGTTTATTAAAAGAAATTTCTATAAATCAAATAAGAACATAAAACTAAAATGTTATTTAACCTTGGTTAGGCCAATAATAGAATATGCATCCTCTGTTTGGGATCCCTCAACTCAAGAAATCATTAAGAAACTGGAACAGACACAAAATAAAGCAGTGAGATTCATAACAAACGAATATTCACATTTGACTAGAGTAACACCTTTAGTAAAATCACCAAATTTAGAAAGCCTTCAGGATATAAGACATAAAAGTAAAGTAACAAACAATGATACATAAAACATTGAACCATAATTTTCAAATACAAAAACAAAATTTAATTAAATACTCAGAAAGACACAAAGATAAAGGCACATTCCTCGTTCCATAAGCTAAGACAAATTTGTACAAATGCTCTTTAATAATTATAATAATAATCATTTATTGTCCGTATGGAAATTTGTCTTACAATTTGTGCATTACACAAACAAAAAACATTATAATTTAGAACTATAACAAACCAAAATGTACATTGTACATTCACACCTGACTCACTCATAATTTATATGCGAAAAGCTTATATCAGATTGTTTCTATTTAATGATTTCATTGCCAGGGGAACAAAAGAGTGTTTGTGTCTGTTTGTCTTTGCTATCGGTGTCTTGTATCTCTTTTTGTGATGGTAAAATCACAAAATCCTGACACAAAGGGTGATTTTTTATTACTAGAATCTTTTTAGCTTTTTTATAGATGTTTGTCTCAAACAGCTGCCCAAATGGGGTTTGTTTTTTGCCAATGATTTTATCAGCAGCATTTAGGATTCTATAAAGTTTATTTTTATTTTTAATACTCAGATTGCCATACCAGGCAGTGATTCTAAAACTTAAAATATTGCTAATGTGAGCGTGATAAAACATAGCCAAGGCCTTTTCACTAACATTAAACGAGGACTGTTTTCTCAGTAATCGTAATCTTTGCTGCCCTTTTTTGCTGATATAATCAGTATTTGCAGTAAAATTTAGTTTATTGTCTAGGATAGTACCAAGGTATTTACAAGTTTGCACTATTTGAATAGTCTCTCCAGCTACAGAAACAATATCATTTTCCTTCTTTTCCCTACGAAAATCGATTATCATTTCTTTGTTTTTTTTTACATTTAATAATAAAAAATTATCTTTTCAGTATTTTTCATTGTGTTCTATTTGGTACTCATTTACATCTGAGCTCTCTGATGTGTATTACATAATCACCTACTTTTTTGAAGTAACGTCTGTATCATATAAGATAAGATACTTCTAGTTTTTGTCACTACTGCTTCCTGGACACCCGCTCTTTTTTTTGCCTAGAAAATTCTGCTTGTGATGCTGGTTAGCAATCTTAGCAATATCTGTCCAATTCAGCCCTATTAACTTTTCCTACAGGTATTTGGCTGGTTCTTTGCAGGAGATCACTACTTTATTACTAATGGTATCTAGCCAGTTTTATTTATCTTCCAGGTCTCAGCTTCTTGTCAAAGCTGCCCAGCTTGGATCACTCTTGTTTTGCTAAAGCCTGTTATTATTTTACATCAATTCTCTTATTTTGTGCATGGTCCTGACATTTTACATTCCAATTTCTTGCAACATATACATCATAAGCATAAGATCAAGTACTCACAATTAAGCACTTGAGAAATCACTTCTTTTATGTCATCAGATCCAGCAGTTTTGTCATCATAATATAAATATGGAAGTGAATCAATGAAATTGGGAAGTCAATACAAAATTGAAAATAAACATTGTTGTTCTGTAAGTAATTAAAAAATATTATTGTTAACTCTTTCTCTCCTAATTAAATTAATTTTTGGTTTTATAAACTTGAATTTGTGTTATATAAAGACAGCATGCATTCTCCTAAACTTCTGATTACATTACAAACAAAAATGTTATTGCAGTTAAATGATAACAGTGTAGAATGTGCAAATGTGAAAAATTAACAATTCTTTCAGAATGTGGAAAATAATTATGGAGAGAGTTAATTCTATGATACTAGATACTAAAACACATTTTAAAAATGAAATACATGTTGCTTTTTTCTGATTAAAAATGTATCCTAAACATCAAGTTCATAAATAATATGTAAAAAAGAAAAACAAATATCTTAAAGTATTAGCAATTGTATTCAGCTTTTTCATTAAATTTTCTTAAAATATCAGATATCACATTATATCCGAAATTATTTCAATTATAGAAACAGCGTTATTTATTATCCTATGTTCATTAGAACTGTAAACTTAAACATGTGTGTTTTATGCTATTATCATACGCAGTTTAAAGCGTAACTAATAGCCTTGTAAAAATTTAATGTAAAGCAAAGTTTGTTGCGCTTATTACAGCCTGATTTACTTCAATAAAGTGTTGAAGCGCCAAATACTGCAGACTATAGGAATGACAGGACTGAACATGTGTAGTAAGAAGGGAGAGAGAATGTAGGGATTGGGAAGAGTGCAGAAAAAGTTTGTGTGTAATGAGAGTGAGAGAGTAAAAGATAAGTAGAATTGAGAATTGTAGCTTGAATAGTAGAGAGAATAAGTACAAGAAGTAAAAGGGGTTTGAAGTATGGAAATAGGGTCTGTATTTTTTTGTCTTGTGTGAAGACCATGAGAAACTGATTCCTTTTAAGTGCTTTGAGAGGTTAGTTCCAGTGAATAGTTAATGTTGAAAAGATTTTAAGTTTGATTCCTAGTGAAACTTGGGTAAACATGGGGACATAATTACATAATGTTTAAATGTTCTAGTGACCCTCTCATCCCCTCCCAGAACTTTTAGGTAACTAAAAAAAATAAAGTAAAAATGCTGTTAAAATTTGTAAGTTTTACTCGTTATTTAACATCTCTCCCTCTCTCTCTCTCTCTTATTTAGTTAACCAGTTATATTGTATATTAACTTTAAAAAAAACAACTAAATATTAATTTTTGTTTATTTTGTAGGTCTGTTTGTGAACAGTCAGCTAATTATGCTCTACATCATCATTCCTTGCTAAAGTCCTATGCAAAGAACAAGAAATACTCAAAAGCATCTCTGGTTGAAATTTAAAAAGCATGGATCATTTTAAATACAGCTTTGGCCTACCACAATGCATTGACTCTACCAGTGCTGAGGTAGAATGGGCGCACATGAAACAAAAATTATATGCACAAGCTCACCAGGACTCTGATCAGAGACAGAAAGCTTTCTTGATAAGCATCGCAGCAGATCAAGCTCAAGAAATATTCAACAACATTGGATTGAGTCGTGAGGAAACTTTAAAATTTGATGACATTTTACAAAGATTAGAAGATGTTTGTCTTCCACGGTTTCTCATTATTTATAGTCAGTATAAATTTGTTTCATGCAAATGGCAAACTGGGACAAATTTTGGTGATTTTTTACAAGAACTTTTGTACTGGTCTGATACTTGTGACTATAAAGACTTGAAAGATTTGATTATAAAAAAGTGTGTATTAAGTGGGGATGTTGATGAAACAATTAAGAAGTACTTCATGAATTTGAAAGAGCTTGATACTCGCTCAGAATTAAATAACAAAAGTCAGGGCACAAATGCACAGATTAATTCAGTCCTTGTTCATAACGTAGAAAGAAAAGAAATAAAATCCAAAAATGCAGAAAGTGCAGTGGAACCATGGGCTACAAAATGTAAACCTCCTGAGAATTTTTCAGAGTTCAAGGATTCAAATATTAGTAACAAACTGGAACAAGTTCAATTATTAGAAAATAAAAAAAATATACCACCAAGATTAGTTACACAAAATAAATGTTACGCTCAAACAGGGGTTGTTTTAAACAATGCAGAAAATGACAGTAAACTAAACTGTACTGCTGAATTAGATTTTCACAAAGAAGTCAAAGACAATAATCATGAAATAGAAGAAAAGGTTTTAGAGTGTATAAAGTGTAAGAAACAATGTAGGGATAGTTCTTCACTTATTGCTCATGTTTGTCAAAACAATAAATCTATTAGAAATTGTAAAGCAACCCAATTGAATTCTAGCCACAAGCAGATCTCTATAGATGCGAGCTTGAAAAGACACAGAAAACTGGTACCTGCAGGAAAACAAAAATACAGCTGTGATGTCTGTAGGTCCAGTTTTGGCAGTCGATCACATCTTAAAGTGCACTTAAGGCTTCATACAGGGGAACGCCCATTCAAGTGTGACACTTGTGATTCATCCTTTCCAGAAGCATCGAAATTAAAACTTCATAAACGAAAGCATACTGGAGAAAGACCTTACAAGTGTGAGATATGTCAACAAACTTTTACCTGGAGTGCTGCATACAAACGACATTTACGAACTCATACTGGTGAAAAGCCATACACTTGCGAATTCTGTGGTAGCTGCTTTGCAGATTTGACTTCTTTTCAGCGTCACAGGCGCTCCCACACAAAAGAAAGACCATACAAGTGCGACCTTTGTGATTCTAAGTTTACAGATCCATCAGCATTAAAGTTGCACATTCGTGTGCACACAGGTGAGCGGCCATATACATGTAAGATATGTGGATCCTCATTTGTGCGTTCGCAGCACCTAAAAGACCACATGAAGTTGCACACTGGTGAGAAACCATTTAAATGTAACACTTGCGAAGCCAAATTTCTAGAGGCTTCCAAGTTGAAAGTTCATCAGCGCAAACATACAGGTGAAAAACCCTACCTTTGTAAAATATGTGGTTCTCGATTTGCATGGACGGCAGCATATACAAGGCATATGCGAACACATACATTTGAAAAACCATACATTTGTGACACCTGTGATGCGTCTTTTGCTGATCATTCAACACTAACTCGCCATAAGCGCACACATACTAAAGAAAGACCTTATGTTTGCAAAATTTGTCAAACTGATTTTGCTGATAACTCATCATTACGTCGCCACAGCCGTATCCATACTGGAGAAAAGTCATATGTGTGTGAAGTCTGCGGATCTTCATTTGCTGTCAAATTTTATTTAATGAGACATATGCGTACTCACACAGGGGAAAAGCCATACAAATGTGCTACCTGTGGTGCCAAGTTCACAGACTCTTCAAAACTGAACAGACACAACAAAATTCATTCAAAAAGTCTGCCTAAACCAAAACCTGATCAGCAAAATAATTCCAGTAATCAGAAAGTTAAGGAAGACCACCAGCCACATTATCAGGAACTTCATCCACTCAGGCTTTTAGAACAGTCACCACAAAAAAATATTTCACAGGAACAAAGCCACTTCATGCATACACAGCAATCGGTGAATTTATTCGAAGGCATGCACCATCAACTTGTCCAACAATGTAATATTATGCCATTACCAAAAACAACTCCTTATGATTTTTCTGTATTATAAATGGTACTTCTTTTTTGTTAGTTAAAAAAAACAACAGATTGTGATTAAATTTTGTGTTTGTTTGTAATTATTATTGCTTAAATGTTTAAGATAAATATTTAAGACTTGACTTTCATGCAGAGATATATCTGATTGATGACACCTGGTGCTATTCATCATTATTATCAAACTCCTTTTGAGTGAGTGCTTAATCCTCTCTAACAAAAGCTCTGGACAGAAACCCTGATGTTTTGCGTAGTGCATATATGTCGAGACCTGTCAATGGGGAGATCACAGCTATTAGTGTTACTTTCATCACCTTGACCAAAACCAACTCTCCTAATTAAATGTGTCTGTTTATTAATAATAAAAACAGTATCCCTAATCAATCAATCAATCGATTGATCATCATCATCTTTCCTTTGCGTTCCTCATGGAACATAGGTCCTCGGTAAAAACACGCTACTTGCCATGTTCTCTTGGTAGTTTTTTAATGGCTTCCCAACTTTTTCCTGTCTTCTCTGCTTCAACCAGTACAATGTTTCACTACGTTTTTTTGGTCTTCCTCTAAGTCTAGTGCCCCTTCAGCTTCCTCTAAGTCTAGTGCCCTGAAGGGGTTCCAGTCTAAAGCCTGTCTAGCTCTGTTGTTGGTATCTTTTCTAAGGGTCAATCCATCTCCACTTTCTCTCTTAAGATCTGCACCTCTGTGTTTCTCTGTCCACCTGTCTCCCACAGTTTATTGTTTTCTATTTACCATTGTATTTTAAAGATTTTTCTGAGACATCTGTTGAAGAAGGTCTGCCTTTTTGTTGTTGATGCTTTAGTCGTTATCCATGTTTCAGAACCATACGGTAAGACCACCTTGACTATAGAGCTAAAGGATTGATTGATTAACAACTGTAAAATATGCACTTATTTTATTGTTATTATTTTTTAACATTTTTGTTAGTTCTTACATTTTATTACCTTGGAGTTACACATTGATATGTGTCTTTCAATATGGTCCACTTTTTGTTTTTACGTGTTTGCTTTATATTTAAAGCAATATTTTTGCTATGTTGCATAATCATGATTACAAGGTGAAACTATTAATGCATTTGTAATTTATGTGTTGGTATTAATAAATAGATTAATAATATGTGGAAAGTATCATTGAAATTACTTCAGATACTGGTAAGTCATTTTATGACTCTTTGACATATATAAGTGCAGATGATGTACTTTTCATTTATTTTTTTTTAGCCAAAAGTCAAAACTTACCACATTAAATATTTTACAGTTCCAGATTTAAAAATTCTAACCTGCTATGGGATTTTATCTTGACACATTTGACTCATCAGTCTAGTGCTTTACCAAACTGAGAAGGCCTAGTGTACAGTACATTACAATACATAACATAGTTTAATTGGCAAAAAAATAAATAAATAAATGCATAACTAATATGTTCCTAAAAAATTTGAAAGTGTGGCATTAAATAAATATTCATAACTTCAAAATTTTGCTTAGTTACATCATTGACTTATAGAAGCATGTATCTATGATTACATGCTAATAGTTCCATACATTGAATATTTTTCATTATATTTTTGTCTTTGCACTTCACAAAAATAGAATAATTAATGACTGAACAATGCATTAATTATTATTTTGCAGGGGACATAACCGCTGTCTGGCGTAAATACTCTGATTCTTTTTTTCTGATTTGTGTATGTAAGGATGACTAAGTTCCTGAACTACTATTGTTATAATCTTCAAACATGCTAGTAGGATGTTAGCAAAACTGCTCTGCATACTGTATGTACTTGTTCATTGTCATTTGCTTCATGTTGTATGTACTTGTTCATTGTCATTTGCTTCATGTTGTATGTACTTGTTCATTGTCATTTGCTTCATGTTGTATGTACTTGTTCATTGTCATTTGCTTCATGTTGTATGTACTTGTTCATTGTCATTTGCTTCATGTTGTATGTACTTGTTCATTGTCATTTGCTTCATGTTGTATTTCATAGTTTAATTGTGTCATACAGTTGTTACATTTTGCCTGTGACTGGTAATGTTCTACAGTTAGGAAATTACTTCGGGACATAGCTATTGTAACCATTATAATACTAAAAATGTATATCTATTCAATTCAGAAGTCAAGGTGACAAGAAGTCAAGTTTCTCGTTTTAAAAGCTACCGGTATTGTAAGACTCTACCTGGGTATCTTACAAGCGAAACTATAATAGGCATTTATGTAAAATAAAATCCTTTTTTTTAAGCAAAGTTTAATCGCTCCAGCCCCTCTCAATGTTGCAAGTTTTATCTCCCCTTTTCTATATTAAACAAAATTAATGACCACTACTTGATTAACTAACTTGTTTTATTATAATTATTGATTCGTGTGTAGTCATCGACAATGAATAATTATGCCAAATTTCAACTACGGTATATCCATACATGGGAAATAGGAGACAAAAACAAGGTGTACAAGAATTCAGACTCACGGAGGAGTGAGTTAATGTATATTAAACTTTGTGAACATTTAGCCCTGACTTTACTACTCACAACCATGACCAGAGACAACATTTACAAGCTTAATGTCATGCCAACAGGGCCGCTGCAAGGTTTGTGGCCGCCTGCTTGCGAAATTGAAAAATGCCGCTTACGTAGTAAACACAACTTTCAAATTTATATATATATATATATATATTTAGTTTCTTTCTAGGTCTACCCTAATTAAATATAGTATGCAAAGTGCTGTGTAGATCTAACAGTTTGAACTCTTACTTCCAATCATTTAAATAGTCAAAATACATGTTTTACAGTAGCATAATATTTGTAATTTTTGTTACCTTGGCTCCATCATATCCAACAACACTCTACTGGATAAAGACATAAACAACAGGATAGCCAAGGCAATGGCCACCATGTCACAGCTGCAGAAGAGAGTCTGGGACAACATATTGCTGACTAGCAGTACTAAAGCCCTAGTTTACCGGACCTGTGTGTTGAGCATCTTGCTGTACGGAAGTGAAACATGGTCAACCTACTCATGGCAGGAAAAAAAGCTGAATGTTTTCCACCTCCGATGCCTAAGGCGGATCTTTAAAATAAGGTGGCAAGATAAGATAACCAATGAGGAAGTGCTACAAAGAGCAGGGTGCCAGGACATCCGCAGTGTTATCAGCAGCAGACGCCTTGGCTGGCTTGGCCAAGTTCGTAGAATGCCAGTAGGTCGACTTCCACAGGACATCCTGTATGGCGATCTAATAGTAGGCAGGAGAGCCGCTGGTCGCCCACTTTTACGTTATACGGATGTATGCAAACGCGACATGAAGCTCTTCAAAATCGACACTGGCAACTGGAAGGGTCAAAGATTGCAGATGTCATACACAACAGAAGCAGAAAGAAGGGTGAAAATGCAACGGCGCCTGGTGATTATATATGCCCAGCCTGCGATCGCAGCTGTGTATCAAGGATTGGCCTCTTTAATCACACAAGAAGTTGCAAAGGGAAAAGATCGTCTCTCGAGACGTAAAATGCCACAGAATATTTGTAATGTAAAAAATGAAATCCATTTTCACTTCAAGTTCTTATCGCGATACAATTACTATTAAATCTAAAGGTATGGTCTTTGATTCCCAAGATTAAGGTAAAGTATTTAACGTGGCTATGCAGACAAATAAAACAACTTGAGTAACACCAAATCACTTCAGGACATAGTAGGCCTAAGACTTAAAAAGGAAAGTAACAATGAATAGCCTACATAAAACACTGAACAGCTTACAAAGATATAGTCTAATAAAATAAAGACACATTTCATACAAAGACTAATTCTTCACTAGCGCTGTTAGAGCATGGAACGGGCTCCATGAATCAGCCTGGAAAACAGATGACGAGTTTTACGACTCGATTTAAGAGACATTCCTCTAAAAACTATAACTTGTACATGAAAGACTAGAACGACACTTGGATACGCGTTGGACGTAATTATTTTCTGCTAATAAGGCATGTCTGTAATTTATATGATGATGTTGCAGAATCCTTGAAATAAAGACTGCGAGAACTGAACACGGTGCACGCACACAAAAATTAAAACCAATTTTTTTTTTTTAAGGTAACATTGGAATCATTAGAATCGGCCTCCTGGAAACGCTGCGAACGTAGATCATCCTCCGCCTGCGGTTTTAAAGGCCAAGCAATTGGGGTTCGTAAAAACCAGGATGTCCAACCTAATGTGTGGTTCAATGCCTGCGAATTAAAGTGGACAGTGCATGCCTGTACGTAGATGCACACTCAATAAGCGTCGCTTCGAAAGTACGTTTTTAGAGACGCCATTGCAATAAGCCGCCCCGCTGGTGACGTGCTTTCGGAGACTGAAAATATATAACGGTTCCTAACTTCTCCAATATCTTTCAGCAGAGGCGGCCTTAGCAGTACGCGGGGGCCATGAGCCGTAAGAGTACCGTAGACTATAAAATAAGTAGGCCACTTGCCACCCCCCCCCCCCCAAGACGCTTAATTCTGCTTCCAAGTATGCTATTGTCTGTCAATTAATTTCCTTGGTTCTGGGCGACTCTGCAATTTTCCTCTTACCCATTTGCTTCTCCTTCCAAATCTTGGTATTTGTATTTCTGGTATTTCGAGGGCCAGCGTCTTGTTCGGGCCTCTTGATAAAGAACGCAGTTTTGAAGGACATGGTCAGCATTCTCTCGGAACACTCCACATGGGCAGATTTCGATAGTTCCAATTTTTTAGTTTTCTCCATATAGTTTTCTTTCTTTATTGGTATTTTAGGGCCAGCGTCTTTCTCATGCGAAAGATTAGACGTTGACTTTGTCGGGATAACTTATAATGGGCGTCGTCTTTCTGGTGATTCGAATGAGAGCTTGTCAATTTGTCGTTTATTCTTTTCCATTTAAGTTTCTTCATTTCTTCTGGATAGAGTGCAATGTTCAATTGTGTGTTTGTTCTCCCACACTTGGTAAGTGTGCCAGTCTTCTCATTTCCTTCTAGTTTAACATGTGTTGGTATCTATTAAATAGCAGTTGCTGTTGTTGTTGAGCTTTATGAGGTTAACTAGTGATAAATACCTGGATTTTTTTTTCGTGATGGTGATTGGTGATTCTTTCAGACCTTGCATTCTAGGCCTATAAGGCAGTTAGGCAGATGATATAAAGATAATCTGTTTCGATGGCCCACGTTTAACGAGGATGTCATGTGGCCAGTTCAACGATCAACCGCCTTTACTTTTCCAAAACTAATAATAGGTTCCCATTAGAGTTGGTAGTATTGGTTTTACAATGGTGATGCAATTCCAACGTTTATATAGTAAATACTTTTAGTAATGTTTACGTCGCATGACTAATATTAAATAAAAAAGTTTGATAATGCACTGAACTAAATATAGATTTAGCTGAAATGTAAATCGCTGTTTGAAGCACAGCAGATGAATTTTGTGTAACCCTGAGACTCAGCATATTAATTAGATCTTTATAGATCTAATATCTAAATTGTCTAAATATCTAATAATAATTATAATGGAGACGTAAAGCCCAGGATAGATCAGAATGGAAAGATGTGCTAGAGTAGGCCAGGGTCTTCAATCAATGGTGGGGATGAATCATCAATGATCAATCATGAAGTATATAATTTATAATTATAATAAATATATACAATATAGATCTAGATCTAAATAAATACTAAAATAGTAGATCTATTCACTAAATATTGATCATCTATATTTAATTTATAATTATTAATTATTATAATTATAGATAGATCTAGATCTAGTGTCTTCTGAGAGTGAGAGTACTAGACTCTACTCTCTAGTACTAGTGACTGACTGGTCTGATTAAATATAATAAATTTAATAATAAAAACATACTAAATAACTAAGTTGTCTAAGTATAATAATTAGACTTAGACTAAGTCTAATTATTATTATATACTATTATTACTATACTTGACTATAGATTTACTTAGTTACATTTATATATTATTTTATTATATAATTATATTTTATAATGGTTTATTATAATCTTATGTCTTATAGTTATATTCTAATATATATATATATATATGGCTATATAAACTACATTAGGCCTACACAGTTTAGATTGTGACTGGGCTTATCTAAAAAAATATTTCCTGAAGGCTGAATATTACCCAAAACTTTTAAGAATTTCATATATATATATATATATATATATATGTTGAGTCAAAGCTTCTGTGGCTGAACTCCACCAGAGAGGCTTAAATTTGACTCATTAAATCTATAAAATTCAAGATTTTTAATGATAAACTTAAGATTCCATCAACACTTATCATTATAACAATGTGTAGAATGTAGATATATATCTAGATCTAGATGAATTCTTTTCTGAAGGGTATATCTAGATCTGTATTGACTAAAAATTAAAAAAACAAACAATTGTGATATAATTTTTAAAATATAATTTTACAGGTTTAAACCTTCAAAATCTTATGCTGATCAGTAGAAATAAAACAGTATTCTTCCAGTCAGAATAGCTGCAAATGTCAGATTTTATACAGCACAGCCAATCTAAAATGGACAGGATCTGGTTTCAGTTTAAATCATATATGTTAAGCCAAATGCAATCCACAGGCCAGATAATGACATCAGTATTTTTAAAGGAATATTTTCGCTGTATGAAATTAAATAGCAATACTGGACTTTCTGAAAGTGATTTGATAAGTACAGACTCTATTTTAGACACTTTGGAAAATATTTGTTTTCCAAGCATATTTCTCAAATTTCTATGGTTTCTGCTGTTGAATATGAACATTTGTTGCCAGGATTTGCAGACAATAAATGAAAGCTCAGCTTCAGACTTTGCATTGTTTGTGTCCTTGTGCCACTTGGAAAAAAACTGCATGCAGTTTATTATTGAAACTAAAAAACATATTACCATTGACCAGAAGGGGCATATTTGCAGCTCATTAAGTTGTGCTGATGAGAATCAAGAAAGTAGTCTCTTAATTAAGGAACTGTCTGTCAAATTTAAACAGTTTGTAGATGATTCACCAACCATTTTCAAAGATTTACATCTGTTTCTTAATAATGAAGACCTAGTTGTTGAAAAAAATATTCAACAAGATGTCAACTTTAAATCTACAAATATTAGGAAAAATAACTGTCTAGATTCAGAAAAACTTGTAAGCTTAGTTGACTCAGACACAAAGTTCAGGTTGGATGATTGTCAGAGTTTAATGTTCTTGGCAAGCAAAGAAGGGTCTACAAATGTTGACTGCTGTTCAAACGTTAAATCTCAACTCAATGTCCAGGAATCTAATGTTTGTGACACTTCTAAAGCTTTAGCGACAAAGTGTCTAAATGGATCTAAACCAGAAATGACTGCTGCAAAATATGTTTGTATACTTTGTGGAGCTCATTTCAAAAAAAGAAAAATATTGTGCTTACACCTAAATTTGCACACTGACCAGAAGAAATTCTCTTGTAATGTTTGTCACTTAACATTTAACATGAAGTCCGAATTTGAATGCCATAGTTGCAATTTAAGAAAAAAAAACTTTAAAGGAAAGGACAATTTTCCTGTTTTAAAAATTGTTAAGAATATACCAAAAATTAATTATCTCCCCTACTCTGACCTAGATAGAAGGAAACAAAAAGAAAGAAAAAAGAAACAATTAAACTTTGATGGAAAAAAAAAATCTCTAGATGCTAAAAAGGGTTATACCACCACTTGCATTTTGTGTCAAGCATCATTCAGCAATAAATTATGTCTTAATGCTCATTTAAAAATGTGTCAGATGAAAAAATTATCATGCAAATATGTTTCCTCCAATCTAGTAAAATTAGCAAATCATGAAGGCAAGAAACGTGATGGTAAGAGTGAGTCCTTACAAGCAATCACTGAAAAAGACATTAATACTACCGGTACTCAAAAGCTGCTACTTTGTAAGCGATGTGACTTCTCTGCAGTACTTCCATCTGATATGAGATCTCATCTTAAGATACACTCTGACGACAGATTTGTATGTGAGGTTTGTGGTGTATCCTTTTTAGAGAAGGCTAAACTCAAACGGCACGAAATGGTTCACACTGGAGAGCAGCCTTTCAGCTGTGAAGTCTGCGGTAAATGTTTTGCTGATAAATCTCATCTGACAGTTCATTTGAGAATCCATTCTGGAGAAAAACCATTTAAGTGCCACTTTGAAGGATGCACTTCTGCATTTGTTGAATCATCCAAATTGAAAAATCACATGCGTCGGCATACCGGTGAAAAACCTTACATATGTGAAGTGTGTGGGTTGTCATTTGGAGTTCTTTACAGCTTGAAATCTCATATGAGACGACACACCGGAGACAAGCCATACAAGTGTACATTCTGTAGTTATGCTTCCTCCCAGTCTTCCAACCTCAAAGCACACATGACAGTGCACAATGGCAACAGACACTACTGCAGCATGTGCACCGCTTCATTTCATTCTGTTTCTAAGCTAAACAAACATGCAACAGTCCATTTTGATATTGATGAAGATATTGCTAATTTGAAAGCTAATGCAGTACTAAACAAGGCAGTTTATAATAGTGCTAATTTAAACTATTTGCCTGCTTACAAAAACATGAGTTGTACTAATATTGCACCAGCTTGTGAGCCCGTATCGCAGGCTCATAATTTTCCATATTTGAACTTTGCGCAAATACAAAATAATGACCAGTCTCTATCACCTTATGCTGCTCAGGAAGCAAGTTTTTGTGAAAAAAATATTTTTCCTAGTCCACATGGCTTTCCTGAACATTTTCAAAATATTACAAGTAGCAAGATGAACCACCCTGAGCAAAATGAGTACTTTACTGATTCCCTTAGTTCAAAACTTGCCAACCAATCAGCTTTTACAGCAAAAACTATTTTTCTGGACCAGGAGCCCTACTCCCAGTATAGTAGTCTTTCAGTCCGAGCACCCCTGGAATCTGAAGTGCTGTGTAGTGACCGTTATTTTCAGAATGTCTCTGAGCATCTGCTGTTAACAGACTTGGGGAATAGTGCAATTCATAAATAAAAATACTTTGTTATAAATAGATGGGTCAAACAGAATAGAGGTAAAATCATTAATCATCTATATCATAATATAATCTGTATAATGCAGACAGTAACCTTTATGTTTTTTAAAATACCTGTATGCAAGTATACATTCACATTATCCTTTATGTGCTTTTTTTTTTCTTTTCAAACTGTTTTTATGCAATTAAAATGTTATCTACACAGACTGAATTAGAAATTTTGTGTTTGTAAATAATTTATCTTTAAATACATTATGTGATCTACATGAGGTAAATAAATATGTTTCTATGGCCACAATGGTGTTAAAATATTTAATTTGTTTTTGTATGTTGACTTATGTTAAACAATATTGGAAGCCATAACAGCATGATCATAACAGCATGATGCTGACACACTATCAGATTTTTGTATTGATTGCTAAGTAGCTGAAACTAGTCAAACAGATCTATGTAATGCACCAGTATACACTTACTTCATTAATAAGTGTGGTATTAGGTTGTAGCGCCAGACAGTTTATAAAAACTTACCTTGTGGGCATACCAGTACTTGAACATTTACACAAAAACTTCTTGTACAAACAGAATAAGCTTGACTTAAAATATTTGCAGCATTCTGTCATAGACCTTAGTGAAATCACAAGTTGTTGAATGATTACAAAACATCTCAAGGCACTTAAAGCTACTAATTCAACACATACACAAGGGATGTTTTCTTCTGCCTGAGCTGTTCAACTTTAATCGACTCATCTGCAGTAATCCAAGAGAAAGTTGTAACTAGACACACATATCCTCTATTACAATACTCATTAATAAAAAAGATATTTAAGATATCCTTTCTCTAAGAAATTATCTTCAACCCACCCATCTATTTCTCTTTCCTCTGGACACACAATATTTCTATTTGAGGGTTACTGTTGCTATTCAACTTCTAGTTCATTGAGATTATCTCCCCTACCCCATGTATTCTGGAAATGTTAATTTGTGGGGCAAAAAGCAAACATGTATGTGGTTAAAGCTATATAAATGTGACAGACTATTATATTGGAATATTTTGGTAATAATGTTAGACTCACCAGTATAAATAGCACAGTTACTACATATTAACATTAAGCTTTCAAATGTAAGCCCAATTTTAGTAGATGACCTTTGCAAAAATTTCTTCAGAAACCAACCTTATATTACTGGAGGCTGTTATTTTTAGAATGTAGGTACAGTATATTAATTATAGCGTTAGGAACAAGGATACTTAACATTGAGATATTTAACTGTCCACATACAATAAACAAAATTGATATGCATGAAAAAGTCCACAATTGTCTTATGTTTGTGTGCTTTCAATTTAACACTAGGCTTTCTCTCCACACTGCAACTGTTAGCTACCCAACTTCCTTTTCATTTGGTGAACAAGCCATTAATAAAGTAAATAGTCTTGTGACCAAAAACTAACTGGTTCCAGTATTAAGTATGTCCTTTGAAAACCAACTAAAAAACTAAGTACTTGTAAGCCACTTTCCACATACACAAAATTCATTAGAACAAAACTTAAAAATGGGGACTGAAAAATACACATGTAACTTCTCACAATGAATGATTGTTTTAAAGTCTTTCTTGGCAAAAATCCAGTATTTCAATTAAATTAATTTATGTGGTCTCTGTTCTATTTATCTGAATGTTTCTGTTATTAACTATGAGAAAAAAATGTTTCTGTTATTAACTATGAGAAAAAAGAGTCTTTGTAATCACAACAACTTTCCATAAGTCTCAATAAAGCAGTCAGTCTTGATTTGATTTTAGGCACATCGGCACAATTTAGGCCATGTCGTGCCTGACAGTCTTAAAACGGCCTCAAGTTGAACTGTTCAATTAAAGAACATAGAATTTTGTATAGCATGCAATATTTACCATAAATATTTTATTATGTGGCTACGATCTCAGATGACAAAAAAAAATCAAGAAACACCTGAATTCAAACTGCCAATCAATTTAATAAACTGGATGAACTAAGTTAATGCCAAAGATTTTAAAATTAGCAATCAGTGAACAAATTTAATGATTTTTACACTAAGAACATAGCATCAACTACAGTGTAACTTATTGGGCAAATAAATGACAAAGTCATACAAACTTCTACATGAAGATTCTTTAGAGAAAGTAATGTTTTCATTAGAATGCATGAAGTGTATGATCTTTGAGGCTACCAATAAATTCAGACATCTCACAAATACCAGCACACACATTTTCTAATGACCCAACTGTATGTGATGATAGTTAATATAGAATGTTCTGTGACAGGTGCATATAACAAGATCAACAATCTTATCAGACTGAAATGTAGTGTTCACATTTTTTGTTGCGATGATAATAAAATCCACATTTTCTGATTAGTGCACACACAGAGTAATGGCATATCTAATATTTATGCACTTTTTATATAGGATTATACTTTAAATTATAAGTTGTATAAATTTTTACTTAAAAAAAAACAACAACATTCCCAGCATTTGTAAAATGTATACACAATTCAAAACTAAATAATTTCTTTTTAGTTACATGTTAGTAAACTATATTCAATACAAAATAGTATATACAGTATATACTAAAAATTTAAATTGCATCATGTGTGTTAAATTATATATTTAAACACTAAACAAATGATCATTTTGTCTGATGTGTAAAGCTATTGCTGCATTATGCCCAGCTCATTATTGCACCTTAGGTACATATCCCTCATTCAGAACAACACAATTTCACAGAAATAAATTACATTGCTTTATCATTAAGACTTCCCAAAAGCCACTCATCTTTTTTTTTTTTTTGAGCAAGAATTTCTAATACAGTGAAAAATATATTTAAAACACTTGACAGTAATATGCTAGTACAGAAACAAAATAACATGGAAGACAACATTTCTTCAATGTTTCAGTATTAGATAAACTGCATAGTCAAAATAGCTGCTCGTGAGATTTTTATAGAAAGAAATCTAATAATTACAACATTAAGTGAATTACTTATAGCAAGGTGAAGTTTTATATCAGAAACTAAAATAGATAATAGTTCATTAATAGATCATCACAAATTACATTTCACCCACATAAAGCTTATGATATATTTTTAACATATCACAATTTTTTTTTTAAACACAAGTTTAGTATATCTTGGTCTCAAAAGAAAATTATATTAAAATCTTGTATCATTATAAATACCTATTTATAATAATATATAGAATTAGCCCACTAGCACAAATCCCTTAAAATTTCAAAGTAAATATTTCAGTGAGATTGAATGTCTCATGCAGGCAGATCGAGGTAGCTGGCACCATCTGATGGTGGGCAGACAAAGAATGTTGCCTTTCTACCACTGGCAGTATATTTGGTCTGTAAATAAAATAAATCAAATGGGAATTACAAAAGAATAAAAACTGATTAGATGTGGATATGTCCAAACATTCCGTAAGAGTTTTCTGGAATATTTTAGCCTAACAAGATTAAAAGTACTGGTATATAAAAATGACAAAGAAATGATTCTTTCAAATCTCAAGACAAGCATAATTAGTAATAAATTATGTTAAAGTATTGTAACAAGCGACCAAAGTTCATAGATTTGACATTTTAACTTTAAAAAAATTATTAAATTTGTATTGTTAGAATGCAGAATCACCTCACACAATTATTTTCTTGGGTATACACAAGAGTGATGCCTAATCCTACTAATCTTGAATTCATAAAACAACTAGAAGGCCTGTAAGGCAAACTTTTGACTTGCCAACACTACACAATAATAAACTTTTAAAATAAATATTTCTTGTTAAAAACTTTAAATTCTGCTGAGTTAAATTTAGTTAACCAAATTCTATAATAATGAAATTCCATCCTTTTTTAAATAAAAAAAAAGGAGCATTTGATAGCATCCATCCCAAACCTCTGGGAAATAGCCTGCAACAAATATTCCAGATTCTGCAACATCTATTTAGCAAATCTAGCTGTTTCGTCAGAACAGACCATAGAATAATAAAGTTCAACATGGAGACAGTCTGAAAAAGGGTATATCTTATCTCAAATTCTAATTCTGCTAGTCATGAACTATATCACGAAAAAAAACAAACATGAAGAATCAGGCTGTATTCGGTATTCCCTGGAATGAACCAAACCGATTGATGGACCTTAACTTTGTAGATCTCTAGCATTACTCTGGAATACAATTAAATGTATACAAGAGAAGACAGAGCCTCAAAGACATTCAAAATTGCCTCCATATCTTTGATACAACCAAAGTTATATTGGCTACAAGTCATCATTGAGCATATGGAACAGAAACTTCACCTATTTAGGCAGCATTATTCAAAAGCAATATTATAAGGTTTCATATCGATTAAAGAAAACAAGATCAGTCTTTCAAATACTACAGCCTATCTTGTTAAATCAATTAAGACTATAGACCATGATCCACATCAATACAATCATTTTTCCAATTGCCACTTACATTTGTGAGGTATGGAAGTTGTCCATATTGGTTGAAAAGAAACTAAAGGTGGCTAAACAGTGATGTTTGAGAAAGATCATTGGAATAATATACCTAGATCATGTCACTATTAGAGAAATCCTTTGCCATAAGGGCATTCACCCCCTAAGTGAAGTGGTGACCGAACTTCGAACTTCATAAGACATTCGCAAGACATCCTTAAACAAGATGAAACATTTACCTAAGTCAGCCATAACATGGAAGCCAGAAATAGGAAATTGTAAACAAAGCCATCCATGTCTAATATTGCACCTTTATAGAACACTTAATTCATGAGCACCAGCCGGGAAGAGGCAGTGAACATTGCCTATGACAGACCTTTGTGGAAAGAGCTAGTCACTGAATGGTGTAGGAGGACTTAGCCCTAAATAAGTACTGTAATCTAATTTAAAAAATAAAAAGAGCCATACGCTGTCAGATGATTACTAGTACTTACATCCATGTGTTTTATAACTTTATCCACAGCACTGGCTTTAAGCAGGGTCACTGTGCAACCACCAAAGCCACCACCAGTCATGCGAGATCCATAGACCCCTTCATCTTTCATCTCCAGGGCAAACTCAACAAGCTGATCCAGTTCTTTGCAAGACACCTCATAATCATCCCTGCAGTAAACACACATTATTACAAACAAGTCATTCTGAAGTTGTAAGATAGCTGTGACTTACAATAAGTATGGTACCAGATGTTTTTAGTGTATAAAGAGTTAACATGATCTAAAAAAAAATTTATTACAAAGTTTGATCAAGGTTACATCAATGAGAAAATGTACATTAAAAAGATCGCCTTACCTGAGTGAGTTATGACTAGCAACCATGTAATCCCCAAACCTTTCATAATCCCCCATTTCAAGTGCAGCAGAAGCTTGATCTGTACGTTTTATTTCTGTTATCACATGTCGAACCCGGCAAAATGTTTCTTTGTCAACTTCCCCTTTTTTAGCTAATCAAGAAAAAAGTGTTCCAATTACATTTAAATAACAGACAATCATGAGTTCAGTGCTTTTGTAGTTCTACCTCCCTCTGCTTTGGAGCAACTGTTTCTCTGTGTGTCAGTGACTTGATACGAGAAGGGAGATAGAATATTTGCACACAAAGTATTAGGTTACTAAATGAAAGGAGATAACATTGAATACAAGTTCATGAAGCAATACCTTGTTCACTTTCCTCAATTCTTTTACGGGTAGCTACAAAAAATAAAATTGAAGATTTTAAGCAAATAAGCTCTTAGCTCATGAATAGCTATTGGTTCTCAAATGAATTGGACATACAAATAAAAGTTGTGGATTCAAAGCTAATTCCCAAAGAAATGAGAATCATTTTGATCAGTACTGTTTCACCAGCCCACACTTCATCTCACAGAAGCTGAAACAATGAAGGACGCTACCTATGAAAAAGATTAATTAGAAGTCTGGCAGGTTGGATGGTTTCTTTCCCTGGTAGTGTGTTGCTGTTAGGTGGTGGTGTCAAATCAGAGAGATCTATGGTTTGTGCCCTGGTAAGAACCATTCATAATTTCACCTTTTAAAAAAAAAATTCATTCAACATTTTCTCTCATCAAAGTTTGGTCCCTAGTGCTGCTTTTATGTAATACTAGCTGGATATGACCTGTGGTCTGCAGGTCCTAGTTTGGGTATTACAGATCTAGTGGATTGGATGTAGATCATTTCTAGATACATGTCAAACATGGAGAATGTTTCCTTCACATTATATTTTATTATGTCACGAAACTAAAAGTAGAGTGTGAAACTTGGTTTACCTGTTTTACAGACATATTCATTTCAAATATATAATACTGTGAAAATGGGTTTACCCAACTTGCCAAAGCTTTGTTCTTTAATAGAGATAAATTTAGGTATTTTTTAAAAGCACTTCTTAGTTGTGGGAGGGACATTAAACATACACTACCGTCTTTGCCATGATCTAAGGAACATTCATGCCAAGTTTTATCAAGATTGGTCATACAGATTTGATTTCTATGCAGGACATACAGACATACATATTTTAAATTATATATTTTAGATGTATGCATGATTTAAAATGGAGGATAAAAAACTATTGTCCTTATTTTTCTTTAAGCACAATAACATCCTATTGTCAATATTTGTGTGACCATAATGCATATATACTAAATCTTCAACAACCTTCAAGGTCTAATTCTGTAGCATCTCTCAAGCTGGTAACTCCTAAAACTTTAGCTGCTGTCTCACACTGTTTCCTTCTTGTTGGGTACTCAGATCCAGTCAGTTCATGTTTGACATTGGAGTTGGTGACTAGTACTACTACATCAGGGTTAGACATTGGCACCAGACGTCCAATCTGAGATCTAGAAGATACAAAGATTTTGGAACAACAAGAATAAATTAATTTAAAAAGTGAAATTTTCTCACTAGAAATTTTAATAAAATTTAAACTTGCCTTTGAGCACACACAAAAAATCATTAAAATTAAATGTTTGCTTTAAAACAATTAACTGTTAAGAGTGCACCTTGTGATGTAATTAGTTGTGTCATGCTGATAAGGGTAGAAACATACCCAAGGTAGATTTTCATTAAAAGTGTTACACACAAAATTAATAATTTAGTCCCTTCTAAATACTCATGAGTAAATTTACACAATAACCCAACCTAAATGGCAATGGTTAGTTTGAACCTTCCAAAGTCAATTGTAATGACTAAGAAGAATTACAAATTTGGCTAATGCCTTTTTGTTTTTGTTACATAAATCTAATAACTAAAAAAGGGATTATTTAGCATTTAAATAATGTATTCCTTCTATATAACAGATAATACAACAAAATAAATATTTGTATAATTTTCTAAATGACAACTTTTTATTCTCTTAATATAATTACATGGAGTTCATTCTTTTTAAGGAAATATTATAGTAGGACTATCAGTATAAGAGCTGAAATAACTTTGAAACTTGGTTGTATAATTTATAATAACACTGAGGCGTTAACTGTTGTACAAAATTAAGCGCTACAGCAAAAATATTAAAGTGGACAGTAAGGCAATGTTTGAAATGAGGAGACTTGCTCTTACCGACAATCAATCAGCAGTGCATGGCCTTCTTTACCCATCATGGAAATAAACTGGTCCATGATGCCACAAGGCATACCAGCAAATACATGCTCAGCCTTCTGACACTTGAGAATTTTTTCAATCAGAGGAATGTCTGCACCCTCAGCACAAATCTGCTCCAGGAAAGTGTATGTTGCTACTTCTACTGAGGCTGAACTACTGACTCCACCTCCAAGTGGCACAGATGACACTATGACAGCATCAAATGATGTTAATTTTCCTGTTTAGAACATTCAAACTTTAAATTAGTTATTTCAATATGTGATCAAATGTTTTGAAAATTGTACAAGTTGTACTAATAAAAATGTCATGTGCTTCCTTCTGACACATTAAGAGCACAGGGACACTATATTGTCATCTTCCCACATACTAAGAGAACTAGTCAATCCAATATCTTATTATTAAATTAAATAATAATATTCAAACAAGCTCTTTCTTAAAGAAGGGATACTAGTTCACTAGTTTTAAACTTCCACACATACATGGTTACATTTTAGCCAACACTAAGCTAATGAGAAATGTTGAAAATCTGTTTTAGAAATGAATGTCTCAAATTTAAATTATGGTGTTCCGCACCCCCCCCCCCCCCCCCCCCCCCCCCCAGGCTTTATCATTTTTTAAGGGTAGTACAAGATCACTGAGCTGTGGCATGACACCCTTTTAAACCATTACCCTCAGAAAAATGAAGCTTACAGAATCTGGTTCATAAGTCTAGAGCTGAAACAATACCTTAGAGCCTGGTTTATTTTTTTAAAAGGGAGTTCTGAATAGAAGGAGTAGTTTTGATGTTTATGCAGATGACTAGACACTGTTTCCTATCCCTCCCCCGATTTCTCATGTGAGGCTCCTAGCAGGCAATGGTCTCAACTTGTTGACTTTAAAATGTGTCATACTGACACAACCAGCACTACAAAGTAGCCTCACTTTCCTAAAAATGTCAGGTAATCATTAGAATTGTCTGGACTTGGGGACATAAATTACTGATTTACAATGGCAGCTTTCAAGGGACACAAACTGCCTTTCTGTTTCAAAATAAATGTTAAGATTGCAGTGTTTTAAAACTGAATACAATAATCCCTTGTTTTATGCAGGGGATGTATTCCAAGACGACACCCGAAAAACAAATTGCTACAAAGTAGAGAAAAGATATTTTTTCTATGTATTTAAGAAGTCTTCAGATTTTAAAAACCCTCTGTGTACTGTTTATATGCAGCCATTAAATAGTCATTCTAGAATGTTTTTCTGCTGGAACTATTTGTGATATTAATTCTTAATCTTTAGAATTGAAGACATTGCCATTTGTGATATCCTATCAGTTTCTTTAAAAGAGTAATTTATATGTTGTAAGTAAGCTTATTTAAATTTCACTAGGATGTGGAGAGGAACAATACATGTACTGTACGCAAGAAATACTTGTAAATTAAGTATATTGTCACTACAGTAAAGTATATGTAAATTTTTCAAAATACCTTAAATTTACACACAACAATAAAAAAACAATGAATGAAATAAAAAGATGCGGAAGAGGATTTCAAAATGAAATAAGATTTTTTCTCTGTTCTTTGCTGATAAAGGGCAATATATAGCAAAAGATATACAAGAATTTTGTGTTTTTTTAATGGCTTTGATGAAATATTTTGGCTATTCATTTTTCATAGTTACATAGGTTTTTCCTCAATATATATAGCAGCTATAAGCCGCCTCGAAAAAATCTTGTAAAGTAGTAAATCTTCAAAAGATTAGCCATGAAGAAGCAAGGGATTCTTATGTTTTTGATAAAATTATCTTACTTACTAAATTTATAACTGAATGATGCAATATGTTAAATATCAAGCGTTGACACCATATGTTATCTATTTAAAAGTTTACATAAACTGTCATCTGCTTGACACTATCAGCCAGGTCAAGGTCAAAGTCAAAAGAAACAAAATGCCTTCATTCAATTAAGATAAAAACTAAAGAGAAAAACAGAACCAGGTCAAGACTAGCAGTGGAATTGTAACAAGGTCACTAGCTTAGGCTGACAGTGTTATACTGGTCCTAAAAAGTATTCATTCACAGACTCAAATTCTGAGAAAAACCTGAAGCTCAAAATTGTCCAATCAGCTAAATAACATGTATTTCTATGTAGGTTTTAAAGAAATATTTATAAAAAAAAAGACAACTTTTCAAAATTATGAGCCATGTATGTAATTGAAGTAAAAATATGTTCTACTGCATAAAATACAAATTAATTTATTTAAAATGTTTACTATTGCCAAGGCTAAATGTACATTTTGTCATTTATTTTCATTTTAATTACCGGTACAAACATATTTTAAAGAAATATGGTAACTCTAAGGCCATTAAGTAGAAAAGTTCAGAATAACATTGGCGAGTAATATTGTTTTCTAAAGACAAACATCTTAAAGTTTAATATTAGTCCTGCTATTATCAAATCATAAAAATCACTTGCTAAATATGTATAAAATTTGTAGCCTAATTGTCTAGATTAAAGAATATATGAATAATAACTATAACAACTCAAGAGATATAAATTCTTTCTCCTTCAATATTGTCAAATAGAAATAAATAGTTTTGCAATGACATTTCAATAATGCCCTGCATGCAAATATTTTGTATAAAAACGGCTGTGTAGTTTTTTTTTACTCGTTACGGATAAATACATTTTTTACTCAGTAAATTTAAAAAAGATTAATTGTCCATCTAATTTTCTTTTTCTAAGCACTATTTATACCTTCTACTTTACAATTAGTGCTGTCAACTTTAAACAAAAAACTATGAGCTACCTGGCATTTGTGCTGCAACACCCTTAACATAATTGCACCACTTTGGCTTCCCTGGTTTGATGTCATCCACACTAAACTCTGTGTACCAAGGCTCATCTGTGGAAACTGACAGGGTCTCAACACGACATACGCCAGAGGTTGTTGGATTACCAACTATGACAGTGACCATGGGCAGGGCCTTAGAAAAAAAGTAACCAGCATAAAAACATTTGAATTAAACAACCATCTCTCTGTATGTCTGCTTTATTTTTATATATACCATATAATCTTATTTTTTTTCTATGTTTTTTAAAGCCTACTTATGCACCATAATAAGAAACTAAAACCAGTTTCACTAGAAAAGAATGTGTGAACAAAACTATACAAGACATTGACCTCTCTAAATAGGTCAACAGTTTAATTATTCAAATTACTGAAAGATCAGTCTTTAAAAGAGTACAAGACCACTTGAGCATGATTTCTTTTTACTTCCATTTCAAGATTTCGCTTCAGGTTATCTTTTCAGCCATTTAGAAAGCAAAAGATAATGTTCACTTTTAGATAGGCCTATTATCTGTTAGATTTTTTTTTTAAGGTTGTTGATGTTTCTTTAAGTAAGAATTTTGACCTTTTAAAAAAAAAATTTAGAAGTAATTGAGAAATTCTACAAGTAACAAAAATACACCAGTACTAGACACAATGAATGCAATTAAAATGTGTACTAATGTAAAGTGTATAGAATTTAGATCAAGAATTGTATGAATATCCATTATAATTGATATGGATTGCATGTATAATCTTCAAATCATCACATATCCATTACAAATGAGGTTTTGATTGTTTTTTATTTTAGGCACATCGGCACAATTTAGGACATGTCGTGCCTGTACAAATGAGGACTAGATGGGAACGAAATTTGGAATTAAAAAAAACTTTATAAGAAAAATGAAAATTTTAATTGTAGTCTAGAAATAACTATTAACAGCCAAGTATTGTTTTACATATATACATATAATAATAGATATACATAACAAAATACTGGGAAATGTCTGGAACTGTTTGGGAATAAGGCAAGGAAAGTGTAATTTTGTATCCTGTACTAGATAATTTGGTTTTCATTCATTCAAAACAAAATTATAAACACTGCCCTCAAAGCTACTAAAGGTCATAATGTGAGTCCTCCCATCCATCAAATTCTATAATCAAAACTTTCTTGGTAGGCACTATTCATAACTAGCACATTTATTGCTAACCAAAGCTGTTGTCTATATCATTGAACAAAGATAAGTGTTAGTCAATGTCAAAGAGTAGTGTTGTGAGTTTGACTGTCCTGTAGTGTCTAAGGTGTAGTTGAGACAAAGGTATATATACAAACAGGCACAATGATACAATAGAGGCAATGGACAACAGATATGATTATAGATCCTTACAAGTAACTATTGAATCATAAAAAAACAAATGAAAATGAAGGGGAGTACATATTAGAATGGGTCATTATCTACAATGAACAAAAAATAATTGTATACAGGTTTATAATCCAGAGGCCTATTTTAAATCAAGGTGTATTTCAATTAGGATTGAATGTACGGATCCAATACTTTCATGAATTTCATTAGCAGTTAAAATTTGTCCAGTTCCTACTAGTAACTATTTACCTGCTCAATATATCTTGAAAATCCAACCACCTACTGCATCATCTAGTGGTACTCGCAAATGAATGCATTTGTTTTATGACTCTGCATTCATATAGAGGTTTTAAGTTGTAGTTTTAGAACTAAGAGTACAGATATTAATGATGATTGTCACGTACGCTTTGTCTATATTTAGCCCAAGGTTGTCGGCAGAATTTCAGCTACCTCGGGGATTATCCAAGTAGACAGAAACCTTTTATTAGAATAATTGTAATTGGTCAGAAAAGTTAACTATTGTAAGTTAAGTTGTATTTTATTGGTTGGCCATGTGACGGAGAGATGTTTGTCACGTGGTAACGCTCTAGAGTCCAGGGAAAGATTCTAGATTGCCTCCAGTGTCAAGCGGAACGTGTTAGAGAGAAGCTGTACTAAAGTCTCGTGTTGGAACTCAAAGAAAGATGACATGATTATATTATTGTGTAGATCATTTAAACTAGTAGAAATTTAGTTTGTGTTTTATTCTATCACAGTATATCATTGTAATTATTTGTGAATAGCTTTTCCAAGTTCTGAATTAAAGTATTTGTATTTGTCGAAGAGAAGTTTCTTCATTTAATTTAATAATAACATACTTAGATCGTCTTATCGACTAGCAACTTCTAGATGATCCTCTTATCAACTGGCAACTTCTAGATGATCATCTTATCAACTAGCAATTTCTAAATGATCATCTTAACTGACGATTTCTAAATCCTCGGCAATCACGATCATTGATTGTGCAATATAGATCAAGATAATCTTCAACCTGACATCTAGCACCATTGATGATCGTGACAATGATTCTTTTTTTTTCTAGTGACCATAGTCTAATCACTGATAGTCAAAATAGCAAAACATTTGAATAAAGGTGTTGTCTTAATACTGATACACAAGGGCTAGAACTAAAAGATGTTTACCATCTACAACAATGTAAAGGAGAAGAAAACTAAATTCTCAATTGTCTCTAAATTATACATTTAGTATAGGCCTACTTGTTAATATGGACCTAGATATATGTTAAAGTATGTACTATGTAGCTATAACTATGTGGACTACAGATCTAGATGTTGGGGTTTACTCACCATAGGAAAAACAAATCCATCGTTGTAATCAGTGTGCTCACCAATCAAGTTGACACGACCAGGTGCACGGGCTCCGATAGTGGGTTTGGATCCAAATCTTTTCTCAAAAGCTGTTGTAGCCTCATCAATTAGTTCACCAAGAGGACGAATTTGAGAAGCCATTGTGACTGTCTAAAAATGTTTATGGTATCAATATAGATTTAAATATAGATAATCTAGATATACGTCTATATCATATGAAAAGTATATGGTGATTATGATCTTTTGGTATTAAAATAAAATATAGATAAAGATTATTATTATTATACATATAGATCTAGATGACATAATAGTAATAGATTCTAGATCTAAATCTAGTAAAAATCTAGATCTACTATTGCCGTACTATTGTATTTAGACTAGTAGATCTATTTAGATTTAGAGTAGAGGAGCCTATACTGGACTAGATCTAATGATGATCTAATCTAATTCTAAATTAAATAGATCATCTTATACTGTAACTATACTCAAGACTTAGATCTATATATAATTATTATAATATATAGTAATATAGTTATAGTAAAAAAAAACATATAGTTGGTCTAATATAGTAGTGACTATAGACTAAAAATAGAATCAATTAATCAATAGATCTAGTAGCAGCAATAAAGCTGGCTAGTAGAAGAAGAAGAAGAATAATCTACTAACAGATCTAGAATCTATTATATTCTATATTATTCTATCTAGTCTTTAGAGTCAGTTAGACTCTAGCTGGTAAGGCTTAGAAGGCTAGTTGTCTCTCTAGTAGATCTATTTTAATCTATATATAATCATAATACTATCTAGTATCATTATCTATTCTATAAGTATAGATAATATTATTAGATAATGAAATAGATACCTACTTCCTAGTCTAAATCTACTCTACTCTGCACAATAAATTGAACCGTATTCTCAATATAATTGTACTTATAAAGCTTCGAATACCTAGATCTAGAAAGTCTATAATCTACCTAATTTAGATTCTAGTCTACTGCCCACGGAAACTTCACCTCTGTGTAGACGTCGTCAGATGCGAGAATTTGTTCTCTAGGAGCGACTTCGCAGTTCACTCTGCTGTTTTTTTTTTTCCCGATGATGCAATGTTTACCAAACGAACTTTGTAAGGCCGCTTGTTATTGGTTGAAATGAGAGGCTAGGCCTCCGAAAAAGTGTTTGATTGGTCGAAAAACCACATCCAGCTACAAAAGGGGAAATTAGGTCGAGGGTGTGTTATTGGGACAAGGTTAAAAGTTAAAATGTACCGTCAAGACCGCAAAGTTGTTGTTTCTGTGATCTTTATTTTGGTGCCCCACACGTTGCCCAATTTTATGCATTACATTCACAAAGACTATCCAAATGTTGTTTCTTGTAGCGCAACACGGTTGCAATGTCTTACCAGGGAAAGATTCGAGGACCACTAATTAATTCATTAACATGAAAGTGGGTCAAGAGAAAATGGAAACTATTTTCTGTTAGCTATGACATGTGTACGAGACTAATGTCTGAGGCGTAGCGAACTTTATAGATATACAGTGGCGTCACTAGGGGGTGCGTTCGCACCCACTCGCTGGAGCGATCATCATACTACTGTTAGAATCGTGAAAGAATGATTTGATGATTGACGGCGATTGAAGCTCTTTGCTACCGCTCTTAAAATACAGATATAGATGCGCAGCTTTAATATCCTTCCCTAGTGCTATTAGAGCATGGAATGGGTTGCCTGAGTCAGCCAAGAAAACCAATGAATTCGCAGAATTTAAATCATTGATTAACATGCATGACTAAATAGACCTAGGAACACGCATGGGGCGTAATCATCTTCTTTTTTGAAGTAACGTCTGTATTGTATAAGAAGATAACAAGAGTTTAATGCTGGACTGCTTGGTCCCTTTAGCATTGAGCCAGACGGCAAGAGGTTTTAACAGAAATACCAAAAAACTAGAATAGGCCTACATCTTCAGGCAGCAAAGATTAATTTTGAAGAAGCTACATGGGAAGGATAATACTTGAATTTTACAGTTCAAATGAAATACCGATGGGACTTAAGGAGCCTCTACCAGCCCTTTGATTAATTCTTCAACAGCTTCTTGCCAAATGCATATCAACGTGGTGTCTTTTGGAAAAGCTTTTCAAAACTAAAGTGAGCCTGGTCTAACTGTTGTAATTAACGGATCATTGGTCATCGATAGATTGACATACGGACAAAGGGATTGGTAAATGACAAGTCTTTTAAATTTAATTCGGGACATACATTCATAAATACATATATATATATTATATATATATATATATATATATATATATATATATATAGTTCGTCCATCGTGGTTCGATGATGACCACTTTGTCATCCAGGGGGCTGAGGGCTTTTCACTGGGGTTTTATGCCTCCTCGTGTGGCTGGTGAGACCTATGTGAGCCCGGAATGTTCGGCCGCACACTGGGCAGGTTATTCCAGCTGGAGCTAGTGTCATTGGCCTTGCTTTTCTTCTCTGACGTTTTTCTTCTGCCAGCGTGGTTCTCTTTTCCTCAGCAACCTGTGCGCCAGTTTTCACAGCGCGACGCCATGATGCTACATACATATATACATACAAACATAAACAACCATACAACAAACAGATAGACAAACAATCATTCATACATAAATACATACATGCATACATAGGGCTTATA
This sequence comes from Biomphalaria sudanica, assembly GCA_036873155.1. Taxonomy (NCBI): domain Eukaryota; kingdom Metazoa; phylum Mollusca; class Gastropoda; family Planorbidae; genus Biomphalaria; species Biomphalaria sudanica. The sequence goes on along the minus strand of JAZGLO010006651.1, from coordinate 5,173,278 downwards.
TACATACAAACATACATACATACACACGTACATACATACATACATACATACGTACATACATACATACATTGGGCTTGTTGAAAGCCACCAGTCAGCATATATCACTCGAAGTCTACCACCACGGTGGGTGTTAGGGAGATAGTAGAACTACGTTAGTCTATTAGTCCTTCACAACACTGGAAATCTAATCTTCTCACTGGGGAGCCACTACAGTCATATGACCTAGTTTCACAGTTCGACTACATTCTTTGTTACACTTTGTACATTGTAATGGATAATCTCTCTCTCTCTCTCTCTCTCTTTCTTTCTTTCTTCATTCGCCACACTCTCAGCTCACCATTTTTTTTCCCTTCATATTTTAGTCTTCGTTTTAAACTTTCTTCAGTAAATTTTGTTTGCTGTTAATACTCACACACTTAATTCACAATGAAACCATAAGAGCCGGACGTTTATTTAAAAAAAGCACAACCTATTTCGTGAAGTTAAATTTTAAAATAACAAGTATTTTTTTTTTGTTTTGCATCCGACTATAATGTTATGGCATGCAGGGTACTTACTGCAGTATAAATCATGTTTGAGATCATTTAAAAGAAAGATGATAAGATTTCTTTTCATAAACGCGTAGCGATAGAGTGACCTAACAAGTAGAACAAAGTATAATTTATGCTCGCAGGGCCTTTATACTTATACTCCTTAAAATTAGATTATGGATTAAATTATAATCATTCGATATAGTTCTTTTAATAGCATTGTTATGGTGTGTGTGTTTCCTAGGTAATAAGGAAGAGAGGTTTAGCGATAGGTGGCTATGCAGTGAGGATGATGAAATTGCAATAGGGTCTCTCTCTCTCTCTCTGTATATATATTTTCTATATATATATAGCGAAGGCAAATGTGAAACTGCAAACGATTTAGATTCTAGAGCGACTATAAAGAGTAAAGACGTATTTCGTATTTTTGTTGTGAGTTCGATTGTGTTTAAATATCAGTTTATTTCATTACATCTAGATCTCATTTCAAGTTAAATAAGTGAATATTGTTATATTAAGGTTTTGTTCACAAGAGAAGTTTGTTCAAGTTATTTAATGTTTACTTATTGAAAATCTAATACGCCTACATTTAGGCAGTGACCTAGAGCTGAGTCTTCCGCATGGAGAAGAAATATTGCAGTACAAACATACACATGCACATACATACACAATACACACATACATACTATACTACATACATAATACCCAGTACAGTTTTCGGATTTCCATTTTTAGCGGCCCCCGAAAGGGGAAAAGACGCTATTAGTTTTGTGTGAACTGTCTGTCCGTCCGTCCTTCCATTCCATTTAGATCTCGTAAACTAAAAAAAATAGTGAAAATCCGACATCATAATATTTTAGACCATTTAAAGTTATGATGCAACTTATTTTCTTTTCTGAAAGCGAAAAAACTAATTTTAAAATCAACTATGCAAGCAGTTGTTGTTGTTTTTTCATAAAAATACACCTTTTTTTAAACAACTAATAATAAGGCTTGTATTATTATTAGTTGTGCATGAAATGCACCAAGATATCTATGTGTAGTCGCTGAATGAACTCTTTATGTTGTCTGTTGTATTTATGTGTATGTTTCTGTTGTGTTGTCTTTATATGAGATAAGAGTCCTTGTAATCACAACAAATTTCCGTAAGGATCAATAAAGCAGTCTTAGTCTTAGTCTTATCTTCGAGTCCGAAGATTAATGAGGAATACAGTATTTTTACAACTATTCACTGTTTATAGTTACAAAAGTAAAGGGCTTTTTAGTAAGGGAGATTACCATTTACCATATTTTGCAATTATGCAAACGGTTTTAGATTCTTTGTATAAAATTTTTTTTTTTACAATTGATTGCTAAGTGAAATAAGTTCTGTCATACTAACTACTACTTTTACAAAATAATGTTTACTTTTTTTTAAGACAAAAAAAATTATTTAGTATGCACATATATGGAATGGAACATTATTGAAAACAACATTTAATCAGTAGTTTTTCGTATTATCACGTGAAATAGAGTTTAGCAACGCAGCAATGGAACACTATTATTATTAATTTTTTTTAAAGAAATATTTTTTTCTTGAGGCTTTGAATAAGATATTAAGCCTTTAAAAAACAATTACAGAATCATTATAATTTTAACACATCAGATAGGCCCGGTTCACATCGGACTTCCCATTTACTTTGGTCTGCTGGACCGTTGGGGCACCACACATGATCTGCCATCATTCTTTCTCCATCATTCTCTGTCATTTGCCTTTGATAGAATTTCATTCTGATATTCTTTCTGAAAATATTGAAACCTGCCTTGTTACCTGCCTTGGTGGACCACTGCGGGGGCCGATTTTGAGTTTGTGTTTTCACACAAACTGTCTTTGTAATCTTGTTAAAAAAAAATGTTTCTCTTTTGTTTGTTTCCTTTAATGCCGGTCGTACAAGTTTTTGTGCTGCATCGACAAAACCCGTGTCAGAATAGCCTGCATCTGGAAATGTTTCACGTGTTTTGAGTTTTCATAGAGTCGGCCTCTATATTAGACCCAGTATAACCACCTTGTGCACAAAACAACATTTGTTTTAAATAAATCAAACTTTGGTCTCAAGGAAGAAAAAGAACGAGAAGTTTACAGCTAAACGAAAAAATACAATAAACCCCCCCCCCCAGAATTTTCAGATACTTTTAGTGTTGTAGCATGGACCTTTGTTGTTTTATCAGCAGAACTAGGTCACTTAGATAAGCCTAGACATTGACCTCAATTTTATGTTCTACAAATTCATTACTTTTGAGTGACACTGTTATGCTATATCTAGGCCTATATATAGTGTACAACTGTACGATGATGCAATTATACTGAATATGATTTAACATAATCAAGATTATATATTACAGGCCTACACTGGTAGAGGTGTTGTGACTGTTGTCTATTTGGGTCCGGAGTTTGTGCACTGGTAGGAGGAGATGGACCTCTTTTTTTTTATCTCTTTATTTTCTTTCATTATTCAATAAAGAAGGGGAGAAGACTGGCTTGAAAATCAATAACAAGAAAACTGAGGTGATGAGAATTAATAATACCCAAGAAATACCACTACAGCTCCAAGGAGTAAACCTATTAGAAACCGACAACTTTGTCTACATTGGAATAAACACCATAAACAAAAAAAAAAGGGGGGGGGAGGAGAGGCAAGTATCAAAAACAGAAGGCTAAACATGCTTTCAATACTCTACGACCGATCAGGCAGTCAAAAACGCTGTGTCTAAAAATAAAATCCGAATCTTCAACACAAATGTAAAAGCCATATGTATTCCTTTATATAGTGTAGAGAGAATTACAAATAGCAACACGGACAAGCTCCAAGTACTCACTAAGAAATGTTTGCATCCCATAATTAATGTTAGATGGCCTAACAGAATTTCAATCAAAAGTCTGTAGGAAAAAAAACAACAACAAAAACCTGACAGAGCAAGAATCAGAAAAACGGAAATGGGGTTGGATTGGGCATACATTGCAAAAAACAACCGAAACCATTGCAAAACAGGCACTAGACTGGAACCCACAGGGGAAAAAGAAAGACTGGAAGACCAAAGCAAACATGGATCAGTAGACCAAGAGGCAAAGATGATAGGATGGATATGGGCCCAGCTGAAGGGAATAGCCCAGAACAGAATCCGATGGCGAAGTGAATGTTGGGGCTATATGCTCCACCGAGAGTCCATAGGATTAAGAAGAAGAAAAAATGTGTTCTTGTTTGTGCTGGCTTTAATGAAAGGCTACCAGACGTTCTTCAAAATGAGGACATTCCTTCTTTTTTATGGTGCATACTTTGTCCGGAAGGCATTGACCTAAGATGTAAAAATTTGCTCTATGGCTTCTGCAGTGGGATATTAATATTAGGCCCTATCGTATGCTAGAATTTAATTCTTCATTTCTTTAGATGTAAACTCTCGATTTATTCATATTAGATGTATTGTGACGCGTACAGTATCCAAGGGAACGAGGAATCGATAGAAACGATCTTCAGTAGTTTGACCAGTGCTTTAACTTGAAGTATTTGTAGGTCAGAATATGGTGACTTTTGGGAGTTCTTCTTTCATAATCAGTGCTATATATGTATTTAAGGATGTTCATTTGAAACCTGAAAGGCTTATTGGGGCTCCCTTCGATCAGCAATTTAATTTTTCTTTGAAAAAGTGTTTTCGCTTATCAGCGCACAGACGTGGTACAGTGGACGAAAGAGAGTAGGCCTATGTAATGACTTAATCCACATTGACTCGTTGAGAGGCATTGCTGGGACAAAGTTTACTTATAATCTGAGGAAAATCTCTTTTACTCTGAAAGATATGCTTTACATGGTTTTACAGCGTTTGACAGTTAACATATTTAAGCAATCGAAGTGTAAGCATACTTTTACCAAGCTTATATTATCAAGTCACTCGGTCTAGTACAAATTTTGAACAGGTTATTTCCCCACTTCCCATTCTCGGATCAAATTGAAACATTAGACAATTTGTCATTGTTCCTTACAAAGCATGAATCAATCAAAAAATTAATCCATTATTGAATTAAATAGTGGCAGTTAATTAATTTAGTTTGATACCGACAAGGAAAATAAATATTACAGCATTGAGAGATGTTGCTGTAAATGCGCAGTTCTTTCCCTTATATAAGCTTTGTTTTTTCTAAACATTTAAAAAATATTTTGATTGTTTTTAGCTTTTTGGTCCTCTTTTGTAAAGGTTTGCCCATTTCCCTTTTTTCTCTTTAGGCGTGCAGCTGATTGGTGACCATATTTTGACGAGTAGGTATAAGGCTTATATGGGTACATGGGAATTGCTTTTCTTACTTAGAAATCCACGTAGAAGTCGACGAGATCATGTAATTAAGGAACTATGATATTGAGCCATTACCATTTGTCGGACACCTAAGTTAATATTAGAATATGCTTCCAAGAAAACATAAAGAAACTAGAACAGACGCAAAATAGAGCCATGAGATTTACAACATACAAATATTCACATTTGACTACAGTAACACCATTTTACAAAAATCACTAAATCACTAAATTTAGACAAACAACAATAAACATTCACATTTGACTACAGTAACACCATTCGAAAATTGACTAAATTAAGTTTAAGTATTTAAGTAGCCAATAAAATATTAAAACGCTGAACCACAACTTAAAAATTAAAAACAACAAACAACCACTGGCAAGAGAGAGAAAGGTAGATAGAGTTGATAGAGAGAGAAAGGTAGATAGAGTTGATAGAGAGAGAAAGATAGAGTTGATAGAGAGAGAGAAAGGTAGATAGAGTTGATAGAAAGAGAAAGGTAGATAGAGTTGATAGAGAGAGAGAAAGGTAGATAGAGTTGATAGAGAGAGAAAGGTAGATAGAGTTGATAGAGAGAGAAAGGTAGATAGAGTTGATAGAGAGAGAAAGGTAGATAGAGTTGATAGAGAGAGAAAGGTAGATAGAGTTGATAGAGAGAGAAAGGTAGATAGAGTTGAGAGAGAGAGAGAGAAAGGTAGATAGAGTTGATAGAGAGAGAGAGAAAGGTAGATAGAGTTGATAGAGAGAGAAAGGTAGATAGAGTTGAGAGAGAGAGAGAAAGGTAGATAGAGTTGATAGAGAGAGAAAGGTAGATAGAGTTGATAGAGAGAGAGAAAGGTAGATAGAGTTGATAGAGAGAGAACGGTAGATAGAGTTGAGAGAGAGAGAAAGGTAGATAGAGTTGATAGAGAGAGAAAGGTAGATAGAGTTGATAGAGAGAGAAAGGTAGATAGAGTTGATAGAGAGAGAGAAAGGTAGATAGAGTTGATAGAGAGAGAAAGGTAGATAGAGTTGATAGAGAGAGAAAGGTAGATAGAGTTGATAGAGAGAGAGAAAGGTAGATAGAGTTGATAGAGAGAGAAAGGTAGATAGAGTTGATAGAGAGAGAAAGGTAGATAGAGTTGATAGAGAGAGAAAGGTAGATAGAGTTGATAGAGAGAGAAAGGTAGATAGAGTTGATAGAGAGAGAAAGGTAGATAGAGTTGAGAGAGAGAGAGAAAGGTAGATAGAGTTGATAGAGAGAGAAAGGTAGATAGAGTTGAGAGAGAGAGAAAGGTAGATAGAGTTGAGAGAGAGAGAGAAAGGTAGATAGAGTTGATAGAGAGAGAAAGGTAGATAGAGTTGATAGAGAGAGAAAGGTAGATAGAGTTGAGAGAGAGAGAGAGAAAGGTAGATAGAGTTGATAGAGAGAGAAAGGTAGATAGAGTTGAGAGAGAGAGAGAGAAAGGTAGATAGAGTTGATAGAGAGAGAAAGGTAGATAGAGTTGATAGAGAGAGAAAGGTAGATAGAGTTGATAGAGAGAGAAAGGTAGATAGAGTTGATAGAGAGAGAAAGGTAGATAGAGTTGATAGAGAGAGAAAGGTAGATAAAGTTGAGAGAGAGAGAGAAAGGTAGATAGAGTTGATAGAGAGAGAAAGGTAGATAGAGTTGATAGAGAGAGAAAGGTAGATAAAGTTGATAGAGAGAGAAAGGTAGATAGAGTTGATAGAGAGAGAAAGGTAGATAGAGTTGAGAGAGAGAGAGAAAGGTAGATAGAGTTGATAGAGAGAGAGAAAGGTAGATAGAGTTGATAGAGAGAGAAAGGTAGATAGAGTTGATAGAGAGAGAGAAAGGTAGATAGAGTTGATAGAGAGAGAGAAAGGTAGATAGAGTTGATAGAGAGAGAAAGGTAGATAGAGTTGATAGAGAGAGAGAAAGGTAGATAGAGTTGATAGAGAGAGAGAAAGGTAGATAGAGTTGATAGAGAGAGAGAAAGGTAGATAGAGTTGATAGAGAGAGAAAGGTAGATAGAGTTGATAGAGAGAGAGAAAGGTAGATAGAGTTGATAGAGAGAGAAAGGTAGATAGAGTTGATAGAGAGAGAGAAAGGTAGATAGAGTTGATAGAGAGAGAGAAAGGTAGATAGAGTTGATAGAGAGAGAAAGGTAGATAGAGTTGATAGAGAGAGAAAGGTAGATAGAGTTGATAGAGAGAGAAAGGTAGATAGAGTTGATAGAGAGAGAAAGGTAGATAGAGTTGATAGAGAGAGAGAAAGGTAGATAGAGTTGATAGAGAGAGAGAGAAAGGTAGATAGAGTTGATAGAGAGAGAAAGGTAGATAGAGTTGAGAGAGAGAGAAAGGTAGATAGAGTTGATAGAGAGAGAAAGGTAGATAGAGTTGATAGAGAGAGAGAAAGGTAGATAGAGTTGATAGAGAGAGAAAGGTAGATAGAGTTGATAGAGAGAGAAAGGTAGATTGAGTTGATAGAGAGAGAGAAAGGTAGATAGAGTTGATAGAGAGAGAGAAAGGTAGATAGAGTTGATAGAGAGAGAAAGGTAGATAGAGTTGATAGAGAGAGAGAAAGGTAGATAGAGTTGATAGAGAGAGAGAAAGGTAGATAGAGTTGATAGAGAGAGAAAGGTAGATAGAGTTGATAGAGAGAGAAAGGTAGATAGAGTTGATAGAGAGAGAGAAAGGTAGATAGAGTTGATAGAGAGAGAAAGGTAGATAGAGTTGATAGAGAGAGAGAAAGGTAGATAGAGTTGATAGAGAGAGAGAAAGGTAGATAGAGTTGATAGAGAGAGAAAGGTAGATAGAGTTGATAGAGAGAGAAAGGTAGATAGAGTTGATAGAGAGAGAAAGGTAGATAGAGTTGATAGAGAGAGAAAGGTAGATAGAGTTGATAGAGAGAGAGAAAGGTAGATAGAGTTGATAGAGAGAGAGAGAAAGGTAGATAGAGTTGATAGAGAGAGAAAGGTAGATAGAGTTGAGAGAGAGAGAAAGGTAGATAGAGTTGATAGAGAGAGAAAGGTAGATAGAGTTGATAGAGAGAGAGAAAGGTAGATAGAGTTGATAGAGAGAGAAAGGTAGATAGAGTTGAGAGAGAGAGAGAAAGGTAGATAGAGTTGATAGAGAGAGAAAGGTAGATAGAGTTGATAGAGAGAGAAAGGTAGATAGAGTTGATAGAGAGAGAAAGGTAGATAGAGTTGATAGAGAGAGAAAGGTAGATAGAGTTGATAGAGAGAGAGAAAGGTAGATAGAGTTGATAGAGAGAGAGAAAGGTAGATAGAGTTGATAGAGAGAGAAAGGTAGATAGAGTTGATAGAGAGAGAAAGGTAGATAGAGTTGATAGAGAGAGAGAAAGGTAGATAGAGTTGATAGAGAGAGAGAAAGGTAGATAGAGTTGATAGAGAGAGAAAGGTAGATAGAGTTGATAGAGAGAGAAAGGTAGATAGAGTTGATAGAGAGAGAAAGGTAGATAGAGTTGATAGAGAGAGAGAAAGGTAGATAGAGTTGATAGAGAGAGAAAGGTAGATAGAGTTGATAGAGAGAGAAAGGTAGATAGAGTTGAGAGAGAGAGAGAAAGGTAGATAGAGTTGATAGAGAGAGAGAAAGGTAGATAGAGTTGATAGAGAGAGAAAGGTAGATAGAGTTGATAGAGAGAGAGAAAGGTAGATAGAGTTGATAGAGAGAGAGAAAGGTAGATAGAGTTGATAGAGAGAGAAAGGTAGATAGAGTTGATAGAGAGAGAGAAAGGTAGATAGAGTTGATAGAGAGAGAAAGGTAGATAGAGTTGATAGAGAGAGAAAGGTAGATAGAGTTGATAGAGAGAGAAAGGTAGATAGAGTTGATAGAGAGAGAGAAAGGTAGATAGAGTTGATAGAGAGAGAGAGAAAGGTAGATAGAGTTGATAGAGAGAGGAAGGTAGATAGAGTTGAGAGAGAGAGAAAGGTAGATAGAGTTGATAGAGAGAGAAAGGTAGATAGAGTTGATAGAGAGAGAGAAAGGTAGATAGAGTTGATAGAGAGAGAAAGGTAGATAGAGTTGAGAGAGAGAGAGAAAGGTAGATAGAGTTGATAGAGAGAGAAAGGTAGATAGAGTTGATAGAGAGAGAAAGGTAGATAGAGTTGATAGAGAGAGAAAGGTAGATAGAGTTGATAGAGAGAGAAAGGTAGATAGAGTTGATAGAGAGAGAGAAAGGTAGATAGAGTTGATAGAGAGAGAGAAAGGTAGATAGAGTTGATAGAGAGAGAAAGGTAGATAGAGTTGATAGAGAGAGAAAGGTAGATAGAGTTGATAGAGAGAGAAAGGTAGATAGAGTTGATAGAGAGAGAGAAAGGTAGATAGAGTTGATAGAGAGAGAAAGGTAGATAGAGTTGATAGAGAGAGAAAGGTAGATAGAGTTGATAGAGAGAGAAAGGTAGATAGAGTTGATAGAGAGAGAAAGGTAGATAGAGTTGATAGAGAGAGAGAAAGGTAGATAGAGTTGATAGAGAGAGAGAGAAAGGTAGATAGAGTTGATAGAGAGAGAAAGGTAGATAGAGTTGAGAGAGAGAGAGAAAGGTAGATAGAGTTGATAGAGAGAGAAAGGTAGATAGAGTTGATAGAGAGAGAAAGGTAGATAGAGTTGAGAGAGAGAGAGAAAGGTAGATAGAGTTGATAGAGAGAGAGAAAGGTAGATAGAGTTGATAGAGAGAGAAAGGTAGATAGAGTTGATAGAGAGAGAGAAAGGTAGATAGAGTTGATAGAGAGAGAGAAAGGTAGATAGAGTTGATAGAGAGAGAAAGGTAGATAGAGTTGATAGAGAGAGAGAAAGGTAGATAGAGTTGATAGAGAGAGAGAAAGGTAGATAGAGTTGATAGAGAGAGAAAGGTAGATAGAGTTGATAGAGAGAGAAAGGTAGATAGAGTTGATAGAGAGAGAGAAAGGTAGATAGAGTTGATAGAGAGAGAAAGGTAGATAGAGTTGATAGAGAGAGAGAAAGGTAGATAGAGTTGATAGAGAGAGAGAAAGGTAGATAGAGTTGATAGAGAGAGAAAGGTAGATAGAGTTGATAGAGAGAGAAAGGTAGATAGAGTTGATAGAGAGAGAAAGGTAGATAGAGTTGATAGAGAGAGAAAGGTAGATAGAGTTGATAGAGAGAGAGAAAGGTAGATAGAGTTGATAGAGAGAGAGAGAAAGGTAGATAGAGTTGATAGAGAGAGAAAGGTAGATAGAGTTGAGAGAGAGAGAAAGGTAGATAGAGTTGATAGAGAGAGAAAGGTAGATAGAGTTGATAGAGAGAGAGAAAGGTAGATAGAGTTGATAGAGAGAGAAAGGTAGATAGAGTTGAGAGAGAGAGAGAAAGGTAGATAGAGTTGATAGAGAGAGAAAGGTAGATAGAGTTGATAGAGAGAGAAAGGTAGATAGAGTTGATAGAGGGAGAATAGTAGATAGAGTTGATAGAGAGAGAAAGGTAGATAGAGTTGATAGAGAGAGAGAAAGGTAGATAGAGTTGATAGAGAGAGAGAAAGGTAGATAGAGTTGATAGAGAGAGAAAGGTAGATAGAGTTGATAGAGAGAGAAAGGTAGATAGAGTTGATAGAGAGAGAAAGGTAGATAGAGTTGATAGAGAGAGAGAAAGGTAGATAGAGTTGATAGAGAGAGAAAGGTAGATAGAGTTGATAGAGAGAGAAAGGTAGATAGAGTTGATAGAGAGAGAAAGGTAGATAGAGTTGATAGAGAGAGAAAGGTAGATAGAGTTGATAGAGAGAGAGAAAGGTAGATAGAGTTGATAGAGAGAGAGAGAAAGGTAGATAGAGTTGATAGAGAGAGAAAGGTAGATAGAGTTGAGAGAGAGAGAGAAAGGTAGATAGAGTTGATAGAGAGAGAAAGGTAGATAGAGTTGATAGAGAGAGAAAGGTAGATAGAGTTGAGAGAGAGAGAGAAAGGTAGATAGAGTTGATAGAGAGAGAAAGGTAGATAGAGTTGATAGAGAGAGAAAGGTAGATAGAGTTGATAGAGAGAGAGAAAGGTAGATAGAGTTGATAGAGAGAGAAAGGTAGATAGAGTTGATAGAGAGAGAAAGGTAGATAGAGTTGATAGAGAGAGAGAAAGGTAGAGTTGATAGAGAGAGAGAAAGGTAGATAGAGTTGATAGAGAGAGAAAGGTAGATAGAGTTGATAGAGAGAGAAAGGTAGATAGAGTTGATAGAGAGAGAAAGGTAGATAGAGTTGATAGAGAGAGAAAGGTAGATAGAGTTGATAGAAAGAGAAAGGTAGATAGAGAGAGAAAGGTAGATAGAGTTGAGAGAGAGAGAGAAAGGTAGATAGAGTTGATATAGAGAGAGAAAGTTAGATAGAGTTGAGAGAGAGAGAGAAAGGTAGATAGAGTTGATAGAGAGAGAAAGGTAGATAGAGTTGATAGAGAGAGAAAGGTAGATAGAGTTGAGAGAGAGAGAGAAAGGTAGATAGAGTTGATAGAGAGAGAAAGGTAGATAGAGTTGATAGAGAGAGAAAGGTAGATAGAGTTGATAGAGAGAGAAAGGTAGATAGAGTTGATAGAGAGAGAAAGGTAGATAGAGTTGAGAGAGAGAGAGAAAGGTAGATAGAGTTGATAGAGAGAGAAAGGTAGATAGAGTTGATAGAGAGAGAAAGGTAGATAGAGTTGATAGAGAGAGAAAGGTAGATAGAGTTGATAGAGAGAGAAAGGTAGATAGAGTTGAGAGAGAGAAAGGTAGATAGAGTTGATAGAGAGAGAAAGGTAGATAGAGTTGAGAGAGAGAGAGAGAAAGGTAGATAGAGTTTATAGAGAGAGAGAAAGGTAGATAGAGTTGAGAGAGAGAGAGAAAGGTAGATAGAGTTGAGAGAGAGAGAGAAAGGTAGATAGAGTTGATAGAGAGAGAGAAAGGTAGATAGAGTTGATAGAGAGACAGAAAGGTAGATAGAGTTGAGAGAGAGAGAGACAGAAATAGAGGGGAGGGGAGAGAGTGTTGTCTAATAAACATTTAAAAACAAACCATCATGCAATATATGAGCCTCCAGTATTGTAGATATTTGTAAACCATAATAATATCTAGAATGTTTTATACATAAAAACAACCGAATTTTGACACTATCCCTTTCCCCGAGTTAAACCTCACCGCTGTTCCTTTTTTTTATTACATGAATTAATAAAAAATTCGCATACGACAGCTAGTGTATCCCCTGGACAAGCAAGTTACCCTGAAAGGTCGCACTGAAAGCGGGAATAAAAATAAAACGGGTTGTGGGTCAATAGCTACTTTCTGATGTCTGTTCGTTTTTAAGTGCGGAGATTTGGTCTAGTTAAGCTTGAACACATTTTTTTTTCTTAGTTTTGTTGTGGAATTATTGCTAATAACAGGATTTTCGTAGGCCTATATGACCACCCAACTAGACATTTAGGCCTATTTCATCTGCTTTATGATTATGCTCATTTTTCTTTGACAGTTTAAAACACAAGTGCTTATTAGTTACGTATTTGCAATGAAGATCGAGATCTATAAATTAGGTTCATGTCACATTCCTAAGTAAAATTTACCATTAAACACGGGGCAGCCTAACCCTGATGAGATTTAATATTTCCTTCACTCCCTGATTGGCTTGGTCAGACTGCCTCCCCACCCCCCTCCACTCCCCGCGCTCTCTCAGACGAACTTTTATTGACCTTGTTTATAGGCCTATACCTTTCAAGGTGAAGGTTGTTAAATGTTTTGTTTAGGGCAGTTTTTTCTCGCAATGACAGCATTTTATTATTATCTTAGAGTTAAAAAGAGTTTCTAAAAATAATTTTAGACTAAATGTTTCTCCACGTTTTTTGTTTCGAGATGTTGAATGAAAACATGAATTAAAAGTATTCTTGTCTATGTTTATAATGTTGAGATAGAAATTGTACCATGTCTAGAGCTCCTATTTCCTAGTAATACGAGAGCATGGAACGGGTTGCCTGAATCAGACAAGAAAACCAATGAGCTGAGCAGTTTAAGTCTATAATTAACATGTACAACTAGAATGATTTGGATAAGAGGTAATAATCTTGTGTTTAGAAGGAACATCTGTGATTTATAAGATAATATTTTAACTGTAGTCCTCACAGTCTGAAAACATAGAGAATGTAATATGTTTTTGTATCACAGCCAGTTGCAGAGACAGAGAGAGAGAGAGAAAGAGAAACTGGGATAAGGAAAAAGAGTAAGGAACGGAAAGAGAAAATGAGATAGAGGAAGAGAATCAGAGAGTGTTTATGAGAGAGAGGGAGGGAAAAAAGAGGGAGGAAGAGAGTAGATATGAGAATGGGAGACAATGGAGAGGAAAGGAACAGACAAAGGGAGAGAGAGAAACTGGGAGAAAAAAGTGAGAAAGAGTGAAAATGAGAGTGAGAGAGTTAAAAAGCATGTCAAAAAGAGACTTATCGATCTAGACATTGTATCAAACAGCCAACTCAGAATTACATTAATTAAATACTTTATTTTGTTTTCTTTGGCATTTACATAGAAAGATATATAATAAACCAAAAAAAAACACAACATTTTTAACATATCAACATGTACATTGCTTTGAGTTGGTTTGATTTAGAGCTGATTATGGCAATAAATTATCAATAGAACAGCTTTGACCCTGACAAAGCCAAAACGAAAATTCTCAATTTTAGTATCATACATATTCATTATAAAATCCTTTCACATGATATCAACCTAGCCATGAAACAAACAAGAACAGTAAGCTAATGAAACTATAATAAGATTGAAAAAAATATTGATCTGATATAACAATACTATCTTTTCAATGCAAATGAAAAGGAAGATATTTTATCACTGCTATATTAAGAGACATAATAAATAAATTTTAGGTCTTGAATTCCAAAGTGTTTTTCCCCTTAGAGCTGAAATAGCATCAGACTTACTATAACATATTGACTAGAAGGAAGAAAGAGAAGGCTTGCAATAGAATTAATAAGAAAGCAACATTAAGAAATGGATGTTGTATAATGGCAGCCAAAAGGAATGGAGGAAACTAGCCAACAGAAGGCCTATACATATGGCACACTAAAGGCCCATCACACTACATAAAAGGTCCCTGAGTTTTCTAAATTATTTACTGAGGAAGAGAAAGTAGCTCATAATTGTGCTGGTAGCATGATACCATTGTGTGCTTGTAAACTATTAATCTTACCCTATGACATATTATGTTTAATGAAAGACTAAAAGTTTTTTTGTTAAATAGCAGTATCTGGTTTTTGATATACATATTAAAAAATAAAACAAAAATTGACATTTATCATTTATCTTTGAGAGGGAGATGACTATAGATATGGGAAATTTTAGACTTAAGAGGGATCTAACTCTAGATATGAGAAAAAAGATCAGATACTAGTAACTTCTTCACACTGGCTAAATATTAGTCAATGTAAATTTTAGATTAAAACTTTAGTCAAAAAAATGTTTGGACAAAAGGATAACCGTTATATAAATGCATGTATAAAAATACTCACTGCTCTATGTGTTTGTTTACACACCCATGTATGCATTTCCACTACTATCTCCCCTTTTTTATCATTTTTTTCATCTTAATGTTATCCCATAAAGATGAGCATTCAATTTTTTAATGGACTCTAAATCTAACAGTATACAAAATTATACCTAACATTAAAATAATGACTTTGTTTCCTTTTTTTTTTTTTTTTTTAGCATTTGCAGTTCATGTAATTTATGTTACAACATGCACAAAATAAAAACAGCCTACATACAAAGGATGAAAAGAAAAGCATATGTAAAAAGGTTGAAGTCAAACAACAAAAACAATCACATTGATTAAATTATGCAGTTCTAAATATAACTATAAAAATAGTGAACAAAATCAACATTGATGGTTTGGGAATAATAGCACTGCAAAGTAGTGTCTGTGGATCAACCATCAAACTTCTCTTGATCAGGTCACAGTTGTCTTTGTAGACTCCTATGCAGGCAGAGTACATCAGGACATGTCCTATATAAGACTGTTCCTTAGTACCTTGGAATAAATGGGCCATGGGACCTAGAAATCAATAAATTTAATATTTAAAATTCTGTACAACAACGAGATAAAAAGAATAAATGAGAATTGGACCAGGTCACTACCCAATTACAACAAAGACAAAGCCTTTTATAAGCTATCTTGATATGACTAATGCATAATTTTTCGAACTAGATGCAACAGAATAAGACAACATATGTTCCTGAAGCTAAAAATCGGGACTAGCGAAACCTGCCTTAGTGGAGCATCACCAGAGAATGCTGACCATGTCCTTCAAAGTTGCATGCATACTATATCAAGAGGCCCAAACAAGATTCTGGTTCTGAAATCCTCCTACAGAAGAAAAACTAAATGGAGAACTGCCTGATCTGGAAACCAATGTGGGGTTCATCTCAGATATAGGATTACTGATCTGAACCCTCCAACAAGTAAAATGAGAACGAAGAAGAAGAATGAGATAAATAATAGTCTGCATGCATATTAAAATTCTACATCTAAACTTGTGGTGGCTGAACTTTTCAATAGGAATAGTTTAAAACTGTGTCAATGATTTAGAATATTTGTTTCTAATTTCATGTAGTAAGACTTGGTGAAATGGCTTAACAAATGCAGCACTTGGCATGTTAACAGGATTCTTATATTACAAACAAATTTCATATATATTGATAGATCATATTGCAAATGAAAAATAAATCATAATATAATTTGACAATATGATTTTTTTGGGCATATAAAACATTAATCTATATTGCCTCATTCAGTTGTGAAGCGACTATGGATCATCTTATGAGATTAATGCCTGGGCATTATTGATGGTCAGAACAATGTTACCCACACAGCAGATCCCCCTCCATGCAGCTGATATGTACAAAGGAAAAGTTCTAATTTAGTTTGGGACCAGCAGCATTGCAGGCTCTGCAAGGTTGTAGCACTGTGTGCTGTAATCTGCTTAAGAATCACTGGTTCCTGATTTTTCCTCAGAGTTGACTCTTGAAGCCTTTCCCATGTTTGGATAAAACTTCAAGGCAGCATAGGAATGAATTCAGAGTTTTTCTTCCCTTAGGAGGGTAGGCATAGTTATTTTTAATGTAGTCTTGCCATCCGCTGGCGAGGACAGACGCAGACAGTGAAAAGAAAATCTAAATCAACCACCTGCGGACAATGGTTATGCTTGCCCAGAGTGTGGCAAAATATGTAGGTCACAGCTGAGGTTGCGCAGCCACGGGGAATACTGCATTCCTCGCTAATCTTCTGACTCGAAGACAAGCCTTATTATTAGTCTTGCCAGCATATGCACATCATGAAGTGAAGGCACCTTTGATGGAAGCATTTGAGAAGCCTTAAATATCTTCAATAGAGCACCCAGGTTTCAGAGCCATACCATACACTGCTTTATAAACATTGATATAATCTTAAAAAATATATTTAATGTAAAAATTAAATTAATGTTATAATTATGACATAACTTAAAAAAAAAAATAGATTACTCAACCTTTTCCATAAATAATCACATCTTCTCCACCATGAGTTTCATATGACATTTTAATACAGCCAGGTTGTCTAAAATTATTAGCTGAAAAAAGCAAAAAAAAAATATTGAAGTTACAAAATTGTAAGTTAAAAGTCTACAATTTCAAAGATTGAGATAGCTGGTAAAATTTTATATGGGTAAGAAGACCTAAGCCAATTTATGTTGCTAGACTTTTTTTTTTTAAAGTATAATTTTCACTCTCATCATTTTATCATCATGTGACTTGAAATTCCTAAAACTAAAAATAATAAAATATTTTGGTTACCTTCCAGAGACATGTAAAAACATAGGTTTAGTATGTTTTATTCAATTCTGTATAAAGCCTAATCTTGTATATGGTTGCAGTACTAAATACTTAAAATATTGAACTTTACTTACTTGTTGTGTCCACTCCTGTCAAATTGACCCTCTCACTATATGGACCATTCAGATAACCCAAAGTCAGATAAGGCATTTTGTCTTCTGGTAATTCTGAATTAGAAACGCTATCCACCAAGCCTGTGTAATACATGTAGATTTCTTTAGAATTTTTTCTTTTGCTTATTGTTGTTAATTGGCCAATGCCAAAATCTAGTCATGCAGAAACAGATATAGTGTTTCTTTGCTACTTTGTGGTTCATGTATTGCAGTCTTGATGATTTATAAAAAACAACAACTTTTATTTCAAATAGTTATCACAGTACCATATTTTCAATGTTTAGCCTTTTACGAGTATTGATGTACTTCTTGGCATTCATCTCATCTTCCTTTCTGCACAGCTAATTCATCATCATACTTATAGTTTCTTTAATTGTGATTGCACATATCAAATTATTAAAATTATATATCAAGGTTTAGGTGTAAACAACATTTTGATAAAGCTTTTTTTTAAAGTTTTTTTTTATAGTATTAGAAAAGGCATTGGGCAAAGCTTTATAAAAGTGTGAGGGCTATAAAGACTTTTATTTAACAAAAGTATAGTGTTCCTACTTTGCTGAATTTCACCTATCACCACTGGGCCTGGAACAGAACACCCTAGATTAGCAAGGGAACACTATATTAATTTTATTTTGCAAGGGGAATAACTGTAACAAAATTATTGTGGAAAAACCTTATAAAACTTATCTTCCATATTATAAGAAAAATGTTAATAAAATCGATATCTTATCTCAACTTCATTTTTTTCTGTCATTTTGAAATTTTAAGTATTAATGTTTCATGGAAGTATTAAAAATGTTTCACATTGAAAAAAAAAGGTGAATTTTAACTATCCAATGCTAAGATTCAGTGACAATAATCGTTAGATGATTCCAAATTATGCTACCTAGGATGTTGTTTCCTCTTGTAGGGTAGCCAGCTATTGCAAAGACATGAGAATGGTCAGCAGTGACCACAGTCAGTGTGTTCTCTGGTGAAGTCAGCTCATTCACTTTAGCCACTGTAAAAGTCAAGAATAAATTATTTACAGTTAAAGCATTTAATTTTAAAATGAGGTACAAAAATTTGAATGTTTTCAGAATTTGAAGGGTATTTCTATTTGCTACAGGAAGTAAACCAAAGGCTTTCAAGATGTTCATAGACCCAGATTTTGCAAACCATGCATTGAAATGATTTGATTAAACTTCTACGTTTTCAGGCAGTTGTTCAGAAATAAGGATTACATATGTCCTAGCTCAAACCTCTAGCAAAACAGTAGGGTATGATGTTCACAATGATGAGTATGAACTCAGGACCATCATGATGCCAGTTCTAAGAGCTTACTAAACAGAAAGCCATGTTTCCAGATGCTGGCAGGCCAATGCAGAATTATTACTTTATATTTTTTAAAAACATAACCTTTGGTAAAATGTTATTAAACGAAATATGAAAAATAAATAAGTTTGTAACCCATTGTAAAGCATTAGAATGGATGCTAAGAATAAGAGCCTCAAAAACTTTTATAAACATAAAATAATAATTAAAAAAAAAAGTGATTTGAGTCAAAGTAAAAAAGAAAACAAAAGCCAAAATCAAATGATGCATACACAATAATTAAAAAAAAAAAAGACATGTTATATCAAACAAATATTTGAGAATCAAAAAAGCAAAGAAATTAAAAAAAAAAAGATTAAAATCCTTGCTACAGAGGTTGTTTTTTTTTAAAATAAAAATGTCAAAGTTTGATTGATTTTTCTGTTTAAATATTAATTGTAACATTGAAAATGTAGTTTAAATATTGTTAACTGTTACAACTTACCAGCATTATCAAATTCTACCAGTTCTTCTAAAGCTCTCTTGGCACCATTCTCATGATGGCTATGATCAATTCTTCCACCTGCAAGAAGAAAGAAAATTAAAGTTTCATACAGGCACATTTTTAAATGAAAAAAAACCCCCACCATATTTTATTGCTTCATCTCAATGGCAATGTCACAATGAACAACTTAGTCCCATATAAATTCCATGCAGGTTTAATAAGCCAATAAAAGAATACAATGTAAAACAAACACAAAATAAATTTAATGTTTATTGCTTAAAACATTATATATAAAATGAACAGGCATTTGATAAATACATGATTTAGTAGGCCTATAATAAAATGCTAGCTGTGTTATTTCATAAATATGAGGTTTAAAATAAAAAAAAATGTTTCCAAATCTGCAATCATTCATTTCTGTCAAATATTGAATTCTTTCTCTCAGTAATTATTTGTCCACCTTTCAAAGGAATTCTTCCTTTTTCTAATCACTATTTCCATACCCTGTAATGATTAAGCTTCAATAGGCATCGCTTAACCAGGGCAGAGTACCAAAGGACTGGAAAGAAGCTAATGTCACCCCCCTATTTAAAAAAGGAGAAAAATCTGATCCAGGAAACTACAGACCAGTATCACTTACCAGCATCACATGTAAAATACTAGAACACATAATATGTAGCAACATCATAAACCACTTAGACAAACATAATGTCCTCACCCCATACCAACATAGCTTTAGGAAATATAGATCATGTGAAACACAACTAATAGGACTAATTGATGATTTCTCAAAAGGTTTAGATAATAGTGAACAAATAGATGCTATCTTACTAGATTTTTCCAAGGCTTTTGACAAAGTTCACCACCATAGTTTGCTTAAAAAATTAAAATATTTCGGCATTAACGGTCCACTGCATCAGTGGATTAAAGATTTTCTGATAGGGAGAGAACAAACTGTAATAATAAATGGCTCTAAATCAACACCAATAACAGTAAACTCAGGTGTACCTCAAGGAACAGTCTTGGGTCCACTACTATTTTTAATTTACATAAATGATTTACCAAATTGCATTAGTTCAGGAACAAAAGTCAGATTATTTGCAGACGATTGCATAATATATAGAACAATAAAAACAAAACAAGACACAGATATTTTACAAAGAGAATTAGATGAATTACAGAAATGGGAATCAAACTGGAGCATGTCTTTCCACCCAGAAAAATGTCAGTTGTTAAGAGTAACAAAAAAACTAAAACAAATAAATTCCACTTATCTCATGGAATCCACATATTGATGAAACTATAAAAAAATCCAACAAAGCATTAGGGTTTATTAAAAGAAATTTCTATAAATCAAATAAGAACATAAAACTAAAATGTTATTTAACCTTGGTTAGGCCAATAATAGAATATGCATCCACCGTGTGGGACCCCTCAACTCAAGAAAACATTAAGAAACTGGAACAAACACAAAATAGAGCAGTGAGATTCATAACAAACGAATATTCACATTTGACTAGGGTAACACCATTAGTAAAATCACTAAATTTAGAAAGCCTTCAGGACAGAAGACTCAAAAGTAAAGTAGCAATTATACATAAAACACTGAACCATAATCTTCAAATACAAAAACAAAATTTAATAAAATACTCTGAAAGACACAAAAATAAAGGCACATTCCTCGTCCCATATGCTAGGACAAATTTGTACAAATACTCCTTCTTCCCTAGTGCTATTAGAGCATGGAATGGGTTGCCTGAGCTAGCCAGAAAAACCAGTGACTTGGCAGAATTTAAGTCATTGGTTAATATGCATGACTAAATGCATGACGCGTAGGACGTAATCATCTTCTTTTTTGAAGTAACCTCTGTATTATATAAGATAAGATAAGATAATAGCTTTGTCATTTGTTATCAGTGGGAAGTGTGGTCAAGAGGCTAAGTATGCTTGAACTTGGCTACCTATGAAGGGTGCTCGAGGTTCTACACCTGACTCAAGTAGAGTTGTGTTTACTGAGTGCCTAAAGGCAGCACAAAAAAAACTTCTCACAGATACCCGTTCCCCACTGGTCCACAAATGAGATTGGACCATAGTGCTCTGAGCATGCTATAAGCATGAAAGTAGTGCTATATAAAAGCTATAATTTTAATTTAATTTTAACAGAAAATGTTTTAATTGGTACAGAATTAAAAGGGAATGCACACTCTTTTTATATAACACAAAATAAACATTAATTTAATTTAATGAGGTCAAATCAATGTTGGCATCATCAATTAGGAGAGAAAGAGTTAATTAAGAATCTAATCTACATCTCAGCTTAAACCAAGAAGATGAAATAACAACACTGACCTTCAATAAGTAGAAAATATCCTTTAGGATTTTTCTTTAGGATTTGAATTGCTTTTTCTGTCATTTCTGTCAGAGTTGGTTCAACACTAGATGGTAGTCTGTCTGCCTCATAACTCATGTGACTGGGTGCAAACAAACCTAATTAAATTAATGATTATATGAACTGGAAGAAATTTTAGAAAATCATTTTTTTAAACAATAAATCTATATAATTAAAAATTGGAATTTTTTATTTCGAGATTTTTAGGATGCCTCTGCTGAGTACCTGAGGTTAGTTGGTCATTGTGCTGACTATATGACACCCTTGTTAACTATTGGCCATAGACAGGGTTGGATTTAACACTGTCATGGTTAAGAATTGTCTGCTTGTAGCATGCTCTTAATATATAAATGCAGCTCAAAATCTACACCAAGGCATCAACCCAGCGACTGCTTACTCTCTACTTCGCCCTCTTCTTCTAGCTGGCTTTTTGTTGCTGAGCTGTGAGCTCTTTTGCAGACAGTGCCAAGGAAAAATAGCGTGCTGATTATGTTGGGCTGTAGTGTGTAGCAGGGTCTGCCTAAGGTGGATTAAGGAGGGGCATTCAAAGAGGATATGGTTTACAGTTTCATTAGTGGGAGAAAGTTAATACTGTCCAGTTTGTTTGGCATGGTCATTTCTTTGTACATAGCTCTGCTTGTGTTTCCCAATGACCATATGCATTGGTTAAGCCTCCACAAACTCAAAATATATATATATTTCTTTAATTTGCATATTAAGTTTTTAAAAATGAAGGAATATGAGAGTAAATGTACAGGCACTCTCTTTTTACATCTAAAATATGGTATAAGTATTATTATTAATAAGTGAATTTTTATTAAAGGCATTGAAAAAGTTTAGGAGCCTCTTCTTATTTAAATCCAGCCCTGACCATAGAAACAGATGAGCTTGACATTATCTGCCCTATGAAATAACAAGGTCTTAAAAGAGTAATTTACTTTAATTTATGTCAATCTATAAAATTTTGACCATTTTTTTTAATTCTGATAATAGTCCAGTAAGTGTTTGTGGCCTGTAGGCCTATACAATAACCTAAGTTATTAAGAAAATGCTTAGAACCAGTGTGTTGTATAGTTATAAATAATGAAAATCAAATTGAAAAGACATTTCATTGAAATAAAGTCATTATGAATGCTAATGATAATTGACTACCATAATTTCATGCATAAACCCTCCATATGTGTATACCCCACACAAATTACAAATTTAAGTAAAAACAAAATTGTACCCTTATATGTGCAAAGTGTGACATATCTTCTTATTTTATATACTACAAACGTTACTTCAAAAAAAGAAGATGATTACGTCCTACGCGTCATGCATTTAGTCATGCATATTCACCAATGACCTAAATTTCCACCCTTTTCTGGATTAACAGATTTATGTAGTCATACACAAAAAAAATATTTTGTAAAAAAAGAAAACAAAGAAAAAAATAAAATTTTTTTTTTTTACAAATACATAATAATAGTTATCTTTTATTTTTAATTTTCTTCTTTTTTTTTTTCGCCAACTTTAGTGCATAATTAGAAGTTGCTTGGATATTTCCAGCAAATAAAATTATTTAAAAGTATCCATGCATTTTGACATTGTGTGATCTCCAAACTGACTTAGTTTATAATTAAAATGTAGTTAAGAACAGCAATATTACCAAATAAATAGTCTGTCTGGGCCACATCAACATCTTTTAGCTGTTGTCTGTCATAAACATATTGATGTTTCACATTTCTGGTAGACTTATCTTTCTTCCATGCCTGGGAACAAATTTTAGTCCTTTCTCATTTTCATAAATTTATTATCTTAAAAATGAGATGGCAATTTAAGACATTTACTTTGAAAATCATGAACAAGTAACACATGCATGGACAAGTGGTCGAAAGTACCTGTATAAGATCCAAGCCATCAGATCGTTGACCATATCCACTCACAGGATCAGGTGTTGTATTGTTCATGAAATGTCTTCTCCCTCCACCCATTATTACCTGGAATGTGTATTTATACACTTAGAGAATCATTATTAAAATGCTATCAAACTATTAAATATCTAGGTAGACCTGCTATTTCCAAATGGGAAAAACAATTTTAAAAAAATTAATTACATAAAAGCAACTAAATGTCTCAAGATTGATTGATTGTGTAAACCTATGAAGTTTTTAGTGCATTTATCATAAAGCTAATGCAAAGAGCTCCAAAAGACCTTCCTTCTGGGACCAGTATAAAAAAAGAAGAAGAGTCAGTCAGAGAAAGCGATGGGAAGACAACATAAAAAAATAAATGGGCCTGTCATTAAAAGAAATTCTATCCAAGGCAAAAGACATAGAGGAATGGAGAAAAACGATCAAGTAATCTTTTGTGATTCCCCAAAAGTTTAACTGACTAAGGAATATGTGATGGTTCATACAAATTTATACAAATACACAACATACAAATTAAGAAAAAGCAACTATGTGGATTTTTTAAAATGTAGAAATAGATAGGATGGGTGATGGATCATAAACATACACATTTATACAAATACTTAAAACCCAAATTTAGAAAAGCAACTATCTGGATTTTTTTAAATGTAGATATACAAGTATATACTGATTAAAGAAAAGTTAAGAGATAATAGCCTTTTTTTTTCATTTTACTTTGTAACAGTTGAAAAAAAAAATAGGGTAACTTTTGTGGATAATAAAACCTACTTGCATATTTGGATTATCCATTATTAACTGATAAGCTATGTCCTTGACATGGCTACAGTTTGCTGCTTCTATGTTGAAATCACCTTCCCAATCTCTGGGAAACACAAAAAGGATAAACTTCATGAAATATACTTTACAGTAGAACGTCGTTTATCCGAACGTTTATTATCCGGAGCGTCAAATATCCGGACCAGTTTTTTTTTTTTTTTTTTTATCAACCACATGTACTGTGATGCACATATACTGTATGAATACGAAAAATAAGTGATTATTTTCCACAATAAAGGTAAAATTGCGACATTTGTCACCTATTTTGCTCGTTCTTCACGCACGTGTCCCGCATGTGATGATTTTCAATATTCGTATAGTGTCCGGTTGCATATACTGCATGGATCGCTTCGGTTTTCGGTTATCCGAACAATCGCGTATCCGAACGGTGTCCGGTCCCAATTGAGTCGGATAAACGACGTTCTACTGTATCATCTTCCTCTTTCGAGTGCTTTATATATAGAGTTTTCTGCATATATGTTTTCTATAAGTCTTATGTTTTAGGGTTTTATCAATGCTAATTCTTTATTTCTCAAAATTAAAATAATTAATGTTAGTCATGAACTATGATGATTGCATTTCTTAGAATTATAACAATTGAATTATAAGTTTATTTTCATTATTGTGAATAAGATTTCATGAATGTATACAAGCCCCAGGAAAATTAGACAAAGGTTTATCATCACATTATGCATCACATTAATGGTTGCTGCTCTTTCTTCCTGTATAGTAGTGCAGACCTCTGTAGATCATTCAATTTCTTTATAGTAATAAAAAGTCATCCTACTGGATTGGTTGACATGCATGGTTAGTTGCATGACGCATAGGACATAATCATATTTTTTAAAGTAACATCAGTATTATATAAGATAAGAAGAATATCAACAACAGTTGCTGTTATGTTAAATTACTGTGGGCAGCTGAGCTTCAGCTCCATTCTGTTTGACACATGTAAGTTATTTGCTGGCTAAGCCTGACTGATATCTTTCAAATTTGTTTCAGCCAACCAACTTTTCCAAAAGGATAGGAAATTGTATTATAGTAACTATCCAACAATGATCTTTCCTTACACAGGACTAAAATATCAATCCCGAAATGTACTAATTCAAGGTAAACACCTGTCTAAATATCAAATTTCTATATTATATAGATCTCTAAATCTATTTATGGATTGCCAATTTGATTGTTTATTAACATTCAGTGTTCTATATTAAGAAGTCCAAGACATGGTACTTGACTTCCAAATTGAAGGCTCTCAAGTTTGAATCTTGGTGACGACTGGGATTTTCAATTTCAAGATTCTTTTGGACATCCCTGAGACCACCCAACTTAAATGAGTACCTGACTTTAATAAGGAAAAGGTGGTTGGTCATTGTGCTGGCACCATGAAACCCTCTTTAACAGTCAATCAAAGAAACAGATGACCATTACAGCATTTGCCCTATAGATAGCAATTTCTGAAAGGGTACTTTACTCTAATTTTACTATAAAAGTAATCAATGCTCTATCTCATCAAACAAAAATTAAAAAAATATCTTTTTTTTTTTGTAAATCTTCCTGAAGTTTCAAATGAAAACTTAAAATTTCCACATAGATCACCATTAATATACACATAACCATAATAAATATATGAACCAACCTGTGGGGTGTATGGGCGTACGCAGCTGCTGGGGTAGCATGAGTTATTCTTGTAGTGGTCACTATACCAACAGACTTTCCTTAAAATAAAAAAAAAATTATCATTAACATAGTTCAGCTGTACATGTCAATAAATACAGAGACATTCCTTGGAATTTATAGTTAGATTATTTACTGATGTCAATGTAGTCCTAAATAGAGAATGACCATAATGTTAAACCTTCAATTAAAGGCTACTCCAGGTATTCGTTACCTTCCTCCAGAGCGTAATCCAACACCGTTTTGAGCTTTGTGCTGTCTGTGAAATTTTTGCAGTCTTTCTCAAAGGGTACATCAATACTGACTCCCAGAGTCCCATAGTTTACTTTGATTCCTGTCACCATGGAAACTGCTGTGGCAGCACTGTCTGGGACTTGGCGGTCTACATTGTAAGTCTGATCAAGTAAAACAAACATAGAGTTTCAAAATGTTTTTAATAATAGAAAAAGTAATTCACTGGAAATGTAAACACTAAACATGTCTTCACATAACCTTGGATATTTAATAGCGCCTTTATAAATCACGACACCACAGCAAATTAGACATTGAAAAAGCCTATCAAGGTCACCAAAAATGAAAAAGTCATAACTCACTTTTAAAAAGGAGAATGTTTTGTTTGATAAATTTTCAGACTTTTGGGGCTTACTTAAGCAAAATCTCAGGAAAAATTTGATCCCCCTGATGTCAACACTGTAAGAAGGACATAGAGACAGTCGAACATGTCCTGTGTGACCAATATAATGCAAAACACAACACAGTGATAGCGACAGGTCGCAAGTCACAAGGCCCCTAGAATGATGAAACTGGCTCATGAAGGGAACCTTTTTTAAAAGTCTTAAATTCACTCACTCCATCTGTTTGTCTGTTTATATGGTACAGATTTTGTAAACATTATTTTTCCTACTTCTTATTCTCAGATCAACTTGAAACTTTGTACAAATATTCATTTTCCCTATAAAAAAACATGAACCATTAAAAAAATAAACCAATTATTAATTAATTAGTTAAATTAATTTCTTTGTAATAAAAACGAAAAAAAACCTACAGTATTGATATATGTGGCTGTCAATATGCAATTCTTTCCCTTATGTATGCTTTAATTTTTTTTTAAATATTTTTTTTTATTTTGCTTGTTCTTTACAGAGACAGGGATGCCCTAAGAAAGGCCTACAATGAGGCCTTCTTGGTCAGTGCTTAATAATATTAATAATAATATTTATTATCCATGAGGAAATGTGTTTTACAATATGTGTGGAGGATTACACCAGACTTCCTTCACAAAAAAAGTTAATGCTATCCTATAGTCCAAACCTCCTGCAGGGTGGCAGGGTATGGCAGCAAAAAGGCTTCAACCCAGGACCATATTATAGCAGTGGCGTAGCTAGGAATTTGCCATCATTTTGGGGGCCCCTGCATTTTGAGTAATGTTTCATATTTAATGTAAAAAACACTCACATGGGCGCCACCCTCAAAAAGGACCCGGGGGGATTTTCTAATTCTCCCCCTCCCTCCCCTTACTTGAGCCAAGTCTCTGGACCATAGTGATGATGCATGCCATACAACCAGCTGTGACTATGTCATGTAATAGATTCAACTAAAAAAAACAATGTAGTAAATCTAGTTACCTGACTTGATTTCTCTATTTGTCATAGTTTATTTTTTAGCAGTTGACAAATCAGCAATGCAAAATCATTCACATCTCACTACAAAAAAATACCATTTACCTTCTTTCCTATGATTTACATTAAAAAATGACTTGGTTTTGTTAATTTTTAAAAACAGATTCCAGAAACAGAAAACCTTTAGAAGTGCTAAGACTTTTCAAACCTTAGAAAGTGCCAGGTAAGGAAATTGTTCAAATGTCAGTTTGTTCTCTTCTCCACTTTTGCCCTTCTTTTGACCTTGATAAATTCTACCAGCAGTGATGGTGGACAGTCCCATACCATCACCAACCATCAGAATGAGGTTGTCGGCCTTTTTATAATTTGGTTTCATCTTCCAGATAGACTGTATTCCATCTATCCCATCTTGCAGCCAGTACTCCTTCTCTGGTGAAGACAATGTTATGTATTGAACTTTGGTTTAGGTACACAGAAACAGCATAGTAATAGTGTAATCATTAGGCAAAGAGTGCATTTAGCTTTGTTTGTCACTTCTCTATCCTCTCTTTCTCACCTTTCCATCACTCTCATTCTCTCTCTCTCTCACACTCTCTTTCCCCCTCTCTCTTTTTTAAAAATCTTTTTCACTCTGCTGTTCTGTCTCTTATTCTTCTCTTTTCTCTCTCTCTGCATAATTAATGGTTCTGTGCTAGCATCAAATGGATGCTTCAATAGGTTCAAATCATATTAGATTTCAGTTACACTGGTACATGAAAGAAAGGTATGCAGTGATTGTTTTGTTAAGTCTGTTCTGTTGTGCGCGGATGACTTGTTAAATTTTGTTGACTAATCAAATACAATAAAACTGCAATTAACTAATATATTATATGTTTCTGGATTGCACAGCAAAAACTTCAGATTTAAATTGAAATTCTTTGAACATATTTTCTAACCTTAATTAAACCGCACGGGGAGGTGGTGACTTAGTGGTAAGGTGATTGGCTTCCAACCCGAATAGTCTCGAGTTCGAATCTTGGTGAAAACTTAAGATTTTTATTTAAGGATTTTTAGAAGGCACCTAATGGTGGGAAGTTGGTAAAGGCTTGTTAAACGTTTTGCCCTATAGGTTGCAAGGTCTGAAAGGGGTATTCTGCTGTACATTCGATTAATCGAACAATTTCTTCTAAAATAAAAGGAAACTATTACTCTTTTAAGTTATATAAAACAACACATTTAACACCTTCGTCGTATTATCTATCAGCTTTATTAGATCTACCTGCCATAATCTATTACCTGACATATGACAATGCAATATTTCATAGTGGCGGTGAAGTATCGTCCATATTTGTTTATAAGGACTATAAGAAACAAGAAGATGTCGAATACATGTTGTGCTCTAGTGGCCAGCCACAGTTCAAATTCGCACCAATATTTACCTCATTGGCAAGAGAACGCATTTATATTAATTGGCATTGCAAATTTGAAATGTCTAGATCAAGGCCAAACAGAGAGTTCAAAGAATGCGCATATATAGGTAAGTGAGTGACTTAAGTTTCCTTAGCGATCTATGTTGTCAAGCTCACTTGTTTCGTGACCAGTATGAACGAGGGTGTTATGTGAGCAGCACAAAGACGCGAAAAGTAAGTTGGAACAAATCAGAGTAAAAAAAAAAAGAAAAAGATCAGAAAAATTGAACGTCATGGTGCATTTGGTGTTTGAGGATAGGAATAAAGGATAGGAATAAAGGATAGGAGTAAAGATAGGAATAAAGGATAGGAATAAAGGATAGGAGTAAAGATAGGAATAAAGGATAGGAATAAAGGATATGAATAAATATGAATAAAGGATATGAATAAAGGATATGAATAAAGGATAGGAATAAAGGATAGGAATAAAGGATAGGAAAAAAGGATAAGAATAAAGGATAGGAATAAAGATATGAATAAAGATAGGAATAAAGATAGGAATAAAGGATAGGAATAAAGGATAGGAATAAACATAGGAATAAAGGATAGGAATAAAGGATAGGAATAAAGGATAGGAATAATAGATAGGAATAAAGGATAAGAATAAAGGATAGGAATAAATAGGAATAAAGGATAAGAATAAAGGATAGGAATAAAGAATATGAATAAAGGATAGGAATAAATAGGAATAAAGGATAGGAATAAAGGATCGGAATAATGGATAGGAATAAAGGATCGGAATAATGGATAGGAATAAAGGATAGGAATAAATAGGAATAAATGATAGGAATAAAGGATAGGAATAAAGGATAGGAAAAAAAAAAGAAAGGAAAAGATTAGAAAATGACAGTAAGAGAAAAAGACACGAAAATATTACAAATATTTCTACATAGACTATTTCTTCCACTCCCCCACCCCTACCTCGGAGGACAACTTTTGAAGACAAATGACTAAGAACATTTATCTAATGAATTTTAATTAATATAGTCCGTTAAAGTCCCCCCCCTCCCCTTTTAATAATGTTTCGTAAATAATTGAAAAGTATTTTGTGCTTTGTATACCAGAAAATGTTCTTTTAGAAAACAGTAGTGGAGAGACAAGTGGTATCCTTCCAGCCCGGAAGGAGCGTACGTAGGATCAAATTGTATACTTATTTTACAGTCAGTCGCTTGACTCTTGCACGACAAGGGCATGCTCTTCAAACGAAAAGTTGTCAGGGCTGTTATGTGCTTAGGGGCGTCATAGAGTTTCTTTATCTTTTATTTTCACTGTTAACTTTATACTCATGCTTTAATGAAAAAAAAAGAGCGCTAAAATTCAATTGCCCAGGGCGCCACCAGCTAAAGAGCCATAATTTGTTTATTTATTTATTCTGAGCTAGCTATTATAGCACGCTGTGCAGGACAGGCCACTGTTCTGTTGGCTCATATTTCTCACGGCTATGGCCAAACTTTGACTCACGGTACCCTCGCTGCGGGGAAGAAGAGGAAACCGTGCCTCTTATTCTGTTTGACTGCCCCAGATTTGCTGATCTCCGTCTCGACAGGTCTGGAAAACCAAAACGTCTCGACATACATGTAGACATGTATGCACTACGGAAGATAGCAGCTTGAGCCTCTCAAGCCCTCACTCAAATGGAGTTTGATGATGATGATGATTTATTTGTAGTTAATAGTTAACTTCACCCTTGATTCGAAGATGCCGGCTTGATCTCCGCTAGCGAAAATATATCAGTTAAGCCCAAGCCAAATCCTCATCTTTTTACAAAGGTTATATCAATTCACTCTGTCTATCTGTCTTTCTGGTAAAACGTTTGTAGACGTTATTTTTTCACATGTCCCATTCTCGGATCAAGTTGAAACTTTGCACAATTATTCATTGGCATGGACAAAACACGAATCAATAAAAAAACAACAACAATTAGTCAATTAATTACTAGTAATTACTTATTTTGTTTGATACCAAAAAGGGAAATAAACCCTTCAGTACTAGATATTAGGGGTTCTTAGATAATTGAACATGTTTTTTATTTCCACACTCATTCTCGGATCAAGTTGAAACTTTAAACAATTAATTATTGTACCAATTAGTAAATTAATTATTGGTAATTGTTTATTTTATTCGAGATCGAATAAGGGTAATAACCTCTACATTATTGAGATATATAAATGTAAGTGCAGAGTTCTTTCCCTTAGATAAGCTTTATTGTTTTGTTTTTTTAAAAAGGATTTTAAAAAATAATTTTTGCTTGTTATACTGGCTTCGGACATGCAGATTAGGCAAAAAAAAACTTTCTGTAAGAACGCATAGGAAATGAAAAAGAATTAGAAACAGCATTTGGAATTCCCTCTGGTTGGCAACAGTTTCAACACCATGCTCTACTGCGACTCTATTGCTATTGTTTTGTTGAATGTTCTAAAGCCCACATGTCATAACATATGAAAGATACGGACATATTTAAGCACGGAGCACAAGCCTAGCTACGAGGATTACGATGTCATAATTGTTTCATTTTTTTAAAAAATCTCCCTCGATGCTAACAGATCTCATTCTCATTACATTGTCTGTCAACCCACAGTGAAATAATTGTGTTTTTATGCCTACGAAGCCTATTTGGCTGAATGGTCCTGGGTTCGAATCTTAGTGAAGACTGGAATTTTGAATTTCGGGATTTTTAGGGCGCACTGAGTCCACCCAACTCTAATGGGTACCTGACGTTAGTTGGGGAAAGTAAAAGGCGGTTGGTCGTTGTGCTGGCCACATAACACCCTGCTCATTAACCGTTGACCATAGAAACAGATGGCCTCAACATCAATATTAAGGTCTGAAAAGAAAACTTTTTTTACTTACTAGACTCTATAAGAATGCCAGGTTTCTTAAATTGCTGGTAAAACATAAAAAGAATACATACCCATTAAGAATACGACATGACCTTATTGCCTAATCTAGTCTTGACGATCAAACTAATAAGAACAAGAATTCAAGAATTAAGACTTACGTTCATTGTATGCCAACACGCAGCTAGCAAGAAATGCCCACGTTGACACAATGAGCTTCATACTTTTAGTCTTTCAAGCTGAAACACAAATAGGTTTAGTATTAGTTCGAATTACAAAAAAAAAGGCTATACGTTAGGATTACTGAGACGCTGAATGACGAAATTTGGTGTTGCACCAGATGGACTTGCAACTATGGAGTATATTCAAGACAAATATTCATTCCTGTATCAGTGGAACTGTGGAATCTTATATGGCTTCTTACAGTGCTCTTTTTTTGTGTGTGACGGTACGCACCGGTACGGAAAATTTGTTGACTTTTATTGTATTTTTACGTTTTTTTTTGATTTATTAGTAGTTAAAAGTTAGACAATCTATCACTGAATACCGGTACCTATTTTTTTATTTTTTTTTTATACAAAAAAAACATTGGCTTTTTCTGTCTCGAAACACAATGGATGCTCCCAGATGAATCACTGGTCTTAAGCCGCTTTGCAGCAGTACAAGAGTTTCCTCTCCAGGACGCATTACTTGGGACTTAAATCAAGGGGTCATGGGTGTTTCATACTCCATGGTCCCTCTCTCGATCTTGCTGATGTGATCGAAAGGAACGTTTAACATTAGTTGTGAATTATTTAATTAATTAACATAATCTGTCAGATGGAATATAGATTCGCACTCCCAACGCCTTAAGGACTTCACTCCTGACTTTCCTCGAGGTTGTCTCCTGAAGTCTTAGTACCGTAAGGCAGCGCGGGGTTCGAAGTCATTGTAATTTTCTCTAAGATGAATTGCTTTACTAGGCTGACGAGCTCCCATCTGCCCGAAGCTCCAGGTTTTGTGGCGCCTGGTATCCGCCTTCACCCCCTCACTTGTTAGTAGGAGCATTTTCGCCGGACTTAGTAACTAAGCCCCACGAACAGGCCAGGTGCTCTGTTGTCAGAGGCTATTTGAGACGCATGTTGTATAGGAGTATTTTATAGACAATGGGAGCGTATCCCAATTGACACCCGACTAAGCTTATTATCATTGGTTACTTACAAAGGATTCTTTTCACAGGTTAAAGCGGAAAGCCCAGTTAGACAATCATAATGTTTACGATTGCATGGCCTTCTTTTAGAACCAGACTTGTTAGCCGACTGGAAACAAGCCAGCCAATTAACCTGCTTTGACTGAATGCAATACTAAGTATTCAGGCTACCGGACCATTGGACGACTAAGAAAAAGGTGGATGGAAATTAAAAAAAAAGATGTACACTTTACGGTGACCGGTCATTTTATCCCATCACTTCATCCCCGGTCATTTCATCCTTGGTCACTTCATCCCCGGTCATTTCATCCCCAATTATATTTGTTTTCTTATTCATTGTTTAATTGTGCTGTTAAGGCTTTGACTTTATGCCTTCAGTTCATCTAATATATAAATATGATTATGTGGAATGCTTTTTGATATTTTTGACATGTTCTTAATGCATTTATAGAGTTTCCCCTTCCACTTTACATTCTTGATGAGAAATCTTGTAATATATTGTAAATCTGGGTGTGTACTTAGCTATAGCGCTTCTATTGGATGTGGGGATATTATAATACTACATTTTTATAGTTCTTAATGGCATTTAATTTTATTCTCATCTAATGCATTACACTTTAAAAAACAATATTGCTTATTTCACGATTTTTACAATTACTATTTGTTAGATAAAATGATCAGATTATGAAATGACCGGGAATGAAATGACCAGGGGATGAAATGACCGGGGATGAAGTGACCGGGAACCACATTTTACACCTGACGATTGGTTAGAATATCTCGTCAATCTTCCCCATTGACGCGAAATGATAAAATTAATTGGGTCAATCAGGATACTAACCAACCAACCAACTTTAGTAATCAGCCTCAATGACGGTATTGCTGATGATCTTGCATCATTCTAACACTAAATTAATGCTCTCTTTCTGTAACTAACAATAAATACTCCCTTTCTATATCACCTAGGAAACACATACAAACATGCACACACTCCATGACAGACGGATCTCATGCCCATCCCACTGAAGCGCTTATTGTGTAACAGCGAGATTGTGAATCGTACTATGCAGTAACATATTTTAAAAAATTTAGACGAATATTATTTAAACGAATGGTGATATTCATTTACGCAAACAATACAGGGAAGAAGACTAAAAAGTAAAGTAGCAATAATACATAAAACACTGAACCATGACGTACTCACAAAGACACAATGAAAAAGGCACATGTCTTATTCCACACCCTATGACAGATTCGTACAAGTCTTCTCATAAGGGCATGGAAAGAGTTGCATGAATCAGCCAGGAAATGACTTAGCAGAGTCTCACTGATTAACATGAGGGACTAGATTGACACTTGAATTTACGCGGGACCTAGTTATCTTCTCTTTTGAAGGGACATTTTTAATTTATGAGATTTAAAAAGTTTATTTAGTTTCTTGGCAGTGTTATTAGATTTATATGTTATTTAGGTATTGAAACAAGAGCACACACATTTCTTCAAAAATATTCTTACCTTACTTTATGAGATTAAAAAAAGTTTATTTAGTTTCTTGGCAGTGTTATTAGATTTATATGTTATTCAGGTATTGAAACAAGAGCACACACATTTCTTCAAAAATATTCTTACTTTTATTGTTTATGTCTGAGTAGAATTTATTATTTAAAAGACTGATGGTATTCATAAACATTCTCACCAACTCAGTCACGCATATGTGTATCGTAGATATACGCGAAAACTAGGCTAATAATTCTGTACAATATATATATATATATAATTTACTAGTTGTCTAAGTATAGTTCCTTGCATTTATGATTTACATTTCATAATTTAATGAGTCGTTCAAACTTTGTGTCTCTGTTGTAGATAGCCTATAGTTTAAATAACTAAACTCTATTTTCATTGTTCGAGGCAAGTCATTTATTCAATTTTTTTTCACCTGCAAAATCAGTAAAGACGGGCTAGGATAGTATGAGGAAAAAAAAACGATATTCTGCAATATGATTGAGTCGATAGAAGCAACTACTGAATGACAGCCACGCACACAATTAGAAAGGAAGCGAAAGCTGAGAGATATAGAAAAAGAGAGTTATCTTATTTTATAAATTGCAGACGAGAGAGAGAGAGAGAGAGAGAGAGTGAGAATGAGACATACCTACTAAAAAAGAATGACTATTTTAGATGGGTGCTGCAATCTAAAGTTTAAACGTATTTTTCTTAAAATGATAAATTATTTTTTGTAGTCGTAATGTCTGTACATTCTCCACAATTACGTGTTAGATTTGGATGAAATGTACACAATTTGTTTTGGAAAGGATATACCTTACTTGTACAATGAGCCTTTGTTTCTTTTATTTTTTTTTAAATTGCGATTTTAATTAATATTATATCTTATTTGTGTTAAATATGTATCATATGTAGATAACATCATTATTTGTTTAAAAATGTTTTACTTAACTATTTAGAGATTTCTAAACTCTTTTGTTGAAGTTCCCTTTTCAGACCTTGCGATCTATTGGGTAAATGATGTTAAGGTCATCTGTTTCTTTGGCCAACGGTTAACGGTTAACAAACTAAAGTCGGGTACCAATTAGAGTTGGCTGGACTCAGGGGTGACATAAAAAATCCCGATATTCAAGATTTGAACCCAGGACCGCAGTTTCGGAAGCCAAGCCCTTAACTACTCAGCCTCCGCACCCCACATTCTTTTGCTGAATCAAATATTTTTTTTTTATTGAGGAACTTTAAATTTTATAAAATTATTTTTTTGCATTTCTTATCTTCATCTTCATATTCTTATCTTTCAAGTTCATATATACTACCCTATAAATGTTCAAAGACGTTCAAAGACGTTTCTTAATAAATAACATACGTTTAGTATTGAGATATACATGATCCCTTAATAGTTTAAATGTGGAACTCGTGTCATCCTTAGGTAGATCTATGTTTTTTATTTAGTCGCAATGTATGGTACTGCGCTAGTTAGCCATAATTATAGCCTCTATTTTAATACAAACAAATAAGATGTTTTTTTTTTTTTTTTGAAGTATAACTATATTAGACCCAAAATATCTATATCTTTTAAAAATGGTTATAAAACAGATTTTTTATTAAATTAATTAAAGCTTAATTCTTACCAATGTATTGAACACTTTAGACAAGGCACAATTTACACAAGTCTGAGTACCAAGTATCCTATCGGAACTCGAATGTGCAGCAAATTATCACTCGGTAATATTCTTACTTTGGCATTCGTAGTAGAGAATCCTCCCCCCACCCCTCCCCTCTTTCCCTGTGAGGTTTATTTAGGTAGACGCAGACGAGATTTGGTCTGCGCAGTGACTATGACTATGTCAACACCGATATTTACAGTTCGTGTGATGGCCATTGTGCATGGTCATACTAAATAACAATAGATTCTGCTTACCAATCTACACAGTTAGATCGACCTTCTCAACTAACAGGCATCTGCAGACCTGCTGATTTACTTACAAAATCTTCTGTGTAAATAAATTTACAGACCTTGCAGACCTACTTATGACATTAGGTGTGTGTGTGTGTGTGTGGAAGGAGGAGGGGAGGGGCGTTGACACATGAAAGGTGACCAGTTGACACATTAAAAGTGAAGCCCCCCCCCCCCATCCCATGAACTCTCTTTTATTTGAAGTAAAGTTACACCCCACCCCATTTCCCTAAATTGTGTAAAGCTCATCGATTTCTAACGCTGACGGATAACGAGAGTGTCATGTGGCCAGCACAACGACCAACCGCATTTAAAATAACCAAATGAATGTCGGGTACGGTACCCATTAGAGCTGAATGCAAAGAGGGAATACATTAGAAATCCTAGTCTTGGAACTCGAGACCTCTTGGTCTGAAAGTCAGGTACTTTATAACATAAATACTACATTATGATTCGGTTAGGTTATCATTTCGGAAGTGGTAATTGGATATCAATACTATATTAACTATAAATTGCGTCAATGGTACGCTTTTCAAATAGCCTCTGACAACCAGTCCAACTCCTGGCCCTCAAGTGGGTTCAGATATAAGGTCAGGTGGAACTGTTAAGGCTGACAGGAGAAAAGTGATTTTTTTAAGAACTCTGTCAGCTTTGTCGATAACGTGTTGTAATAGTCATTTGAAAAAACAAGAAGAACATAGAGAAAACCCATCTTTAAAAAAAAAAAAAGTTTATATGCGGTGCAATTGTATGAATTAGTTTGGATCAGTATTGTAATAAAATTTGTAATAGATCTAGACCAACAAAATTAATTGATTAATCTGTGCGATTAGAAATATTAGAAATAAAAGATTGTTTAGTTATCTATGGTCATTACAAACTTACTTTAAAGGGACGACCTTTACAGGTGTTAATTCAGCTTATACAACAACTTTCGTCAAGTACCATTTATTTCCCTTGTTCGAGATACCACACAAAATAATTAATTACCAATTGTTAATTACCTAATTGGATAATTTTTAAATTAATTCTTGTGATGTCAGGTAAAAGAATTATATGTGCAAAATTTCAACTTTATCTGAGATTGGGTGTGTAAGAAATAACATGTACAAACTTTTTACCAGATAGACAGGCAGAGTGAGTTGATCTAACCTTTAAAAAAAGAAGGAAAAAGTATTGATACAATTCCTTTGCATGTATTTGAGCGAGATTTTTTTTTGTTAGTGAATGTTGGCTGGAAAAATATACATTTTGTGTATACCTCATTAACTGGATGGTTCCTACTGTGAACTGACCATAATGTAGCAGCACCACTCTATGTAGAACTAGACTCTATACCAGATTAGTGACACTTATATTTGAAGCTATCACGACTTATAAAAACCACAAGCTATTCTTTTCACACAAGAGAAATTTATGGTACTACTTATTCTACTCATTTACTGTCTGTCCTGTATCTGGCAAGGGCGATCACCGGCATTAAATTATTCCCCCTGACACTTTAAAAACAAGAGGAATGCATTTTAGTAAATTGGCCAAACCCAATGGAAGCAGAGGTAGATTGTAAGTAGGTAGGTTAAGATAGAGAGTCTACTTTAGAGGGTAAGTAGGTAGGTTAAAATAGAGAGTCTACTTTAAGTACTTATATAAAACAAACAAACATCAGTAGGAACTGTGGTATATCACACGATAAATCTGATAAGTACAATCAACAGAGAGGTAGTAGCGGAACCCGGTGACGTCCCCTGCTGTTTACATAGTGAGATAAACTGTAATATATGAAGAGAATCTTTTTTCTGTTTGTTTTTTTGTTTGAAAGGTTTGTTTTTTTTAAAGTTAAGGTTATGACTGGTATTACACAAATTTTTAAGATAGAAGGACCAGCAGAGACAGTTGGTGGGTCTGATGAGAGAGTTACCAAAAGACTGTGAGGGTGAGCTATGTCAAGTTTGAAAGAGAAAAATGTGAGAATTAAGCATATATATATATATATATATATATATATATATATATATATATATATATATATATATATATATATATCCTTTTTATAAAATAAAGCTT
The DNA here is from genome assembly GCA_036873155.1 of Biomphalaria sudanica. Taxonomy (NCBI): domain Eukaryota; kingdom Metazoa; phylum Mollusca; class Gastropoda; family Planorbidae; genus Biomphalaria; species Biomphalaria sudanica. Next base: position 5,135,272 of record JAZGLO010006651.1, on the reverse strand, counting down.
ATCTAAGAGGAATAACTCCACTCTTACAACCATATCTCTCAATAATGTAGAAGTTATTTCACTCATTCGATATTAAACAAAATAATTAATTAGCAATAATTACTTGACTGATTGGTTAATTTGTTAATTTTTTATCGTTTTGTTTGGTACAAGAAATAATGGTTTAAAGTATCCCATAATGCATGTGGGACAAATAGCGTTAACAATTATCTAAGGGGATAAAACCCTACAAAATTAGCAATATCTGTGAATACTGAAGTATTAGTTTCCCTTGTTGGTATCAAACACAATAATTAATTACCAGTAATTAATTCACTAATTTTTAAAACTTGATTCATGTCTTGACTGTGCCAATTAATAATATTATACATAATTTCAAATTATTATGCACAAACCTTTATACAGATAGACAGACAGACATTGAGTTGATATTAGCTTTGTAAAAAAACAAAAAAAACAAAAACAATCTAGACTGTAAAAGAGAGTTTGTGTTGTGTTTTCATATAAACTCAGATGTTGCCCCTGAAGGGTCCACGCATGGGTCGTCTGTTTCGTAAGCAATGAAAGTAAATAGACAGGTTTTAATATTTTTAGAAGGAATATCTAAAGCTATGAACTAAAAAAAAAACATTTAAATTTAATTCTAAAAGCAGAACGTTTCATTTTCAAAAGATAAAAATCATCCGTTACATGTAAACTTTGCTTAATTGAAAATAAATAATAATAATAATAATAATCTTTATTGTCCGTATGGAAATTTGTCTTACAATTTGTGCATTACACCAAACAAAAAACATTATAACTATAAGAAACCAAAGTGTACATTCACACCAGACGCACTCTTAATTTACATGTGACAAAGTTTATATCAGATTGTTCTTATTTAATTATTTGATTGCCAGGGGAACAAAAGAGTGTTTGTGTCTGATGTCTTTGCCATCGGTGTCTTGTATCTCTATTGTGATGGTAAAATCACAAAATCCTGACACAAAGGGTGATTCTTTATTTCGAGGATCTTGTTAGCTTTTTTTATAGATGTTTGTCTCAAACAGCTGCCCAAATGGTGTTTGTTTTTTTACCAGTGATTTTACCACCAGCATTTAAGATTCTATAAAGTTTATTTTTATTTTTAATGCTCAGATTGCCATACCAGGCAGTGATATTGAAACTTAAAATATTGCAGATGTGAGCGTGATAAAACATAGCCAAGGCCTTTTCGCTAACATTAAACGAGGACAGTTTTCTTAGTAAACGTAATCTTTGCTGCCCTTTTTTGCTGATATAATCAGTATTTGCAGTAAAATTTAGTTTATTGTCTAGGATAGTACCAAGGTATTTAAAGGTTTGCACTATTTCAATAGTCTCTCCAGCTACAGAAACAATATCATTTTCCTTCTTTTCCCTTCGAAAATCGATTATCATTTCTTTGTTTTTTTTTACATTTAATAATAAAAAAATATCTTTACAGTATTTTTCAAGGAATTCTATTTCTCTGAAATGTTAAAAAATATGACATGAAATATACAATATATTTTTTTTTGCTAGCTTTTCAGATTTAAAAGTAACAGACGAACGGGCGGGCGGACAGATAGACGACACAAAACTAATAGCGGCTTTTCTGGGCCACAAAAAAACAAAAACATCTTCAGCTTAATTTTCTTGACAAAACTCGGTTTTAAGATAACGTAGCGAACTAAATTGGGGCATGGTGGCCGTGTGGTAAACCACAAGACTTCTGAAATTAGAGGTCTTATCTTCACCAAGATTCGAACCCGGGAATCCCGGTTCGGATGCCAAGTGCTTTACCACTGCCACCGGGCCTCGATTCTTTCTTTATCCAAAGATAACAAGGTTACAAAGGCAGCTCAAATTCGGGAACAAAAAAGAAAGAAATGAAAAGAATTATATCACAAAATGTCTACTTAATATAAACAACCCCCAAATGCAGTGACAGCTCCCTCCCTTTGTTTCCAGTTTCAAATACATGGCCATTAACACCTACTTCATAGGCACGTAACAGCGGAAGACGAACACATTGTGTCCTGCAAACATCTCATTAGAATGCAACATTGGAAAATGGAGGCGGGGAGAGGGATGTTTAGTTGATGCCTGGACACGTCCCGCTCGTTCATTGACCCTTTCGATAAACATCTAACTGAAAACCTGAAACACTGTTAACAACTCTGAGACTACATGGTGATGACCCCATAGCGCATTAAATATTCATAGCAATGGTAACAAGAGGAAAATTAAATTGAATGGCAGGTGGAAGGGAGGAGAATAGACTCGAACTCGGCCATCACTAATTGGTCTCGACAGCTCACCATACAATGTACATTCATTTTCTTCTTTGAGATTGTCCTAAGAGTGGAGTCGAAGACTGTTGGAACTATTGGCCCATGGAGCCTCCCCTTCATCGACCCCTTCTGTCTGGGACGGACCCAAGGAGATATAAATTCGTGGCTGAGCGGTACAGCGCATGGCTTCCGAACCGGAGGTCCCGGGTTCAAATCCTGGTGAAAACTGGCTCGGCAATTCCAGTACCACCTCATCGTGGTTGTCGGCTGAACATTCCGTTATAAGGAGTGGCTAAGAGTATTGGTTGCTTGCCGCTGATGGATGAGCAGCCGGCAAGTGTAAAAGGAAATCAAAGGAGTTATGTCCAGCCCCCCCCCCCCCCTGTGGGGCCCCGGGGCAACGGTGAGTAAGAGACCTAACGGGATCTCCGAAAAGCGGATAGCGCTGGACACCAACTCGAGGGTTGGTCGGGTTCTCCTGGGACTCGGCTGATTCGCGGGTCTCTCTTTGGGCAAAGACTGGCCTTAGCGGGCTGCGTCGGGCGGACTGGTCGGCGTCCACGAGCTAGGCTCTATCTAGCCCGTTCCCTGGCGCGCTAGTGGAGGAATACGCCGCAGCCAATGGTAACTCTAACACTGGGAATATCGAGAAACGCGTGCCACCCCACTCCTGCCTTGCAGGAAACTTATATGCCATTCCTGCTCTGATTTTTCAATAGGAGTTCATCTCAGGTGAAGACTGGGATTTTTAATTTCGGGATCTTTGGGCGCCTCTGAGTCCGCCCAGCTCTAATGGGTACCTGACACTAGATGGGGAAAAGTAAAGGCGGTTAGTTGTGATAGCCGCATGACACCCTCGTTAACTGTGGGCCACAGAAAAAAGATGACATTTACATCATCTGCCTTATAGATCGCAAGGTCTGAAAGGAGATTGTTTTTTATTACTGATGATTCGTATGTCGTATCCCAAGACGCTCAGAGTTAGAGGTGAGGTGGAAGGCCGAGCACACCGGAGAAACTTCCCAACAATCTTCTGTGTAAAAGGACTGCCGGCGATGACGATGCAGAAAAGAAAAGCCTACACACACTATGTCAAGTTAGATGATAAGAAAGATGAGTGCCGAATGAGTCTCAGAAAAACAGGAAAATCTTAAAGAATTTAAATGAAGCCTTAAACTTATTTATTGATCCTCAATGATCCTCAATGGAAATGTATCACTATAAAAATACATTAATTAAGACTGTACGGCTACTATACTCAACGCTGGCAAAGACCTTTCCATTTCGTCAAGAACTGAACGCTATAAAGCCCCTTTGTTCATCAGACTGCAAGCAGGGAATATTAGTGAGAAGGCGAGGCAGACCTGTGACTAGATGAACGAGCTAATGGTCTAAACTGCCCACAGGTTGTGACTTTGCATGTCAGTGTTAAGGCCTTCTATAACGATTGGTCTAGGCCCGTCTATGGATGAGACTCTAATCCTGGCAAAATCATCTTTTCTTTTGAAGTAGAGTCTGTATTTCATTAGATCTTCTTCTTCAACTGTCAGGTAGAGTTGAGCCCTCGGCTCTTGGAACTCTAGGCCAGCAAAAGTGAACATGAGCTCCTTCTCACCAGCCTGAATGAGAACAGTGTACACTGTTCTGTCTCACGGGTGGGTCAGACTCACGTCAAGAGGCCGCATACACTAAGACCCCTGCCACTTTACATTTCTATAGCAGGCTAAACTGTGCGGGACACGCCATTTATGTAACGGCCCCCTAGAGGAACAACGCCTGGATTGTGACAAGGTTGTGGGAGCTTTTTTACAACTCCGCACAGTGCAATGAGGATGCTCTCGCACCCCCTTAGGCACCCTCACGGGATTCTTGTTTTGCTACCCTTTAGCCTAATCGTTTCCTCTTACGATCGTTTCCACCTGGGCGCCACTATGAGGCAGGGTAGCATGTCCGGGATTTCATTAGATAAAGAAGAAAAGTAAGTAGGCCTATCAGAGATAAAGGCACATTCCTTGTTCCATATGCTAGGACAAATTTGTACAAATACTCCTTCTTCCCTAGTGCAGTTAGAGCATGGAATGGAAGTTAAGTCATTGATTAACATGCACGACTAGATTGACATAGAAACACGCGTAAGACGTAATCAACTTCTCTTTTGAAGTAACGTCCGTATTTCATAAGATAAATAAAAGAGGAATGGAGAGAGTCGACAGTACTAGCGGATCCAAAACTTCGGAGTGGGGGGGGCGATTTTTTTCCAAACCCTAACCCTAACGCCCAGCAAACCCTAACCCTAAGCATAAACGCGCTTACAGTATATATATATATATATATATATATATATATATATATATCTTTTATTATAAAGTAGAATGTGAGGCGTATGTATGTATGTATGTTACTTATAGACATCAAAACCGCTTGACCGATCTTGATAAAACTAGGCAGGAATGTTCCTTGGGTACTAACTTAGACCGTAGTGTATGTATTGTAGCCCTAAAACAAACTTAAGACCCTCAAAAAAAAAAGTTGTCCGACTCAATTAAAGCTATAGTATTTATGGTGGATCTAGGCCATGGTTAACAATGTTGACATGAGAAAAGATCGAAAGGATTTAGAACTAGATCTAATTTTAAGTAATACACTTTGCACAGATAGTTTTTTACTTTGACACATGAAAATACAAAAGAAGATCTATTGATTTCATTAAATAATAAAATTAACCTTCAATTTTGTGTTTCAAAAGCATTTTTTACATAAATTAGTTCCTGATATCTGTGACTACAGATTTCCTGGCGAACATTCTTTCATTAGACATTACCGAATGGTTACACATTAACACATCTCTCTACTGAGTCTATTCCTAGGCCTAGGTCTAAAACTCTTATTGAACTCTAAGATGATAAAACTTCTTTTCGCAAAGATAGTTTTATGCTTTAACACATAAGCATACTTTTTATTGTCCATTTATTTCATATTTTAATCAAATTAACATTCAAATTTGTTTTTCTAAAGCATTTATAATACATTCGTTCGCTGTTCGCTAAAGCTTCGTAGCCGTGTTGAGATAGGCCTATATTCATTCATGAAAAAAGGTCACGCATGCGCAACACAGAATGAACTCTATAAAAGCCAATTTTTAACTCTAGATTAGTGTAGATTTAGATCTATGTCTACCTCAAGATCTACTTTATACTTTAACACATGAACATACAAAATAAAGTCTATTCATCTCAAATTTTAATCAAATATATGTAGGCCTACAAGCAAATGTTTTAATTTGAAAAATGGATTTAAGCCTATTAGCTATTTTGATTTGATAGCCTTATTTACACTATTTTTACATTGATACATTCGCTTTACTTATCATTATTATTTCGTTTAATTGTGACTATATCGACAGTAATGCGCAAATAAAGACCCGCGGGTCTAGTGGGAAGCGTGGTCGAGAGGCTAAGTGCGCTTGAACTTGGCTACCTAGAAGGGGGCTCGAGGTTCGACACCCAACTCGGGCAGAGTTGCGCCTAAAGGCAGCACGGAAAACCCCTCCCCCCGTGGTCCACAAATGAGATTGGACCAAAGCTCTAAGCATGCTTATAGCATAAAAGTAGCGCTATATAAAAGCTAGAATAATAATAATATATAATATAACGCTGTAAGCTCCCCCAGTGGGCATCGGGGCGAAGCCAAAATCGTTTTTTTTTGTTTTCTTCACTTCAGAACCGCATTCTCCTGACATCTACAGCTCATTATTTATTCTATTAAGATAGTACCTTTTGAATAATGTTTTACTTGAAATTTATTCTAATATGATTACTACATCTCTTACTACATCGCAAATACAACCGATTTGTTCTTGAAAAGATAAGATACTTCACAGATTTAGATTAAGACTTTAAGGAACGCCGCCGAAAAAACATCTATTCGAAAAATAATATACATATTGTTCAATAGGCATGTTTGTAATTTGGTTTGTTACAGAACTATAATTCAAAGCTCTAAAAAAATATTTTGGAAGTGGGAGGAGAAATTAAGTGAACCAATTAGATTTTACTCTAAATGTTTTGCATTTTTAGTATTTAAGAATAAATTGAGTTATTGTCCCAAGTTTTTTTTTAGAACAGAAAAATATCAGTTTGAATAAAGGTTGAAAAGATGACTAGGAAAATAATATTTGGGTTCAGAACTCATCTCAATTGTTACTATTATAATGAGAAATTTCGTATGAATTCTAAATTTTTCAATACAAAGTTTTTCTTAAAATAACTAAGAAAAATTCGTATGCAATTACATAAACTCTGTCGCCACATTTGACTTTCCTGCTTTAAAACGTCATCTGTTCATCTGGAAAGGGGAGAGGGCGGTAGAGTGAAAACGTTATTCCTCGCTCCTTTTTATAATTTCTGCTAATGATTGCATTTGACATTAAAGAATAGGGGGGTGAGGCGACTCGATATAATAATTTAATTAATAGCAGCTATAAATTATATTAGTGACACTTTTTTTTAATTTTGTAATATCTTAACTAAAATACAAAAAAAAAAGTATTGGTTTGTCCGATGGCCGGAAGGCGATCGCATGTATCGCCCCTCCCACCTGGAAAACCCCTTTTTCATTTTATATTTACTTATGATAAAATTTGAGATCAGATCGTGTGTCCGACATTATATACAAATGGATTAAAACATCAATAAATAGCTTATATTAAATAGATATTCAACTAATTTTGTTCAAAAACTATGATTTCTCCATAAAAATAGGACCGCCCCACTTCCATTCAGAGGGCTAGAGTGGGGAGGGCAGCAGAAGCAATCGCCCCCCCCCCTCTCCACCTCACCGAATCGGCTAAGAGACCAGAAGTGTAGTTTAATTCAACTAATTTTGTTTACAAACTATGATTTCTAATTAAAAGTAGGACCCCCCCCACACACACTCAAAGGGTTCAGGTTGGAAGGGCTGCAGAATTATTCGCCCCCCCCCCCACCAAATCGGCTAACAGGGTACGACATAATATAAAGATCGGTTAAAATATCAATAACATGTATTAAACATATAGATATTTAATTGATTCTAGCAAGCTGTGATTTCCCCTTCTACAAATAAATTAGACCGCCCCCCCACTCGAAAGTTTATGGGTGGGGGGGGGGACGGGATTGATGCCATCGCCCCTACCCCCCCCCCCCCCACTGGATCCGCCAGTGGTCGACAGATCATATGATTTTGTATTTGTAAATTATGGTTCTATGTTTCATTGTTACTTTACTTTGTAGCTATCTGTCCTAAAGTTTCTCAAAATTAAGTGATTTTATTAATGGTACTACATCGAATAAATTGTAGGCATAGCTTTTAAAGTTTAATTTGTATTCTTTTTCTTTTTTTATCATTTGTAAGAGCTTAGGTCAGTTGTAACTTAGAAACAACAAACAATTGATCGATTATGACTTACTTGCATTTTTTGAAAGTAAGAAATAAACCACCATTAAAAAAATGAATGTTTGTCTAGACTAGAGTGACATATTTTTTTTTAAATATGAAAAACAATCTAGATCTATATCACTGACAAATTGTTAACTGCGTTTGTAATAAACAGTCCCTCTATTGTTTCTAGTCTCTTTTCTTATCATTTTTTTTTTCCTCCTCTCAATAAGCCTACAGTGGAGATTTTTTTTGTTTACATTGACAACCAATTCACTAGGAGATGGACCTTTTGATGAAGTATTTTTAAAACCGTCTTTTCATTAAACCAGACATGATCGAAAGCTACTCGGTTCAGTCTGGGTTATGCGCATTCACTCTTTTTATTACGCCGGTTGTTAACCTAGATTACCGTCCCCTGTGTCCTGGACGAGATTTGTACAGTACGGAGACTGAGTGTTCGACAGCATGAGATTGGACAAAGGTCTCTGGCTATGATGTGATAAGGAACACCGCGTGTGTCGGGTACGCATCTTAGTGAATAGTCTGAATTGTTCGCGACTGAGCATTATTTGAAATATAGAGATTTTTATGCATGGCGGAAAAAAAACTTTAAATAGCTTGCCTTTTGGTGTATCCGGTGCACAGAATGAGGAAAGTGTTAATGGGATATTTTTGGTATAGTTGTATGACAATGTGTGTGCATTTATTAGCACAGCTGAATCCAATTTTCTACTCTCTTCTGTTGGTAATTTCCTTTTTAAAAACAATTAGCAACATTTAAGTTCAATTTAGCGACCTTGACATTCAGTGCTGATATATTTTATATAATACAGACGTTACTTCAAAAAAAAAAAAAAAGACAACATAAGCTATAGCTTAGCGCCGCCACTTTGCTTTGAGGCATCCAATTAAATGGTTCAAGGGACAATTTGAATCCTTTTGAAGAAAGAGCAAAGGAGAAATTGTCTTATGTTGATTTGAAGGAGGCTTCATATCTCAAACAGCTTAGGACTTTACCAAGACTTTTTGTGTGATTACAGGATCGTTTGTCTTTTCTTTATTTATAGGGAACTCGCCTTGGGCTGTTATCAACGCATGCTAAGCCTTGTCGAGCTACGACATCTTTGCAGCGATGTCGCCATTGTAGCTGCCTTGGCTGTGTCCCAACGAGATGCCCGGATGAAAACCTTTTATAACAGTAAACAATTAGCCGCCAATTTGGGAAACAAAACCCAGACTTTCATAGGGAGTGCCTAAAAAGTTGCGGGCTTGCGAAGAGAGCCCCCTAGAAAATATTAACAATCTACAAGAGATTTTCTCAATGGACCGTTTCAAAAATTGCGAGTCTCTCACGATTAGCGTGGTATGGAGTATGAAAATGGTGGATGCCCCATGTGTACTCGGCTCAAATGCCACTTTTACACTGGAAGGTATGTAAAGACCCTTTTTAAAAGACTAGAGTCAATCACAAGGAATATAAACATCGTTTACGGGCCTTACTGTCATTAAAAGCGAAGGACCCACGGCCCACAGTTCACCCCTGGTAGGAGTCGTGCCGATGTGCTGACAAAAACATAAGGATAAAAATACACACACACACAAAACAAAAAACAAAACAACAAAAAAAAAAGCAACCAATGTAACTTGTAAAAATGTCATAGTCTACATGGACACAGTTTGATGTTAGTTTGTGTACAGAGATAAGTAAGTTTAGTGGTAGGTGTGTAAATTACCTTGACTAGTGCGCCGTACACCTGGAGCTAAGCTAGAACACATCTTGGTGTCATTAAAACTCCTCATAAAATGTGGGGTGGCCCACAGTGTATTGTGTTTTTCACACCACTCGTATCTTTTTGCATGTCACGGTTTCAGTCTACTTATATAACCCCGTCTCATACCTTCACGCTAATATTAACAGGTCAAATTACTCTCCCCCCCCCCTCTAAGCCCAACCTTTTTCAATTCCGACTTCGTTTAGAACACTTCTTTAACTGTAAACAAATGTATTTAAGGCAGAGGTCTTTACCTGGAGAGGAAAGTGGTGGGGCGGAAGTGAATACTTTTTTTAAAAATTGTTTTTACTGTAAAAAAAAAATATTGAAAAAAAAAATGAGGTGCGGCGAGAGGGAGCAGAGTTCAAAGAGAAAGAGGATCGAAGCGGCTCGCGTATATCCTCCCAAAATAATTAATGAGGGTCTGATCTGTAGCCACGCTCTTAACCAGGTGCGTCGCTTGGAAGGGAAGTATAGATTGGAGGTTCTTGAATTGGAAGTAAAATACGTATTTTGTAACTGATCAAAGTGGTAAGTAAAGAAGACCTTCCGAACTATATTGTCAGATGGTGTACAACTCATCTGTTTTTAAGTCTGACCCGGTTAACCAGGGTGTCATGTGACCATCACAACGACCAAAAGTCTTTAGTTCCCCATCGTATGTTGGGTGCCCATTAGAGTTAGGAGAACTAATGTTGGGTGCCCATTAGAGTTAGGAGAACTAATGTTGGGTGCCCATTAGAGTTAGGAGAACTAATGTTGGGTGCCCATTAGAGTTAGGAGAACTAATGTTGGGTGCCCATTAGAGTTAGGAGAACTAATGTTGGGTGCCCATTAGAGTTAGGAGAACTAATGTTGGGTGCCCATTAGAGTTAGGATAACTAATGTTGGGTGCCCATTAGAGTTAGGAGAACTAATGTTGGATGCCCATTAGAGTTAGGAGAACTAATGTTGGGTGCCCATTAGAGTTAGGAGAACTAAGGTGGCGAACATAAAATCCCGAAGTTCAAAACCTTTTTAAAGTCTTTACCGGGATTGGAACTCGAGACCTCTCACCACACACACACCTTGTTCAAGTCGACTCACTTTTACTATATTTTGTCTTTAGTTGTGTTATGTGATGTTTTTTGTGTTATGTGATGTTTAGATGTGTTTTGTGATGTTTAGTTGCGCTATGTGTTGCTCAGTTGTGCTATTTAATGTTTAGTTGTGTTATGCGATGTTTAGTTGTTATGTGATGTTAAGTTGGGTTATGTGATGTTTAGTTGTGCTATGTGATATTTAGTTAGGTTATGTGATGTTTAGTTGGGTTTGATGTCTAGTTGTGCTATGATTATGTGATGTTTAGTTGTGTTAAGTGATGTTTAGTTGTGTTAAGTGATGGAGCTTTCACAGAGTTTAAGATGTTCACTAAACGTTGAACAAAACGATTTAAACTGCATATTCGTGTGGAAGCTAATAGATAACCTCCCCTTGAAGAAATGTCTTGTACTTTATTTGATCCGACACAGAGATCTAGTAAGACCAGTGGTTCCCAAACGTATTCTTTGACAGAACACTTCACCCATTCTGAGTACTTAGCGGAACATTGATTAACATGCATGACTAGATCGACACATGAAATGCGTAGGACGTAATAATCTTCTTTTTTGAAGTAACGTCTGTAATATATAAGATAAGAACACTTTGCTTTTTTTTTTTCAGAGAGGTTAGTTAAAGTGGTGGCTAACTAATTAATTATTCCAGTAGTTCGCGGAACACCTATTCAGGCCTTGAGGAACATATTTGGGAAACATTGAATTCGATTATAGACTTCGCGCAACCTACATCCTTCCGAAGCGAAATCTTTATAAAAAGTATCACTAGTAAGTAAATGCGTATATTATATTATATTATATTATATTATTTTATGAGGTTAAATAATTAATCTTGAGTCCAAACACACACACACACAAAGAAAGACTTACATTTGGACCAAACACACGTGGACATACCCCCACGGTAGCAGTTCCTGCTGCTGTCCACTGGAGAGTGTACAACTCTGCTAAGACGTGACATGCTGACCTAGATAACTCAGACAATAGACAAGGACACAGGTAAACAGAAACACACCAGGACTACCTGGACCAGCGAGTCTCAACTTCTCTCAACTCCCTTCCTGTTGTTGACGGTCGTTGACTGCTGGTAGACAACTAAACCGCTGTAGGCGTATTATATTTTAACTTTTAGTTTTAACCCAGTTCAGAAGCCAAGCGCTTTACCGCTCAGCCACCTCGCTTTCATTTACAAAATTTACAAAGAATTTATTCAAATTTTAACTTGTAAAACTTGAATAAATTCTTTGTAAACAATACTAAATATAGCTTTTGTTACAATATAGACAAATTTAGTAATAATACAGTAACTTTAAGTAATACTATAGATTGGTATTTGAGAACAAAATCTAATTCACTACAAAAACACGACTTTTCACTCTGGCATTCTGGACGTCTGGTGTACCCAAGACAGCTTACCACGGTGCCGCATATCTTGCATCATTCACACGGCATAGCCACCAACCAATCGCTTAGTTATTCTCACCATCACCATAAAAGCACACACTTCATAACCCCCCCCCCCCCCATTTTTTTTTGGGTGGTGGGAGTATGTTTTCCTAATCCCATGTAGTACCCCAGTCCCTCCCCCTCCCCTGAAAAATGAATCGTACGTAACACCTTTACTGAGGGGGGGGCGTGAGGTTAAAGGCGCTTGGCTTCCGCACTGAGGGTCCTCAAGATGAAATCCAGGTGAAGACTTCAGGACTTAAAGGACGCACCCTACTCTAAGTGGAAGTAAAGGACGCCGCTGCATTTCCCCAACTCTAATAAGTTACTGACATACGTTGTGGACGTAAAGGCGGTTGGTCGTTGTGTGTCAGTGGTGGAGACAAATGAGCTTCACATTCCCACATAGAGAAGTACACACTACACAGTGTACGTCGTCACCACCATGTCTTGTGTAAGTTTCTCTCTCAGACCTTGCGGCAGATGATGTCAAGGTCATCTGTTTCTGTGGCCCACGGTTAACGAGGATGTCATGTGGCCAGAACTTTACCGCCTATACTTTTCCCCAACTAATGTCAGGTCCCCATTAGATCAGGGTGGACTCAGAGGCGCCTTAAAGATCCCGTAATTAAAAATTCCAGTCTTCACCAGGTTTTTTCAAACCCTTGACGCTATACAACTCAGCCACCGCGCCTCCACCTTTCTTACGAGAACGATAAAAAGATCCACTTGCCATGAGCATTCATGTCTTTGGACACATCTCAGATTGAGAATCACGCTTAATGATCCCACGTAACACTAACTGGAAAGCCTCTTTGAAAAATCGTTCTGTGTTGCCCGCATCTTGATTAAGTAATCAATTCTTTCCACTATACAGTAAACAATAAACACACGCCTGCTATTTTTATCACTATGAAATTATTACCCTCTCTTATTTACTCATTCTTTAATATTTAAATTTTAATCTACATTTGAAAGTTGCTGTACCGAATAAAGAGAATGTAGGTCTACGTTCTGGTATTGTATAGAACCTGCTATCTTTCCCCCTCCCCGTTTCAAGTGTCGTGTATTGCGTAACTAATCTTAAGGATGCACAGGGAATCACGGGATTTCGATTCTCTTGTACCGAATTATTTTTCGGTCAATAATGTTGTCACAAAAGTCTTAGCCGAAAACGAAACATTGAAAGAACATTGTCTAGCACATTATCTAGCGCATTGGTTTAGCATATTGTCGAGCGCATCGGTTAGCACATTGTCTAGCACATTGTCTAGCGCATTGGTTTAGCACTTTGTCTAGCGCATTGTTAGCACATTGTCTAGCGCATTGGTTTAGCACATTGTCTAGCGCATCGCTTAGCACATTGTCTAGCGCATCGGTTAGCACATTGTCTAGCGCATTGGTTTAGCACATTGTCTAGCGCATCGCTTAGCACATTGTCTAGCGCATCGGTTAGCACATTGTCTAGCGCATTGGTTTAGCACATTGTCTAGCGCATCGCTTAGCACATTGTCTAGCGCATCGGTTAGCACATTGTCTAGCGCATTGGTTTAGCACATTGTCTAGCGCATCGCTTAGCACATTGTCTAGCGCATCGGTTAGCACATTGTCTAGCGCATTGGTTTAGCACATTGTCTAGCGCATCGCTTAGCACATTGTCTAGCGCATCGGTTAGCACATTGTCTAGCGCATTGGTTTAGCACATTGTCTAGCGCATCGCTTAGCACATTGTCTAGCGCATCGGTTAGCACATTGTCTAGCGCATCGCTTAGCACATTGTCTAGCGCATTGGTTTAGCACATTGTCTAGCGCATCGCTTAGCACATTGTCTAGCGCATCGGTTAGCACATTGTCTAGCGCATCGCTTAGCACATTGTCTAGCGCATTGGTTTAGCACATTGTCTAGCGCATCGCTTAGCACATTGTCTAGCGCATTGGTTAGCACATTGTTTAGCGCATTGGTTAGCACATTGTTAAACACAGGGATGCAAGGCTCGCGGGTAACATTCGGCCAGCGATTCGTGCTATACTGCTCGTCAAATTTCGTCGCACAGTATAGAGAAAGCGGCAAATTTAAACAAAACTTCAAATAATCACAAGCGCAGAACGAGAACTCTCAAAGGTTTTCTGACAACATAGAATCCGAATATCATGACCATTTATTTATGTCTATGATCATGGCGTTTTCTTTCACATTGAAGTGCGCTAGTTAAGCCACATAAAAGTAATTAATTAGCGTTTCTTTTTTTTTTTCAAACTTAAAATATCAATTGCAGGGGAAAAAAGAAGCAAAAGTTGATTTCGTAACGTATTCTCCTGTTAACTAAATTGTAGCCTTTCATTTCTCAGGGTGTAAGGCACCTCCACCGCTAAGTTTACGGGATGAATGTAGTTCCAAGTTAATAGCCAGAGAGGGGCTAGTTCCAACTTCTGGTCTGTCTCGGGCTATTAAAGCATACTTTCAGAACAATATTTGTGGTTTCTTATAAATTTAAAAGTTATACATAGGTTCTATAAAAAAAAATCCAAGCGCCGATGTGTCGATTGCCCCGAATAATCTACCAATGTAAATGTATCAGGGCTCGCAAAGACCTTCCTGCAGGGAATAGTACCAGGAAAAAAAATAAAAGGCAGATAGCGATGAGAAGGCAATATTAAAGAATGGATGGGCTACCATTGAAAGAGATTTTGCTCAAAGCAAAAGACAGAATAATGGAGCTTACCGGCACTTTAATAAGAGATCGAAAAAAAGACATGTAACATTCATTGCGCCTCTTTATACCTTTCTATTTCCTTTTTTATTCTCTCATTCTCTGTCTCTACCTCTCTCTCTCTCTCTCTCTCTCTCTCTCTCTCTCTCTCTGACACACACACACACACACACAACGGCAAATAATTACTTTTTCATTTTTTCCCAGAAAACTTCCGCGGATGAATCCTAGGAGTACAACACTATAGTGTGACATGATATGGCGTGACATTGACACGACCCAACACACACTAATATATTCAGTGGCATAATTAGTGGACTTCAACAATCTGTTTCACTGGTCAGCTGAATGACACGGGCAATGTGCTTCTATGGAACGCTTTCAGATACAGCCCTAATATTGACCATTAGGCATATATATATTCAGGTCCTACTTACTAAGCATTATGTATTTAGTTCCTACTAATTAACCAGTATGGGATTAAGTCTAACTAATTATTATATTATATATTTATAGCTTTTATATAGCGCTACTTTCATGCTTATAGCATGCTCAGAGCGCTTTGGTCCAATCTCATTTGTGGATCAGTGGGGGGGGGGGAGGGGGTATCTAGGAGTTGGTCTTCCGTGCTGCCTTTAGGCGCTCAGTAAACACAACTCTGCCCGAGTCAGGTGTCGAACCTCGAGTCCCCTTCAAGGTAGTCAAGTTCAAGCGCACTTAGCCTCTCGACCACGCTTCCCACATTATTAACCATTATATGCTTAGGATTAACTAAATAACTATGTAATACTTATTTATTCAATAAAATTTGGATTAAGTTTACAATTAACTTATAATACAACTACTAGACCTATAAAGAGTGGCGTCACTAGGGTCCATGTCACCCGGTGCGAATAGCTCAGGGTTTCACCCCCGCTCCCTTCCAAAACAATGACAAAACTTTTCCCACAAAACTCCCAAATAAAACTTTTGTTAATTTGTTATTTTTGTTGAACCTCAAAGCATTTGCATAGTCGGTTATATTTTAAAATGCTATGTTTTATGACTTTTATCAATACTTACTAGATACATAAAAATGTAAGATTATTAAAATAATTAGAAGTCTGTCAAGTAAAGTATTTAGAAGAGTTAGTCAAGTAGCAGTCTGAAAACAGTTCGACAACTTAGAAGTCAGTAGATGGTCGTCAATAGGTGGTCGTCAGTAGATGGTCGTCAATAGGTGGTCGTCAGTAGATGGTCGTCAGTAGATTGTCGTCAATAGATGGTCGTCAGTAGATGGTCGTCAATAGGTGGTCGCCAGTAGATGGTCGTCAATAGGTGGTCGCCAGTAGATGGTCGTCAATAGGTGGTCGTCAGTAGATGGTCGTCAATAGGTGGTCGTCAGTAGATGGTCGTCAATAGGTGGTCGCCAGTAGATGGTCGTCAATAGGTGGTCGTCAGTAGAAGGTCGTCAATAGGTGGTCGTCAGTAGATGGTCGTCAATAGGTGGTCGTCAATAGATGGTCGTCAGTAGATTGTCGTCAATAGGTGGTCGTCAGTAGATGGTCGTCAATAGGTGGTCGCCAGTAGATGGTCGTCAATAGGTGGTCGTCAGTAGATGGTCGTCAATAGGTGGTCGTCAGTAGATGGTCGTCAATAGGTGGTCTCCAGTAGATGGTCGTCAATAGGTGGTCGTCAGTAGAAGGTCGTCAATAGGTGGTCGTCAGTAGAAGGTCGTCAATAGGTGGTCGTCAGTAGATGGTCGTCAATAGGTGGTCGTCAATAGATGGTCATCAGTAGATGGTCGTCAATAGGTGGTCGTCAGTAGATGGTCGTCAATAGGTGGTCGTCAGTAGATGGTCGTCAGTAGATGGTCGTCAGTAGATGGTCGTCAATAGATGGTCGTCAGTAGATGGTCGTCAATAGGTGGTCGTCAATAGATGATCATCAGAAGATGGTCGTCAGTAGATGGTCGTCAATAGATGGTCGTCAGTAGGTGGTCGTCAATAGGTGGTCGTCAATAGGTGGTTGTCAATAGGTGGTCGTCAATAGGTGGTCATCAGTAGATGGTCGTCAGTAGGTGTTCGTCAATAGGTGGTCGTCAGTAGATGGTCGTCAATAGGTGGTCGTCAATAGGTGGTCGTCAATAGGTGGTCATCAGTAGATGGTCGTCAGTAGGTGGTCGTCAATAGGTGGTCATCAGTAGATGGTCGTCAATAGGTGGTCGTCAATAGGTGGTCGTCAATAGGTGGTCGTCAGTAGGTGGTCATCAGTTTATGGTCGTCAATAGGTGTTCGTCAATAGGTGGTCGTCAATAGGTGGTCATCAGTAGATGGTCGTCAGTAGGTGGTCGTCAGTTTATGGTCGTCAATAGGTGTTCGTCAATAGGTGGTCGTCAATAGGTGGTCATCAGTAGGTGGTCATCAGTTTATGGTCGTCAATAGGTGTTCGTCAATAGGTGGTCGTCAATAGGTGGTTGTCAATAGGTGGTCGTCAATAGGTGGTTGTCAATAGGTGGTCGTCAATAGGTGGTCGTCAATAGGTGGTCATCAGTAGATGGTCGTCAGTAGGTGGTCGTCAATAGGTGGTCATCAGTAGATGGTCGTCAATAGGTGGTCGTCAATAGGTGTTCGTCAATAGGTGGTCGTCAATAGGTGGTTGTCAATAAGTGGTCGTCAATAGGTGGCCGTCAATAGGTGGTCATCAGTAGGTGGTCGTCAGTAGGTGGTCAATCTAAGAGTTACTGAATATGTGAATCTATGAGAAGTTATAGTAAGTAGTAATTATCTATACCAGGGGTGGGCAAATTACGGACGCGGCCCACATGCGGCCCACCAAACTGTTTTACACGGCCCGCGAACACCTGATAAAATATATAAAAAATACTAATATATTAGAATAAAATAATTTTAATTATCTTCTTATCACTTATGATGAAGAGGCGAAAAAAACATTGTCTCTGCTTGTCTTGTGAAGTAAATTTGGAAAGTTTGATGTGTTTGCAAATGTTCTTTCACAAAATTATCAATTGCACTTGATCCTTGCAGTGACTTTTTTCATTGCCTTTTGTAATTTTAATAACATTGTCCTCGTTCTAATATTCGACCATGATTCAAAAACTGAGTTCCAATGACTTTGGTGACTCATTCTTTTGATATTCAGACCAACATACTTCAATACTTGTGGGGACGTGACCATTCGTTCACTAACATTTCGTTCACCCCCAAAAAGTTTTAATGTAAACAAATTAACCACGCGATGAAAATATATGTAGGTGAACGAGTTGTCGGTGAACAAGTTGTCTGTGAGCCAGTTGTCGGTGAGCGATATGTCCGGTGAACGAATAGTGGTGTGAACGAATTTTCGGGTGAACGAAAAGTCGCGAACGATTTGTCGGTGAACGAAATGTCAGTGAACGAATTATAGTGGAACCAATACTTTGAGCACCATCTGTCCATACAGCAATAATATTTTTCAAAACTAATGACACTTTTCCAAAAATGAAATTTTTTTTTCTTTGACATGTTCTCATAATGTCGTGGATTGCAAAAAAATCTTGAAATGGCCAACATTTATATGTCAAACCATTCCTCTAAACTACTGGGTATCCATGACGACAACGTTCGGATGCCAGCTATCATAATGACTTGACAGTTATTTCGGCTCCATAAACTTAAAGAACTTTGTTACAAATGACGTACTAGAGTTTTTCAATTCCTGCTTTAATTTGGCAGGCAGAGGAAACGGAGGTGCATGGCTTACAACAGTGTCCAAGAACTGCGGGAAGACAACTAAAGGGTCACTTGAACTGCATGGGAGCTATGAGGCACTGCCTTCAACAACAGAGTTACTTACCAGAGCACTAGGGGAGACCCATGCTTTCCTGTCCTGCTACCATTAGGAGTTCATCCAAGTTTCATGTTGTCCAATACGCTATGTATTTCTATACAAAATTCACGCATTAAAATTAAAATATTAGGGATGCGTTGTTCTACCTTTTTCAAAAAATATTTATTTTAGTCCACATATTACAGCTTTAACACGTTTGCTTGGTTAGAAATTTTATAGCGTAGGCTTACTTTATAAGAGGCGCATCTAATACTTCACTAATATCTTAATACTTAAGTGACTATTATTAATGACTCTTGACGAGAGTCCAGAGCTTGACAATACGACAAGACGTAAGGAAACGTTATGCGTTAATGCACATTAACTTATACAATTAAAAATATTTCAGCTGCGATAATTAAAATGTTTGAAATCAATTCTGATTCAGTCGTCTGCAACATCTATCCTCGAATGATGAGGACCACGTCCTCCAAAACTGCTCTCTATACCAAGAGGCTCGTATAAGACATTGGCCCCAAATCACCCCAATAGAAAAGAAACTATATGGAGAGCTCCCTGATCTGGAAACCACTGCGCATTTCATCTCATGTATTGGTCTACTCATCTGAACACTCCAACATAATCAATGAGAACGAAGAAGAAGAAGAAGAAGTATCCTCGAATAACAATAAAATATTAAATTGCAATGAAAAAAAACCTTTGCATGTGTCAGTTTTACATGCTAGAATTTACCCCCCCAAAAAATTCATATTTTCAATGGTCTTAAGCGACCCCTGACAAATCGTCTATCGACCCCCAAGGGTTCGTGACCACACAGGTTGAGAACCCCTGTTCTAGACTTTAAGTCTAGGCCAGGTTTCGGCAACCTTTTGAGTCGGAAGAGCCAAAAATGACAATTTATAAAATTTCAAAGTTTTTATAGAGCCACAAAGTTTTTTTCTTGCCAACTATAAATAGTACTAACACACTTTTTTTAATCGAAAAAACACGAAACTATTTATTCATATATAAGTAGTGTTTTTCACATCAAATTATAGTATATATATATATATATATATATATATATATATATATATTTTATATATATATATATATATATATATATATATATATATATATATATATAGAGAGAGAGAGAGAGAGAGAGAGAGAGAGAGATATAATATATATATATTGCATCATTAGTTATTTTTTAGTTCGGTAACAACTAAAGCATTTAAACATTTAATTACTACACTAATTCAATGGGAGCTTTGGCTTTGCATGGTTTTACAACTTTTGGATACATTCGGCTCATAGTCTGTTTTTAGTTTCAAACACGACTTTAAATTTTCAACTGTTAATAGACTTTTTAATTTACTTTTAATTATATTCATGCAAGAGAACGCTTTCTCGCACTAACATGTCAATCCAAAAATAGTCAGCACTCTAAATGCCAACTTCTTCACCTCTCTGTAGCAATCTGAAAGATTATACCATGCGCCGAATCAACTCGCGGCATTCCTTTTAAAGCTGTCAACTTTTGTTGCGTTATGTACATACATTTCTGGACTTCCAACACTTGCAACTTGATTTTTTAACTCTGTAAATTGTAAATTACCCATTCCACAATGCTTTACTTTTTAAATCGATCAATTTCAATTCTAGATGCAGTTATGAAGGAGTATCAATTCCAAATGGACCAATGTGGGTTTCGTTACTCGAATGTTTTTGTTTTTTTTTTGGGGGGGGGGGGCGGATTAAACTGCTCAACTCTGTCATGAAATGCATCTTTGATTTTTTTTTCTAACTTTGCTGAAGTAATTCGTGTCAAAAGTTGCACTGATTTTATCGCGATACTGCGTTAGACATTCAAAGCGAAGAAACTTACGGCTCTTAATATCTTCTGCAAAAAGAGTTAATTTTTCTTCAAAATAAACAAATTCTTCTACCAAAGCATAGGATGGGTTTCCCTTTTTACTTGAAGTTTTAAATTCAGCTCATTTAATTTCATTGTTATATCCACCATAAAGTAAAATGCTTGCAACCATTTTTTCATTCAAGCACAAAGCAAAATGTTTCAACCTTTGGAAAGCCATCGCACTTTGTTGGGAAGAAGGAGGTTGGAATACTGAGTCTCCATTTTGTTTAAGAATTCTTTAAACTGACGATGGTAGAGTACTTTTAACAAGATGATATTAAAAATCCTGATTACCAAATTTATGACCTCAACTATTTCGGTCGGAATCGTTTTAGGCCTAAAGCACTTTCGATTTATCAAGGGAAACGTAAGAATTTTATGGTTTATTTTGCTCCAAAAAATCGTTGTTGCCCCTTTATTTGTTCCTGTCATATTTCTGGCACCACCAGTTGCTATTTTATTTATTATTTAAATCCATCTTAATGTTTTCAAGATATTTTCGCATGTCATTCGCTACATCTCCTCTAGTTTGTCACGAGACAAGTTCTTCTTTTGGACCTTGGGAAGACATTTACCTGACAATAAGGGCAACTTGTGTCTTGTCTTTTAAGTCTCAAAACTCATCTATAGCAAGTGATAAGACATCTGAAAGTTGAATACCTTCCACCTGCAAATATGTTACATTTGAAGACATTTTAGCTATTCTATCTTGTACTGTTTTAGCTGATAGATTTCTGGTTTGTTTTTGAAAGCAGTATTTGACATACTCGCCATCTGTAAATGGTTTGCCTTTAGTTTTTCAACTTCTTGTGGTGCCACAAAGCTTGCCGGATTAGCATTACTTGTAGATTGCTTCTAAGTTTGAGAAGATAACTCGCTTCTAACTCATTTATTTGAAACAACAAACTATACGTCACAGCTAAAGCGAGTGATGAAGATGCCAATTCGTCTTGCGTCAAAAGCGAATTAAAACCTTCATAGAAACATCCGACGACATTCGAACTTCCAACGGACTGACAGCAGTGACGACGTGTGTAATGGGAGAGGGGTTTGGTGAAAAGCGAGTACAAGTGGTTGAGAGATCGAATTGGTGCCAAATCATCATTAAACGATTCAGAACTATTTTTTAAAAAAATATTTCAATAAAATAAATAATATTGGCGTATGTAACTAAAGAGCAGCAGCTTCACACCCAAAGAGCCGCATGTGGCTCGCGAATCGCAGGTTGCCGACCCCGGGTCTAGGCTATGACGTTAAAGATGCAAAGGGAGGTTACTAGAAAAATTGTACTTTTTAATTATTGTAAGGGGGAGAAGAACCAAATACAAATACATTTTCACTGTTTCTAAAACTGCCCTATTTATTAAAAGCCAAAAACAATACACAAAATAATTTTAATAAACAAATATGTAATTTGTTGTTTTTATTGTATATAAATGTATTTATCCATTTCTTTATTAATTTCTATTACCTTAATTAAAAAATAACTTTTTGAAAGCTAAATAAAATCAAAATAGTCATTTATATAACTATGGTTGTATGACAAATAATTATGAAAAGAGACACTAATGTCTAAATCAGCAATTTTTCAAACTGCTATTGCAGTTTCTATTTACAAAGATAATGTAATTATTTCAGCAGAATCTAGAAAGCTCATTCGCAATACCTACCTACCAATTGACTATCATAACAAAATCTATAATTAAGTTAGATTAGATCACATTGCTCATTTGGAATACCTACCTACCAGCTTTCTACCATAACAAAATCTATAATTAAGTTATATTAGATCACATTTTTAAGAAAATTATTGAACGGATAGTGAAACATTATAGCACTAAATAAATATATCAAGATTGTCCATTAACTTAAAGCAAAGAAATGTATATGTATATATGTGTATGTGCGCGACCTCAAGATATCTAAACAAGCAGTTTTTTGTATAAAGTTGTACTTTTAAATAATTATGTCCATAGTTGTTACTTTACGAACATTGCGAAAATTAATTTCCTTCACCATTATCAGTATTGTGCATACTTGTGCGGTATAAAAACAAATATACTACCGTATTTAAAAAAAAAAAGTATCCTGCAGACTGTTACTATTTTTTGTAACACTGGTTTTCTTCTGCTGTTGTTCTTATATTGAGCATCATCATAACCTCGCATATTGCAACAAACTTTGGCATCAAATGTCTTTTTTTTACAAAGTTTTTGTTTTTATGTTTACATACATGTTATTGCTTTACGAATGTTACAACAATAATTCTCCACCCCCATTGTCAATATTGTGCATGCTTGTGCAGTCTACAGACAGATAATATATTAAAGAGGGGAATAGGGAAAAAAAGAGTAGAAGAGGAAAAAAAAGAGAAAAGAGGAGAAGAGGAAAAAAAAGAGAAAAGAGGAGAAGAGGAAAAAAAAGAGAAAAGAGGAGAAGAGGAAAAAAAAGAGAAAAGAGGGGAAGAAGAAAAAAAAGAGAAAAGAGGGGAAGAGGAAAAAAAAGAGAAAAGAGGAGAAGAGGAAAAAAAAGAGAAAAGAGAAGAGGAAAAAAAGAGAAAAGAGAAGAGGAAAAAAAGAGAAAAGAGGGGAAGAGGAAAAAAAAAGAGAAAAGAAAAGAGGAAAAAAAGAGAAAAGAGGAGAAGAGGAAAAAAAAGAGAAAAGAGGGGAAAAGGAAAAAAAAGAGAAAAGAGGGGAAGAAGAAAAAAAAGAGAAAAGAGGGGAAGAGGAAAAAAAAGAGAAAAGAGGAGAAGAGGAAAAAAAAGAGAAAAGAGAAGAGGAAAAAAAGAGAAAAGAGAAGAGGAAAAAAAAGAGAAAAGAGGGGAAGAGGAAAAAAAAGAGAAAAGAGGGGAAGAGGAAAAAAAGAGAAAAGAGGAGAAGAGGAAAAAAAAGAGAAAAGAGGAGAAGAAGAAAAAAAGAGAAAAGAGAAGAGGAAAAAAAAGAGAAAAGAGGGGAAGAGGAAAAAAAAGAGAAAAGAGGAGAAGAGAAAAAAAAAGAGAAAAGAGTAGAAGAGGAAAAAAAGAGAAAAGAGGAGAAGAGGAAAAAAAAAAGAGGAGAAGAGGAAAAAAAAGAGAAAAGAGGAGAAGAGGAAAAAAAGAGAAAAGAGGAGAAGAGGAAAAAAAGAGAAAAGAGGAGAAGAGGAAAAAAAAGAGAAACGAGAAAAAAAAAGAAAGGGGGAAAAAAATTCTGTACGACTCTAATTGACCCCTGTGACTAAAAGACAACGACATTGAAATTATCGCAAAACAGAAACTCCCTACATACTGAATCTCAAGGGAAGAAATAAAAAATTGTCATATGAAGGGAGAAAATAAAGGAAACAATATAAATGTTGAAATGCCTATGTACGTGTATGTATATCTTATATTAAAAAGATATTATTTAAAAGTACAACTTTAAACAAAAAACTGCTTGTTTAGATATCTTGAGGTCCAAACCTCCCGCAGGACGACGGGGGATGGGAGAGGGCAGGGTTTGAACCCTCGACCGTTGATAAATCCATGTGATCATTGACCATGTGATCATTGACCACTGGGGTGGTAATTTGCATACGGGCGAAATGACTCTTGACCAGAAGAATGGTTTTATGGGATATTCCGAAGGTATAGAGGTTAAGTTCGCTTAGTGCGCTTGGTCGGCGAAGTCCCTTATTATCGTAGCATTCAATTCACTATTCCCTCTCGTTTAGAAACCTGGTCCCTGGTGCTGCTGTTCATTTATGTTTAATATATGTATGACTTAAAAGGGGCAGAGAGTTACGGGTTAAAACAACAAATTGAACAGACACATTCATGAATTTACACAACAAACATATAGCCAAATCACTCTTCGGGATGACCCCAACAAAAAGGAAACTTCCCAATACAATAGGGTCGAGGTATATGTGTTCAATAGAAAATGAAAATTCAGAGAAACATCTACTTAGTAAATGTTAGATGGTCGAAGTCAAAGTTTCTGCTTTAAAAATGATCAGGGAGGCTACTGGTAAAAGTATTTTCTAATTATTATAAAGGGGGAGAACAAAGAAATAAAAACCAATTTTTAATGTTTATAAAACTACCCCCTTTTTTTTAATATTGAAAATTAACAACAAGACAAAACATTGTAATGCGTATCCAGATGATGGTCAATCACTTAATGAAAAAATGCTTAATGACAGTGGATGAGCTGAAATAACATGCTCCTTGTCATTTTAAACATTTAGAAAAATGTCCTTTAATAGATAGTAATGCATGTATCTTCATTTACATATCAACAATGAGAAATTGAATTACTCATTCTAACTCTGTACTCGCACTATTGTAGACTCAAGAACGGGAGAGAGAGAGAGAGAGAGAAAGAGAGAGAGAGAGAAAGAGAGAGAGAGATAGAGAGAATAGATAGGAGATAACAAGTAAAATATTTTTTTACTGGGACGCTCCCTAGTTAACTCCCCTGTTTCTGCGATGCTCGCACCTCAATCTTATCTTATAAATTACAGACGTTACTACAAAAGAGACGATAATTACGTCCCACACATTGAATGTGTCAATCTAGTCATGCGTGTTAATCAATGATTTAAACTCTGCCAAGTCCTTGGCTTTCCTGTCTGATTCAGGCAACCCATTCAATTCTCCGATGGTACTAGGGAAGAATGAGTATTTTTTTACTAAGCTTATACCAACTGACTTTGTCTGTTTGGTAAACGTTTCTATGCGTTATTTCCCGACACCCAATCTCGGATCAAGCAGAATTCGGCACAATTATTTCTTTACCTGACAACACAAGAATCTGTTAAAAAAACAAACAATTAGTTAATTGACTATTGTTATTTAATTATTTTGTTTAGTATTTCGAACAAGAGTAAGAAATCGTGGTGGTATAGGCTGATTTAGTCCTCTTTATAGGTCGTAGTCTGAGTCTTAGTGAACACAAACAGGAAATACGATAATACGACTATACGTAAATATACAATCTTCTGTTTATAAGAACTTCACTAGCAGAGTGGTTAGAATGTCGGTTTGAGTAGGCTTGAGCTATGAGAACGAATTCAGGTCGTTTCAACCATTTTTTTTTTAATAAATATTTTTTATTGTTAGTCTAGATCGATTACAAATTTAATGACATGACTAATCCGAACGAATTGATACAACTATGCTTGATATATACTTTATGTTTTAAAAAGTATTTACAATCATCAGGTTGTAAATGTGATTTAAATTTCTTTTTATACACTTTCGTTATCTATTTATTTAAGGCAGCGTTTCTCAGAGGCTCTGGTGGGTAACATACTTCGAACGGTTTCGATAAAACTACGACACACGGTATCGCCACTGCATCGAGGACGACGAAACAATAGAACCCATTCTTTGAGTTCTGCATGAAAGACGATTAGGACAAGGATTTGATAGAGAACTGGTACATGTCTGACATTAGGTCTGTCCTTGTCCGGGGACAAGGCGACCTTAAAACTCACTGCCCGCTTCCTTTCTAAGGGAGTAATTCTCAGCATGGTTCGCTACCGATGGGGTTTCTGTTTCGGTAGCTAATATAAAGCTTTTCAATATTATAATAAGCATGAATAATACTACTTTCGTGTTTAATGTTCATATTGCTGATAAATAACAATATTATCTCCAGAGAGGTTAGGAGAAATAAAAAAAAAAAGTTTAAAAAAAAAAGCAAATTAAAGTGTTGAACAAGTTTTTTTCTTGAAGATATACAGTCATGTATTTAGTCAAAGCTGAATGACGCACATGGGGGGCATTATGGCCGAGTGGTAAAGCGCGTGACTTTCGAACCTAGGGGTCCTGGGCTCAAATCTCGGTGAAGACTGGGATTTTTAATGTATGGAATGCTGCAGAATTAAATAAAAAATGTATTTTTAAAAAAATCAGAAAAACAATTTTTACCTAGAGACTAGACCATAAATAACGGCATCCTCTCCACAACGAGTCCCATTCTGCATTTTTATGTATGCCATTTGTTCAAATGTATTGATTGAAAAGATACAATGAATTGTTTCGTACATATAATGAACCGGATGATTTCAAGTTTTTAAATCTGCAACGATTTACTAAATTAAAAGAAAAAACAACATATCCCACAATGCCATCGTGGGCCTAGTTTCTTTGCGGTCTGTCGATGACAATAAAAAAAATTGGTGTCCAAATCTCCCCCGTCTTTTGTTTTTTTCTCCTAACAAATATCTGGTTGCCAGTTTCAGATCAGAGATATATTATTATTAACGAATACCGAAATTTAAACTATCAGATCTCATCCGATTCGAAACTCGATTTTCCTTGATTCACTGTCGAAAGGTTCTATCACTCGACCACCCCGTAGCTCTTGCATACTTGGAAAGAGATTTCAAGTATTTTATTATTTCTTTATTGGAAAACTTCCACCTTCATGTAAACTAAGAAACAGATTCTACCATTAAAAAAAACAACAACATACGAAACATTGTATCATAAATATTATACAAGAAATTATTAAAGTCATTTCGCTATAGAAGAAGTTACGAAGGTTATATGCATAGACTTATATAGTATACTAGACTGGAAACCGGAAATAAATTCTTATCCGCGACTGATCGATTCACAGACCAATATAATTATATAGATAGATAGATAGAAAGATAGATAGATATGTATATACGTAAGCTCTTTTTTAAGCACTAAGGGGAGTCGCCCCAATACATCTTTTCTGTCTTAGAAAAGTAATGATCTTTAATTTTCAAAGTTTAGAAATAATGCAAAATCATTTCTCGGATATTTACGCAAATATATGAAACAAAGCCATTTCCTGTTTGTTTCCATTGAGATAATGTTTCAAAAATCCTAGATCGAAATAATTCATGTTGATTTTAATCATCTTACATACAGTCAACTAGATTGATTACCTAGATCGTCCTAGATTATGTATCTAAAAATTGCAAAATAATAAATATGAGATGAGAGTACTCTTATTTTTGATGTTCAATTACTAGATCTAGATATTAAATTATATGTTACATATCTAGGTTAGGGTTGAAAAAAGAGACATTACTTCTTTCAACTACTTTACAAAACAACGCCTTGATCCAACTTTCTACAAAAATTTCACGACATTTGTTTATATTTAAAAAGTCTCCATGTCCAGTCTAGAGTAGTATATATAAGTCTATGAGTAACACTTTAAAAATAAAAAAAACACCTTTTAAAAAATCATTAAAAGTTTTAACATCACAATTTTTATTTTTACAATTATTTTTGTTTGTGAAATTGTGTATCGGAAAATGCCGGGTACTTGAAGTAAGCTAGTCCTAAAAAAAATTAACAAATCTTGGGTAAAGGAGTCATCAAACAAGGTACTGTAATGTGCAGTTTCACGCGCTAGTTTCGTGTCTTTTATGTTTATAGCCTCTATCGGGTTTTATCCCAACTACCTGTATTTTTGTGCAGAATTTGTTTTTCTCTATCAGGTACACTTAAAATTATAGCACAATAATGTCTGTTTAATTAAAAAGGAGAAATGAAAAATGCTAAAGATATTTAAGGAAAAAGGTACTTCCGGCCCAATTTATGATTCTAGTTTTCAATAAAAGAAACGAAACGCATTAGTCCAACAAAACCCATTGCAGACGTTACTTCAAAAGAGACGATAATTACTTCCCTTACATTGAATGTGTCAATCTAGTCGTGCATGTTAATCACAGACTTAAACTCTGCCTAGTCCTTGGTTAATTTACTGGCTGATTCAGGCAACCCATTCAATGCTCCAATTGTAGGTCTACTAGGGAAGAAGGAGCACATTTTATTAAGCTTATATCAAGTTTATCAACTAACTCTGTCTGTCTGTCTGTTCAACGTTTCTACACGTCTTTTCTCCGACACCCAATCTCGGATCAATCTGAAATTGTGCACAATTATGTCTTTACCTGACAACGCAAGAATCAATGTCAAAAATTAAGCAATTAGCTTGTGTTTGGTATTTCGAACAAGAGCAAGAAATAGTACTTTACTGAGGTGGTGGTATAGGCTGATTTAGTCCTCCTTATAAGGTCGTCGTCTGAGTCTTAGTGAACATAAACAGGAAGTACGATAATACAATACATAAAACAATGTTCAGAAGAACTTCACTAGCAAAGTGGTTACACTGTCGGCTTGAGTAGGCTTGAGCTATGAGGTCGAATTCAGGTCGTTTCAACCTTTTTTTTTGGTATAAACATTTTTTTATTGTTAGTCTAAATCTATTACAAATGTAATTACAATAGTCGACCGGCGGCGTAGCATACGCCGCTATTTCGCAGGGCCGTCCTAAGGCCACTGCAGCCTATGCGACCGCAGTGGGCCCCGCACTTTCATAGGACCCGCGCTAATTCAAGGTGTATAAATTATTAAAGTAAACCATTTTATAGCTTAAAACAGATTTCCCGGGCCCTCCTGTTGATTTACCAGGAGCTCCTGGAAATCTCCAAAAATTGCAAAATATTCGAAGAAGTCCTTCGAATATAAGGAAATATATAGACAAAAATTGTCATTTTGGGGTGTCATTCAATATGGAAAACGCCAATCCTACGCGCGATAAATAAAAACGGCATTATGCATTAGCCGTTATTGTGTAATCTGGTGAAAGAAGCTGCTCGCACCTCAAACTAATGAAGTATTACTTGAGGTCAACAATTCTCAGAGATAGATTGAAACATTTGGTAACTCTTGCTATTGAGCGTGATCTATTTAGGAAACAGAATTATTATGATATACTGTATGACTTTGCTACACGTAAGGTTCATAAATTAATTCTGTACGTAGTAAAGAATGAATAAAATGCATAGACGAATTTATTTTCTAATACAAACTCTTAATTTTCACTTATTATCCGCTTCCCTATCCAAACTTGGTGTGCGAAATCCGTTTCGCATAGGGCCCCACAATGGTTAAGTCCGCCCTGTTATTTAGTGACGGATGAATACCACTCCCCCCCCCGCCCCTCTTTTTTTTTCGCCTCTTAAATTACCTAGGATAACTCCCTCCGTCCGAGTTACAAAAATGAAAGAGTGATCTTTCCATGGTGTCCAACCTCTTGAGCGTGCTCTGTCGCTTCGATAGTTACTAGAGAGTAGATTACTCCCCCACCCCCTTTTTAACGTGAGGTAGAAATAAACAAAAAAAAAGAGTGATATTGCAACGGTCCTGCCCCCCTGCTATTTTGTGACTACGTGTTCTCCCCCCCCCCCCCTCTTGTTTTCTCGTGGACTATCCACAGAAATAAGATAGTGATCTGTCGTGTGAGGAGTAATAGGTGTGGGGTGGTTAACAACACAGTTTTGTAGGGTACTGCTGAACTCTGTCGTAGAAGAAATAACAGGGAAAAGGGGGGGGGGGTTTAACAACATAGTTAAGAGTCCTGGAAACTGTGTGCCATGTATTCGTTGAGTTGAATTGCGATAGGTCAACATACGGTAACAACATTGAGGTCTACGCAGCACAGTTTGAGAAACACTGGTATAGTCTATGTATTTTACTTTTGTCATTAATGTTGCCATGATGTTCACCATCACATCTCCCTTAGTCAGGTCTGTTGTTGAACCGTTTGGGGCATGAGACAAGATCCCTGTTCCCTGAAGGAAGGTCTTTGAGAGCCCTGAGGACCTAGTGATATTGCCATGGAGTTTAAGCATTCTATTCATAAAAACAAAAAGAAGTCAAATTTCATTAAGCAAAGTGTTTACTTATAATTAAAACAGCTAACATAAGCAACATTGATGCTTTAAGTTGGATTGCACCACAGGTTTGAGTCAGTCTTGCAGTGATCGCATCTGACAAGGAATTTCTCTTCGGCATGTCGCAGCTATCCTTGTAGACGCCAAGACAGGCAGAGTACATCATAACATGACCTATATAAGACTGTTCTTTAGTGCCTTGGAATAGATGAGCCATTGGACCTGCCAAAAATAGCGCATTGATTCATTGTGAGAAATGTTTGTTTTGTAAAATGTTTTACATGTTTCGGATGTTCCTTCATAGTTGAAGATAGTTTACTTCCTATTCCAAACCTCCCGCAGGACGACGGGGGATGGGAGCGGGCAGGGTTTGAACCCTCGACCGTCGATAAATCCGAACGACAGTCCAGCGCGCAAACCGCACGACCAGGCAGCCATCCAGAAAACTGATGTTGTGTTTCAATAAACAATTCTGTTCTTTTTTTAAAAGATAGTTTCCATTAATATATAAAAACGTAAAGTTCCCCTTTCAGACCTGGTGATATATGGGGCAGATGACTCTGTTTCTGTGGTCTACGGTTAACGAGGGTGTCATCTGTTCAGCACAACGACCAACCGCCTTTACTTTTCCCCAACAAATTTAGGGGTGTTAAAGCTGGGTTGACTCAGAGGCGCCCGAAGATCCCGAAATTAAAACACCTGTCTTCACCAGGATTCGAACCCCGGACCCCGGTATGGAAGCCACCGCGCCTCATATTAATATATATACATTATAGAGTTTTTCCTGGGTATTATTTTTATAGAACGTGGACCAAGAAATCTTACTTGACAACATTGCGATCTGGAACCAAGTGAATGAGGAATGAACCTAAAATCTAATTCTAAACCTCAATCACTTTAAGACCTTAATCCTCCAAATCTATAGGTATCTAATGATAATGATATTCAACCTAAACCAATAATGGAGTTTACAAAATTGTAACCCTAGAATAAATAAAGCGATTAAACAATTGAGAAGTCCCAACGATGAAAAAGAGTTCAGCAATGATTTCACGATTATAAACAAATTAATGCTCAGTAATTAAGAACATTTCTGGTGACCTGTATACGAATCAATGATTTGTGACCTTCAAATGTTAAAAAACCTTGAGATGAACTTGTACCTTTTGCATAAATAATGACGTCTTCTCCACCATGAGTCTCGTTAGGCATTTTGATATAAGCACCTTGTTTGAATGTACTGACTGGGAGAAGGAAGTAGACGTTTTCAGATTTTAGACATTTTAATTGTATAAGATAATTAGGCAAGATATAACTAATGTAAGAATATAACCTTAATAGGCCAGGGAAAAAATTATAAGGATATAATATGATAGCAGGTAATGATTTTAAGATTATTATATGATTACTGTACAAGATGATATTATCGTTGAAGGGCCAAAAATATCAAATAGTACTGGCATGATACTGACAACCCAGTTGATGTTCTATTAGCACTGGCGTAGAAGTAAAATTTGATAATACCGCCCTAACATATGGAATATGAAATCTGCCTTTTTCTTTTTGTCTATCTGAGTATTTTATTAGTTTTTTTTTTAATTTGTAAATTATAGTTCAGTGTTTTATGTATTATTGCTACTTTACTTTATAGTCTTTTGTCCTAATGTGTATCTAACTTTGGCGACTTGTTGAAAATGGTTAGATATGACTTTAAAGAGAAAAAGATAGGCGTATTATAAAAGGATCATACAAACTATACATGAATTCTATTCTTAGGGCACAGAGTAGAGCTGTACTTCACGACTGACTGACATATGAAGGGGAAAAACTTCAAATTACGAGGCGTTTTTTTAATTAGATATTTTAACTTGAGCTTTGAGGTGTACGTTTGAATGAGGGACAGAGGCCCCGCATATTTGTATCATGGTCTGAGGGTAACAAAAATATCAGTATCACGGGTTTTCTTCTATAAGATGTGGGACAGGGGCCTCATTAGCCACCCCTTGAATGCAACCTCGGCTAGAAAAAGTGACGAACTATGCACACATAAATTAATTATAATGAATTTGAATATAGTAGTTACAAATTTGTGTAAAAAAAATCTATTCTATGTATAGTCTACTATAATAAAACTGTACGAGTACACTTACTATTTGTATTAACTCCTGTCAAGTTGTCACGTCTTGCGAATGGACCATTCGTATAGCCCAACGTCAAGTAGGGCATTTTATCTTCGGGAGTTTCTAACTCCGCCACGATATCCACTAAACCTGGATAAAAAAAAACAAGAGCAAAGATGATATTAACTAAACCTGGATACATACAAATACAAAGATGATATTCAGTAAATCTGGATACATACAAATACAAAGATGATATTCAGTAAATCTGAATACATACAAATTCAAAGATGATATTCAGTAAATCTGGATACATACAAATACAAAGATGATATTTAATAAATCTGAATACATACAAATACAAAGATGATATTCAGTAAATCTGAATACATACAAATACAAAGATGATATTCAGTAAATCTTGATAAATACAAATACAAAGA
Organism: Biomphalaria sudanica; assembly: GCA_036873155.1. Lineage (NCBI taxonomy): Eukaryota > Metazoa > Mollusca > Gastropoda > Planorbidae > Biomphalaria > Biomphalaria sudanica. The sequence continues at coordinate 5,102,556 of JAZGLO010006651.1, read as the reverse complement.
TGATATTCAGTAAATCTGAATACATACAAATACAAAGATGATATTCAGTAAATCTGGATACATACAAATACAAAGATGATATTCAGTAAATCTGGATACAAACAAATACAAAGATGATATTCAGTAAATCAGAATACATACAAATACAAAGATGATATTCAGTAAATCTGGATACATACAAATACAAAGATGATATTCAGTAAATCTGGATACAAACAAATACAAAGATGATATTCAGTAAATCAGAATACATACAAATACAAAGAAGATATTCACTAAATCTGAATACATACAAATACAAAGATGATATTCACTATGTCACGTATTACGAATTGAATTCTACTTTTAAATGGCTTGCCTAGGGGAACGTGACAATAGAAAAGCAGTTGTGTCACTTATCTTAAGTCTGAATTTAATCAAAGACTTACAATGAATAACAAAAAAAAAAATGACACAAGAAATCGGAAGGTAAAATATCAACTTAATGTTTAATAAAAGATAACTCGAATAGTACTTTTAACTGTATCACATAAAGCAAAAAAAAAAAAAAAAACATTTACTCAATACAAATTGGAAGGGTTGACCAAAACCCTTTTACAAAAATGGCATGTAAAAATATTACAATACAAGAGTTTGAAAATATAATTACAAATACAAGCAAGGCCTTGAAAAAGAAAAATCTTAACTTACACGATAAATGGTATACCACGCACGGGTCACGCAATGTCTCCGCTATTCTGTCTCACGGCTGTCTCCGTATGTCTGTCTGTCAACGTTACACGGGCGGTCTTTTTATAGTCTACCGCGCGTCGATATCAAGACAAATCTAGTAGTTTCTAGAACCAAATAAGTCATCAATTTCCCAGATCTAGAACGCTCTTCAAAGAGACAGAAGAAAAAAGAAAAAAAAAAACACCCTCCTTTCAACCAGAGGTACACACATAGGTCAAGGACCGGTCACACTGTCTGTGTGGCTTGACGAATAAAAAAAAAAACTTATTACACAAGGGGCAGACAACCTCCCCGTCTCTCGACCGCAACAGGTCAAAGAAAAAAAAACAATGCCTAGATACGTAACAACTAAATCTGAATACATACAAAAACAAAGAAGATATTCACTACATCTGGATACATACAAATACAAAGATGATATTCACTACATCTGAATACACACAAATACAAAGATGATATTCACTAAATCTTCCAGCGAAGAGTATTAAAACAAAGTTGATAATAGCTGTCTCAGATGGTGTAAGGTTGTGAAAGAGTACATGATGGTGCTCCGAATTCCTTCGCCATTCTCACATAGATTGTGAGATTATAAAAGGAGGCTTGCAATGTCTAATAAGTGTTTGTAAGCATGATTCCGTACCATATGCATCAACAAGTTTACTGTGGCAAGATATAATAGCAAACGAAGATGTCCTGCAAGATCATTGTGCCAGGACATCCGCGCTGTTATCAGTAGGAGACTCCTTGGCCAAATATGACATGTCCACATAATTTCACCAAGTCGATATCCGCTAGACATTTTGTAATGTAATAGAAGGTCAAGAGAGTTGCAGGTCTTCCACAGTTAGAAGTATTTTTGTTTAGTCACACGAGAAGTTGCAAAGGGTAAACTATTGTATGGAATTCCGAGATGTAAAATTCCACAACAACATACAACATCTCTAAAGTATAAAAGACTAGAAGTATGTCTACTCACCTAGAATATTGTTTCCTCTGGAAGGGTAGCCAGCTATAGTGAACACATGGGAGTGGTCCGCGGTCACTACAGTTAATGTATCGTCTTCTGAAGTCAACTGGTTTACCTTGGACACTGGTAAAAAAAAAAGGAGTGACAATCAATAACAACGTATATTTCTTTTGTTACACTGGATACACTAGAGACAACAGAAATGTTACATGATGTTTTTATTTCGTGGAAACAATGTCAAACTTTTTAAATGAATTCAAAGCATATAGAAGCAGTAGAAGCAGTGACGTAGCATCCATGGCGCGAAGGGGTTCAATGAACCCGGGGCCACGACCATTAGGGGCCCACAGCCTGTAGTGTAGCAACAATGGCGCAACGGGGTTCATTTCGCTTGAGGCCCATTACTCATGACCATTGGGGCCCACATGATAACGTAGGGACGTATGACACCATAGTGAACAGAATAATAACACTTGTGTAAGAAGCGATTCAAAAAATAGAACTCCCTCAAAATCTCATAAACTTTATACCAAAACTTTATATTCGTTTTAAAGCATTAATCCTTGTTTTAAGATAGAGTCAGTATACCAGCAGCTTAGATTACTGTCAGGCTTATTGTAATGGTGTCTAGCCCTGATCGTGCATTTAAGTTGAAAATTTTGGCCAGATCGTACCATTCTTTTTTTTTTTAAATAGCATTACAGAAATTGGGGTGGTAGAGAAAGTGGTAGTTTGGTGAACAGAAAAAAAGGAAAGGGGAGGGAGAGACAATTACAATTAAGTCTACTGGGATATAGTCCTGGTGGTCACGAATAAACATTTCGAAACATTTCAAAATTTCAAACGTAATGACATAATTGTGCCTATTTGTTTGTTTTTTTAAAAAAGGGCTACATTTACTACTGGGGCGAATGACTCTAGACCAGAAGAATGTTTTTTATGGACATACGGTTGAAGGAGAAGGGGGCCCACCAAGATATTCTTGAACCCGGGCCCACGGATACCTTGCTACGCCACTGTCTAAAAGCCCCCTAGCCGGCACCGTTAGATATATATAGATCAGACTGACTAATGTAGGTCATGGAATGCCCCACGTTTAGAGTTGAAATTTTCTTTAGCTATTGCTCATCTCTGTGTATACCTAACAAGAAAAACATTTTAAAAATACTTAAAAAAACAAAGCTTACATTAAGCGTACTTGTATGAATTAGTTTGGATCAGTCATGTAATTAAATTAGTAATATATCTAGACTAGACTAACAATAAGAAAGCATTTATAAAAATAAATTGAACAAAAAAATGGAGCGACCTGAATTCGAACTTGTGAGCTATAGCCTTCTCAGGCCTACATGGTAACCACTCTATTGGCGTAGAACATGGAAGATTGCATAGTTATTTATTGTTTCTAGTTCACGTTTGTGTCCACTAAGCCTGAGACGGCAGCCTAATATAAAGGGGATTAATTCAGCTAATACCACCACTTCAGTCAAGTACTATTTCATTCCCATGTTTTAAGAAATTTATTACCAATAGGTAACTAATCGGTTAATTTTATTTTATTAATTCTTGTGTTGTCTGGTAAAAGAAATGATAGTGCGAAATTTCAGCTTGATCCAAGATAGGATGTTGGAGAAATAACGTGTACAAACTCTTGGCCAGACAAACAGATAGACAGACACACAGACAGATAGAGTGAGTTGATAAGCTTTGTAAAAACAAAACAAAACAAAAAAGAGACCTCGATCCTTTGATGAAAGTTCATTTGGAAGTTCATTAAAGTTCACTGTTCATTACTGTTAATGACGTCATAGTGTCAATCTGGTGACTTTATATTGTACTTTGTTTCTATAATTTATACATCGTTGGATTTCAATCATTTATGTGATAGAGTTTGGGGGCAATCAGACTGCAATCAACTTAAAGATATCTTGTCACTTCAGCGTATGATAAACAGAACCAACACATGTGCTCACTGCATTTAGAGTTGAAATCAACTCAAATAATAGATTTCAACTTCAAAAACAAAATGCCACAATTAGCGATGTCATCAACAAGCAGCGAAATATTGTGAAATCGGATTTTCAATCGATTTTCTAGTTTTTTAAATAAATGTGTAACTGACGGACGGACGGACAAACTACACAAAACGAATAGTGGCATTTGCCCTTTTTGGGTCTTGCTAAGAACGTAAACTTACCAGTATTATCTAACTCTAGAAGCTCTTCTAAAGCTCTCATCGCTCCGTTGTCATGGTGGCTGTGATCTATTCTTCCACCTGGAGTATTGGTAGTCATAAAATATTTTAAAATTATACATGCATTTTATAATCATTTAGCATTCTAAAACAATTATGTAATACTCAGCGCTTCCATTAAAATATCTTTATAATTTACCTTCTATAAGTAAAAAATATCCTTTAGGATTTTTCTTGAGGATTTGAATAGCCTTTTCTGTCATTTCTGTTAGAGTTGGTTCAACACTAGATGGTAGTCTGTCTGCTTCGTAAGTCATGTGACTGGGTGAAAACAAACCTGTGCAAGGAATTATAGTATTGTAATGAGTTAAGTCACTAATTCCTTTTAGAATAGATATAGATTCGAAATTTACATACTTAGCAATCAACCATTTTAGTTAAACTTTGGTTGTAAACTCTTTAAAAAAAACTCTATTACATGATACTAAATACTAGAGCGTTTGAAATGCAAGATATTGGAAATTAAGTCATGTTAACAGACAATATTTATCCACAATCAACTATGGGTTAGAACTTTAATAAATAGGCAGGCCTTCAGAAGTGGTTCTCCACAACTACAGAAGTTTATAAAGGAATGATGGACATTCATTCTCAACTACTGACTGAGTATCATTGCGCGTTCTTCGAGACTCAAAATGTGGTGATAAAACAAAAATTGTCGAGTTACCTAATAAATAGTCCGTACTGGCCACATCAATATCTTTCAGTTGTTGCCTCGTGTGCACATATTGGTGTTTCAGATTTCTTTTCAATTTATCGTTTTTCCAAGCCTGGAATAAAATTTCTCTGTGACATGGCAAAGGATATTTCTAAAACTTAGATTTTTAATTTTTAAATGTTCGACCAGGCAGCCAAATTTAGCTCAGGAGAGATGCAGTAGATGCTGAGGTATACAACTGTAGTCAAACTGAATATTAAATTGCTTGGACCATTATAATTAACGTATGATATCTTACGAATGCGCTCTTTCAATTGATTTTTCTTTAATTCAGTAGATTCATGAAAAAAATTAAATCCAGTACCTGAATTAAATCCAAACCATCATTTCTTCGTCCTTGTGCTGTCTTTATGACAGGGTCAAAGGTCGATGAGTTCATAAAGTACCGTCTTCCTCCTCCTAAAATAACCTTTAAGTTATCGAAGAAAATGGATTTCACAGTCTAATTGCTCTGACAGTTGTTTACAAATTTATCTAAAAAGGACTATTTGTTGCCAACAAAATGATTCAAAGCTAAAAATAAAGTCATTTCGTTTTACATTTATGTTTGGATTCTCCAAGATCAGCTGGTATGCAATATCCTTGACATGTCTGCAGTTCGCCATTCCATTCATTTCACTATCACCTTCCCATTCTCTGGAAATCAAAACAAAATGACAAGGGACATAACTTAAAATTTGGAAAAAAGTACGCTCCCTTTATGAAAAAAAAAAAGATTAATTTAATTGTGACTTCCATTCAGATTTGAACTCGAGACCTTCCGTTCAGCAGCCTAGCATTATTTACAACACATCGACACTTCAGTAATGCGTTGTGATAGGTTAGAAGAGAATGAATATAGTTTGTGAGTGTGTTTGTATGGTTGGTGACTTGGTGTTGCCATGAGAAGACGAGGACAGACGCGTTTTTAAATAGGGATGAATTTACATGTTCACCCACGATTAATATTATTTGTCTGTTATATTTACTGCTATTTGATTGCTATATTATTGTATGGGTTGTTCTATTGGTGTTCAATGATGATTAACATTTTCCCCCAAAGCTGACATGATCTTTATATTATGATAATTTAGGTTAGTGTCGGTGGAGAATGGGAACATAATAGAACAGAAACATCTAGTGGGTTTAGCCTTCGATTATGCCAGTGGGGCTTTAGGATGTGGCAAGCGTATGTGATTAAAATCCTTCCCTTAGGTCAATGGTCATAAACCGGCATAGGTTCGACCCTTATGAACACTCTACAAAGGTACCTTTATCTAAATATTATTTTAAATTGTTTCACCAACCTGTCAGGTGAGTGAGCATACATAGCTGCAGGTGTCGCATGTGTCACTCTAGTAGTGGTCACTATACCAACAGATTTGCCTGAGAAAGTACATGAACATATTTCATTTCATTGTTGACTTCAACATTTTCAAGTAGCCATACAATTTTCTGGCAATAAAACAAATATCTAATAGAAACAAAGGCCTTTACATTTGTTTAATGTGCTGTGCATTTTTTTTTCACCAGATGACAATGTGGAGGGTTAAGGGGACGAGTATCTCCATAACTGATTCCCTTTTATAGAACAAATAGCGCCATTTCATGCTTTTAGCTTTCTCAGTACGCTATGATCATAGACATAAATAAATATAGATTGGAAAAAGGAAATAACTTCATGTAACTTGAAAACATGTATATCTATTGTTGTGGGATTTCCGAATTCTTAAAAATTGTATGATCTTCAGTCTTAGAGATTTAACAAAACTACACTGCTGTATAATAAAGTACACAAAATTGCAAGTCAAAAATGTTCGTTTCATAAAACTCTTTTATCGGCAAGTTTATATTTGTTTATGTCTATGGCTATGATTCTATCACTTGTCTGGACCAATTGGAAAGGGATGAGTGATTGTTTTTTAAATGTATTTATAAAATAAAATGGGAAAAACTGAATTCAAACTCGTAGGCTAAAGCCTTTGCAGGCTTTTCAAGCCAACATGGAAACCACTCTGCTAGAGAAGAGCGTATGAACATGGAAGATTGTTTAGTTATTTATTGTCTCTTTTTCATGTTTGCGTTCACTAAAACTCAGACCTATAAGTGGAACTAATTCAGCCTATACCTCCACTTCAATGAAGTACAATTTCTTTCTCTTTTTCTAGATACAAAAAAAAAATAATTACCAATAGTTAATCAACTAATTGGTTCATTTTTTAAAATTGCTTTTTGTGTTGTCAGGTAAAAGAAATAATTGGCAAAATTTCAGCTTGATCAGAGATTGGAGAAATAACTTGTACAAACAGAGTGAGTTGATATAAGCTTTGTAAAAAGCGACCGATAATTTCATGAACAATTTTTAAAAAAAAAATAACACTATTTAAAGAAAAGTTCCGAAATAGTAATAGTGATAGAAAAAAAGAAAGGCCAGGCCGATTAAAAATATTTTTATAATTAAGTTTTTTAAAATTTCCAAAGAAACATCGCAATAAATATTTTAACGCCATTTCTCGTGTCTAGAATCATAAAAGTGGGACTAAGCATCAAAGGACTCTAAAAGACTATCCACCCCTGATAGATCTACTTATAAACGTTAAGCACCAGAGGTCTACATCATAGGAACATAGCTTATACATTAAAACTGAAATATTCATTCTTAATACCTTCGTTAAGAGCGTAATCCAAAACAGTCTTTAGTTTATTCTCTTCTGTGACTTTGGAGCAGTCATTTCCTTGCGAAACATCAATGCTTAACCCAAGAGTTCCATAGTTCACCTTGATTCCAGTCGCCATGGCTACGGCTGTACCTGCACTATCTGGAACTTGTCGATCAACATTGTAGGTCTGGACAAATAAAATTGAGCACAATTGTAGGGTATTGGGATTGAAGCTAAATAGCTCTTTAAATAAGTCAAAGGTTGTCAACTTTATTTTCGTGATTAACTCTTTCTCTCCTAATCAACGATACCATCGTTGATTTTGACCTCAATAAAATAAAATTAATGTTAAATTTTTTAAACTTGGCTTTGAATTATATAAAAAGAGCATGCATTTCCTTTTAATTCTATACCAAATACAACATTTTATGATAACAAACAACAAAGCTATTGAAGCCCAATCACAACAGGGGTAGTGAAATAGTAATGAACAAATGAAGAATTCTTTCAAAACGTGGAAAAATAATTACGGGGAGAAAGAGTTAAGTGTATTCGGACCACGATGCGGTGGCTAAGGGGTAAAGCGCTTGGCTTCCGAACCAAAGGCTCCCGGTGAATATGAATCCTTGTGAAGATTAGGATGTTTAATATCGACATCTCTAGGGCGCCTCTGAGTCCACCCAGCTCTAATGGGTCCTGACTTGTATGGAAAAAAGTGAAGGCGGTTAGTAGTGGTGCTTGCCACGTGACACCCTCGTTAACTATGGGACACAGAAACAGATGACCTTTACATCATCTGCCCTAAAGATCTGAAAGGTGAACTTTACATATCTGGAACTCTGGCTAATTGTGTTTTTGTTTTTACGGAACATTAACCAGGCAAATTAAAAACATATAGCATCCAATACTTATTAAGAAAAGTGCTTGCAGGGTATTAAACATTTATTTTTGTTTTAATTCTTAATTAAGTAGAAATTTTTATTTACTGCTAAATTTACCTTAAGCCAAAGTTTTTTAAATTTTTTTTTTCAATTTATAATATTTAACTCTTTCTCTCCGTAATTATTTTCCTCGTTTCGATAGTATTATTCATTTTGCTCATTTGTATTTCACAATCCAGTTATGATTAAACTTCAATAACTTTGTTGTTTGTTATCAGAAAATGTTCTATTTGACATTGAATTATAGGACAATGCATGCTCTTTTTTTACACAACGCAAATTAAAGTTTATAAATCCAAAATCAATTTAGTTTAATGGGGTTAAATCAAAGTTGGCATCGTTAATTAGGAGAGAAAGAGTTAATTTATGTAGTTTAATGAGCCATACGATATTATTAAAGATAGAGAGAACATTTAAACTTGAACAAAACCAAAACAAACGAAATGCGATGTAACGAAATTTTATCTAGTAGATCATTTTCTGTTTGCTTACACAATTATTATTATTATTATTATTATTATTATTATTATTATTATTATTATTATTATTATTATTATTATTATTATTATGTTAGAAATGAACAAGTAGTCATTCTCTGGCGCTGCCAGGGTCGAGTTTCGCTAAAGAGAAACAAAATTCATAGTAGTCCCTTTAACAGTTTCCACTGTGGAATTTTCTGGTGATGTTGCAGGTCTGCAGCAGTACCGCCCTCTGACAGGCAACGCGGATGTTCCTAGGAATGTTAAGGGCCTAAAAGGTGTCTGAGAGGTCAGTTGTTATTATCCCCTTGGTTGATAGAACAATGGGGTTAGGGTATATTGTTATTTTGGACAATTTCCGTAGACGCTTAATCTCCAAGCCTAGGTTCCCATATTTTCTTTGTTGTTCTATCTCAGTTTTTTTTTAAATTATGAGACAGCGATATCGATAATGGCAGCGGTTTTTTCTTTTTTATCGATGAACAGCAGATCCGGGCGATTGAAATCTACCGTTTTGTCGGTCAGAATAAGCCTAGCCCAGTACAGCAGATGTTCAGTAGACTCGAGAACCTCTTTCGGAGATTATTTATAATAAGGAGGAGTGTCTTTACCGATCAAATTGTGCGTCAAAGCCATGTGTTGGTGTATTAACTTATTAAAAATTCAATCCTATCACGTTGTAAGTTGTGCTTGCCAAAAGCCCAAAGGAAACAGTAAACCCTTCTTCCAGATACACACTTCAACCCATGTCCACAAAACAGACTAACCAGAGCGCACTGACCATTCTAAAAACAAGAAAGAAGCGATTTGCTAAAGTAATTTTTTTGAAAGTCTATAAAGTGCAAATTAAAATGTTCTTTTATGAAAATGTGTAAGATAAGTTTTTTCTAGGACTTGAAAAATGCCAGGCAAGAAAATCAACAAAATTTCAGAAAGTGCCAGGTAAGGAAATTTTTCAAACCTTAGAAAGTATCAGGGAAGGAATTGTTCAAACCTTAGAAATTGCCAGGTAAGGAAATTGTTCAAACCTTAGAAAGTGTCAGGTAAGGAAATTGTTCAAACCTTAGAAAGTGTCTGGCAAGGAAATTGTTCAAACCTTAGAAAGTGTCAGGTAAGGAAATTGTTCAAACCTTGGAAAGTGCCAGGTAAGAAAATTGTTCAAACCTTAGAAAGTGTCAGGTAAGGAAATTGTTCAAACCTTAGAAAGTGTCAGGTAAGGAAATTGATCAAATCTTAGAAAGTGTCAGGTAAGGAAATTGTTCAAACCTTAGAAAGTGTCAGGTAAGGAAATTGTTCAAACCTTAGAAAGTGTCAGGTACGAAATTGTTTAAACCTTAGAAAGTGTCAGGTAAGGAAATTGCTCAAACCTTAGAAAGTGCCATGTAAGGAAATTGTTCAAACCTTAGAAAGTGCCATGTAAGGAAATTGTTCAAACCTTAGAAAGTGCCAGGTAAGGAAATTGTTCAAATCTTAGAAAGTGCCAGGTAAGGAAATTGTTCAAACCTTCGAAAGTGCCAGGTAAGGAAATTGTTCAAACCTTGAAAAGTGCCAGGTAAGGAAATTGTTCAAATCTTAGAAAATGCCAGGTAAGGAAATTGTTTAAACCTTAGAAAATGTCAGGTAAGGAAATTGTTAAAATCTTAGAAAATGCCAGGTAAGGAAATTGTTCAAACCTTAGAAAGTGTCAGGTAAGGAAATTGTTCAAACCTTGGAAAGTGCCAGGTAAGAAAATTGTTCAAACCTTACAAAGTGCCAGGTAAGAAAATTGTTCAAACCTTAGAAAGTGCCAGGTAAGGAAATTGTTCAAATGTCAGTTTGTTCTCTTCTCCACTCTTGCCCTTCTTTTGACCTTGATAAATTCTACCAGCAGTGATGGTGGACAGCCCCATACCATCACCAACCATCAGAATGACGTTGTCGGCCATATTGTAATTTGGTTCCATCTGCATGAGGTCTTGAATGTTATCCTTCCCGTCGTTCATCCAGTGCTCTTTCCCTGGGGTCATAATAGAGGAGATACTACAGCACAGGCAAAAGGAATCTACAAACGATGTTTACTTTTAAATAGAAATGATACTAGTAAAAACGGAAGCAAGCGAATAGCTAACTAGGTCCTTGAAATATGAAAGTAAAGTTAATGTTAAGTTTTTACAAAGCTTATTTCACTCTGTCTGTCTGGTAAAAAGTTTGTGCACGTTATTTCTCCGACACCCATTTTTATGTAGAATGACCAGAGAAAAGATGGATAACCAAGCCGATGAATGGTTTGGATCTATAATCAATGATCAGAGGTGGCCTTAGGGGATGGCGAGTGGGGCAACCGTCCCATGCCCCGAGCCTGAGGAAGCCCACTTGAGCAGAAGTTATTATTATCTAATTGTGTCAGCAGTTCTTTAATATTGATTTAGTGGCCTTTAACCAATGTAAATAATGATTCAGAAACATTTTGCATGAAAAAAATCAACAAATTAGATAATAATAGCTTCTGCTTAGTTGGGCCAATAGTAGAGAACCTACGTAAGTTTTGTAACAAAAATAAGAACCCGATATCGTGATGTGGTACGATATATATATATAGTCTACGCTTACGACTCAAGGGCCTGCGTGAAACACTCGCCCGGGGCCCCGCTAAGGCCGCCTTATAAGTGAATGGAAAGAATGGAAAACGGAAGAGCTTGACCACGAATCACTTGTATTCTCCTAAAGGTGCAGCACTTTGTTGGAACAGATGCAATTGACAGTAATGAATCGTTCATTTAATGTGCTAGGCGCAGTTTTTGTAACTCTGTAATCTAGACATACGAAGAGAAATGACTAAACCACACACTATATGTATTTATCTATAGTTATACAAAACCGTATATTAGAAGTATTGTGGAGTTCACAATTATACACGGATACTTTGCTTCCAGTTCATCCAAATAATCAATAGTATTAAGTTTGGAGAGTATAGGTATAAAAGCACATAATATATAACAGCCATTATATTTTTTGTTATGAAATAGCAACAAGAGAATTACAAATAAATCAATCAGCTAATTAATTTAGCAATCAATCAATTCTTACCCTACAAAAATAAATTAGATCAACTTAGATCTTAAATTCGACGTTGTCAGCAGCTATTGCACTACCGGGATCTTGACTCAACTGCAGCTAATGTCTCAATCTACACACGTAGTTCCCAAACTTTTACCTTAACGGAACACTTGACTCAACTGCAGCTAATGTCTCAATCTACACCAGTGGTTCCCAAACTTTTACCTTAACGGAACACTTCGCACATTCTGAATATTTAGCGGAACTCTTTGTTAAGTTTTTAGATAGATTAATTCACCTGGTGGATTCTTACTAGTTAATTATTCCAATACTTCGTGGGACACATATTCAGGCCTATTTAGGGTTCCGCGGAACACAGTTTGGGAAACACTGATCTTCACAACTGACATTAAAAAAACAATGGCGGCTAAGCGAGGTGAGTTCTGGAAATGTGAGAGACTTACTTTCTTTGATTGCCGACGTACAGCCAAACAAGACATAAAATGACACAAGCACAACCCAAGTGTAAGCCATAGTCTGTGAAATATATATTGAAAGGAGGTTATATACATTTCAATAAGAGTTTCCTTCCTCTGTATTTGTCTCTGCCTGTCTGTCTCTCTTTATATTTATATATAATATATATATATATATATATATATATATATATATATATATATATATATATATATATCTTATCTTATCTTATATAATACAGACGTTACTTCAAAAAAGAAGATGATTACGTCCTACGCGTCATGCATTTAGTCATGCATATTAACCAATGACTTAAATTCTGCCAAGTCACTGGTTTTTCTGGCTGGCTCAGGCAACCCATTCCATGCTCTAATAGCATTAGGGAAGAAGGAGTATTTGTACAAATTTGTCCTAGCATAAGGGACGAGGAATGTTCCTTTATTTTTGTGTCTTTCAGAGTATTTTATTAGATTTTGTTTTTGTATTTGAAGATTATGGTTCAGTGTTTTATGTATAATTGCTACTTTACTTTTGAGTCTTCTGTCCTGAAGGCTTTCTAAATTTAGTGATTTTACTAATCGTGTTACTCTAGTCAAATGTGAATATTCGTTTGTTATGAATCTCACTGCTCTATTTTGTTTTTTTTCCAGTTTCTTAATGTTTTCTTGAGTTGAGTGGTCCCAAACGGTGGATGCATATTCTATTATTGGCCTAACCAAGGTTAAATTTTAGTTTTATGTTCTTATTTGATTTATAGAAATTTCTTTTAATAAACCCTAATGCTTTGTTTGATTTTTGTATAGTTTCATCAATATGTGGATTCCATGACAGTTTTTCATTTATAATAACACCTAGGTATTTTGCGTTTTTAGTCTGTGTTACTGGTTTGCCATGAATAAGATAAGTGGAATTAATTTGTTTTAGTTTTTTAGTTACTCTTAACAACTGACATTTTTCTGGGTGGAAAGACATGCTCCAATTTGATTCCCATTTCTGTAATTCATCTAATTCTCTTTGTAATATATATATATATATATATATATATATATATATATATATATATATATATATATATATATATATATATATATTATATATATATATATATATATATATATATAGAGAGAGAGAGAGAGAGAGAGAGAAAGAGAGGTATCTTACGACTCGAGAGACGATCTTTTCCCTTTGCAACTTCTTGTGTGACTTAAGATATATATATAGAGAGATAGATAGATAGATAGATAGATAAATAGATAGATAGATAGATATATAGATAGATAGATAGATTGATAGATAGATACATAGATAGATAGATAGATAGATAGATAGATAGATAGATAGATAAATATATATATATATATATATATATATATATATATATATATATATATATATATATATAGATAGATAGATAGATAGATAGATAGATAGATAGATAGAGATAGATAGATAGATAGATAAATAGATAGATAGATAGATAGATAGATAGATAAATAGATAGATAGATAGATAGATAGATAAATAGATAAATAGATAGATAGATAGATAGATAGATAAATAGATAGATAGATAGATAGATAGATAGATAGTTAGATAAATAGATAGATAGATAGATAGATAGATAGATAGATAGATAGATAGAGATAAACTGGTCTTTCCTTTCTCTCTCTCTTTTCTTCACTTCTTTCTCCTCTGTATTTCACTATCCTTTCTTTTTGTAAAATACTTACATGAGAAGGAGTCATGGGCCTCTCTCTCTCTCTCTCTCTCTCTCTAACAATATATTTCTCTACATAGCCCAGCCATTATAACAAGAACTATTATTAGCTGCCAGCGAAAGGGGGAAAGCCTCAAATAGCTTTGCGTGGTCTTTCTGACCGCCCGTCTGTCTGCACATATTGAGACTACGAAGTCTCTGGTGCTACTTTTATCCTTTAAAAGCGAACCATTTTTTTTTTATTTAAAAATGTACGTAGTTTTCTATTACCCAATAATACATTATTATATAAAACAAAAAACAACGAATTACTATTAATAAAATAACAGTGGAGACTATATTAAGTAAAGAAAACCTTTTTTTTTTTAAATTTGAATATTTTTATATTTCTAAAAACAGCTGTTTCCCCCCACTCCAAAAAAAAAAAATTAATTAAAATTTAAACAAATGTAGGAATTGTCTTTGAAGTAAAATATTTCACAAAGCCATACAGTTCCGAAATGCATAATTATATTAGTAACATTTTGTTTTATTATTTGTTTCAATATATATGTAATTAAAAACACCTTACAAGATTTTAAGAAGCAGTTTTTTGTTGTATTAATTACTAATATCTCTGTAGGCGAAATAGATTTTTACTCTTTAAAGTACTTCAAACACTTCACAAAGGGGAAGTAACTCTATATACCATGAGTGAGAAGTTGTCTCTTCACCAACCTTTAAAATCTAAATGATAATTTAATAGCATCCGCTAGGTCAGTCTCACACTGAACTATATATTTCAAATTTTTTTTTTATTGAATGCATATGAATATTAAAATGTAATGTACTATTTAAATTACTAACATTAATATATCTCCCTATCTCTGCGGTATAGTGCCTTCAGTCGGTCTAAACAATACGATAGCACTGACAACACTGCTGTGACAGTTCGCTTAAACTAATCCCTCCACTTTTCCCGGTCAGCGTGGGGTGTCCAACAGAAATGCTGGTCAATTCTTTTATGTCGTCGAGCCAGTTTTTTTTTAGGATGTTCCATTCTTTGTGCTCCCTCCACTGTCCCTTGAAGAGTGACTCTTGATAGTAAGTCATGTCGTACATGACCAAACCAGCTCAGCTTTCGTCTCCTCATAGTATCAAAGAGTTTTTTTTGGTTATTGCCAGCCAGAGTATTTACTTGTAAAAGCAGAAACTCGTTTGTCTACTTTTCCTGGTATCTGATACCCAGTACTCTTCTGTAGCTTTCACTTTCAAAGGCTTGAATTCTTCTTTCAGCCTTAGGGTTCAGTGACCAGCTTTCATAACCATAATAACAACAACAACAACAATAATAATAATTATAATAAATCAACAGATAATAATGACAAAGGTCACAGACACCTTCAATGCCCTTAACATTCCTAGGAACATCCTCGTTGCCTGTCAGAGGGCGTTACTGCTGCAGACCTGCCACATCACCAGAAAATTTCTTAGTGGAAACTGTTAAAGGGACTACGATGAGTATTGTTTCTCTTAAGCGAAACTCGACCCTGGCAGCGCCAGAGAATGACTACTCGTTCGTTTCTAACATAATAATAATAATAATAGCAATAATAATGTTCATAGGAACATTCTTACTCTGTCAGAGGGCGGTACTGCTACAGACCTTCCAAATCACAAGAAAATCCCTCAGTGGAAACTATAAAATGGGACTACGATGAATTTTCTTTCCCTTTAACGAAACTAGACCGTGGCAGCGCCAGAGAATGACTACTCGTTCGTTTCTAATATAATAATAATAATAATCTTTATTACACATGATCTTTGTTTTACAATTGTGCATTATACAAAACAATACATTATTAGAGCAAACTATTTCAACGATAGCACACGAAATATACATTCCTACCCCAGTTTCTCTGTAACATTACATGTACAATGTATAACTGTAGATTACATCTCATTCAACGAATTAATTTAACACAGTTTTAATTTTACCAGGAATCGGATGTTACTCTTTCAGATTTTCCACAATTTGCTCATGAAGGCAGATGCCAAACTTAAACGGCTTTTTAAATTTTATTTTAGATGCAATACTCTTCAAATATGAAGGAACATGTAAAAGAAACAAACCAAACAAATTCTCTTTATTTCCAACTTCACATTTCACTAGTTTGTTATATCAAAAGTTCAATCCTACCGTTCAAAAGAAACCAAATCCTGAAATGTATCAGTTCAAGATGTGTGAGTTATTGTATCGTCCAAGACAATGTGTATCTCCTTCTATTAATTATGGCACATTTTCTTATCTTAGACTTTATTTAAGTCTGCTTCCGACCCACATTGGTTAACAACCAGGCTTGCTTCTACATTTGTTTGGTTCATGTTAAATAAGTATTTATCTCCCACACTGTCTGTGATGTCGTCATCATACTTACTAAGTAACCTACTTAAAAGGTACTTACCGAGTTGTCTACTTTAGTTTATTGTAGGTCACGAACAAGTGGATGAAAATAAGATACCGGAAGCGGAAGCGCAAAGGAGAGCGGTTAACAAGACATTGTCAAGAGAGACAGTTCAAAAAAACAAACTCAATTATCTTCAACTTTGGACACTGCACTGAGTTACTTTAACAAGAGACTCATAAATAAAGTAGCGATAATACATATAACATTAAAGCATAGTTTGTACGTTAAAAAAAAATGCTCGGAAAAATACAATGATACCAACACCAAATTATTTCTATATGAATGGACATATTTATATGAGGTTCTCTATATTCTCTTCATTACCCACAAATATTCCAAAATTGGTCTCTAATTAACAAGAACGATTAGATTAACACATAGAAATGCGTATGACATAAAAATCTTGTTAGCATTTAACACGCTAAAGAAGAATGGAGATGCGCTTTACATAAATATTAATAATAATTGATTGGCTGTTACTATATAAAAATAAGCTTCCAGTGGTAAATTTAAATTTAAATTCGATGAATTTAAAAGTATACAGATGTAATATGAAATCTTAGTCGAATCTTGCTTTTCAAATAACGGAAAAATTCTCTGAGAATGTATTTGAAAGATGTTGATGTGTTAAAAAATGCGTGTGCGTTTTAGTTTAACATGTATTAGATGGTGGGCAGGGTTCGAATCCAACACCACCAAGACGACAGTCCATAGTGTATCACTATAGGATAGATGGCTAACACTACCTGTATGTTTACTTCTATATGTAACATATGTTATGATTGAGAAGTTGACTGTTGACATCTTCATTTTCTATAAACCAGTATAAAAATAGATGTTTGTATCCTATCGTAAAGATAACTAATGTTTACAAGAACGTGAAAAGCTTTTATTTTTAAATATACGATTTAGAAATAATTTAGCGAAATAATAAAATAACTATATATATAGATGTGTTATTTACCTTTAATGTCTTTTCAATAATCCACCCGAAGAAATGATGAAACTTGTTTAAGGGCAGCTCATGAAAGTAGCTAAGATAAGAGTCTAGTGTAGCAATAAGAGACATGGAGCATTGTAAAAAGAGTAGGGAGAAGAAAAATGGCTCTATTAATAGAGACTTAGCACAGATAAATCTAGTGGGGTAAGCATGGGAGTAAGTTTACCCGAAGACGCCACCTCTTTTAACCACTGTTTATGCGTGAGCAAGAACAGACACACACACAAACATCACAAACTAAAATAGGGAAAAGTTCTTTCTTGAGACAGCCAGACCCTAAATTATCAGAAGAGCTAATGATTCAACAAGTGCGAGATACCAAATCCTGTCTGGGATATCAAGTCATATAGAAGGGCTTATGCTCAAGGCCCTAAGAGAATGAAATGGGTTGCCAGGAAAAACAATGACTTGGCAGAATTTAAGTCATTGATTAATGTGCATGACTAGATTGACATAGCGACACGCGTAGGACGTAATCATCTTCTTTGTTGAAGTAACGTCTGTATTTAATAAGATAAGATTAACACCGCTTAATTTTAATTTTAAAAATCTAATAAATATATTTTTCCCAGGCAAAATGAACTTGTTTGTTTTAAAAGAAAAGAATGAGATGTACCTTTTTCTTGTTTAAGGTATTATAAAGCATTTAGAATGAGGAAGTTTCATTAGACTAATTCAGGGGTGGGCAAATTACGGACCGCGGGCCACATGCGGCCCGCCGAGGTGTTTTATGTGGCCCGCCGACACCTACAGAAATCAGGTGTGCCCACAGTATATGGATATAAAAGTGCAAATAAAAATGCAAATATAAAAAAAAAATATCTATATAAATTATTGAAACTGTCTCATTATAAAAAGTTTTAAGTAAACGAAGATTATTCGCTATACATCACTGATGCCCAAAATACGGATCGCGGGCCGGATTCGGCCCGCAAAGTGGTTTCATACGGCCCGCGGGCCAGATCCGGCCCGCAAAGTGGTTTCATCCAGCCCGCCAAAACGTCGGCACAAAGAGTAGAAAAACCCCCTCCAAAAAAATGAGGTTGAAAGATGTATCTTTACCTACGTTAGGGTCCTCATTTTTCTCTGATGGGTTGGTACCATGACCTTTAGTAACATTTGTGTGCTTATGAAATGGGACTCTGGAATGAGAATCTACCAGGAGAAGTGAACGTATCTTTACTTTTTTTTGTGTGTGGAACATGATGATATGCTAGCATGTTTGTTTCATAAGGAAAATGTGGCTGTCGATAAAAAAAAATACAAATGGCATTATAAAACGAATATGGCGGCATTCTTTATTTGAGCTGCGAATAAAAGATTGTTAAAATACGGGTACTAGATCCTGGGGTTTCTAATAAAATAATTTCAGGTTAATTATATTTAGTTTTTTTTTCTCTTTTTGTTGATGTGGCCCGTGATTCGAGTGTTGGAAATAAAATGGCCCGCAAGTCAAGCAAGGTTGGGCATCACTGCTATACATCAATACACTCAATTCAAGACACAATTTCTGAGTGTTGGATAGGCTTAGAACAAGATGGCAAGTGTAACAACTGATGGAGCTCGATCTTTGACTGAGAACCATAAACTTGAAACAGGAAAGTTTGCACAAAGCTGCATAAGATTCAATCATTAATTATTACACAATGATACATACACTAAAAAAAAGTAATGAAAGTTGCTAGAGCTAGGGGAGTTAACCACGAGCAGTTCTGATTCATGAATGAATATAATCCAATGCATCTGCTAGCTTAGCATGGGCAAAACAAAGGAGTATAATATAAAATCTCAAGGATGAAATTGTTATGTTACTTGAAGGACTTTGACTTTGTTACCAATATTTCTAATAAAAAGTGGAAGACTAAATTCCATGTTTTTAAAATTTCTATTGCAATTGATTGTTTACATATGAAATATAAATGCATGTGAAATCTTTTCAATCAAGGCATTCCTATTTCTACAGGCAAGCAAAAAAAAATGTTTTGTCATTTTCCTTTGCTGAAAGGTGAAACTATCTTTAGTGAAATGATTACAAGTACAACACTTACTAAGAAAAGCCGATTCAGCTCCAGAGGACATAACTCAGAGCAAAGAGAAGTTCCAGTCAGCACTACCACGGGAGTTTTATGGGTGCCAAAAGCTGCATTTCCACATTTTAAAAAACTTTCACACTATTTGGGTACACATACATCAGTTATTCTTCTTCGTTCTCATTTTACATGTTGAAGGGTTCAGATCAGTAATCCTATATATGAGATGAACCGCGTAGTGGTTTCCAGATCAGGTAGTTCTTCGAATAGTCTTTGGAGAGTCTTGTTCGGGTCCCCTGATGTAGTATGCACCATTGAAGGACATGGTCAACATTCTCTGGTGATGCTCCAAAAGGGCAGGCTTCGCTTGTCCCTACATTTAACTTCCGGAACATAAATTGTTTTATTCGGTGAACAAGCATTCTTTGTGGAAACTAAACAAGTATAATCACTGGTCAGTGTTGACTGACTGTAATTTGACAGCAGTCACACACAGGGGTAACAACTAGTAAGATAGTTTCACAGTTAAGAAACATTATGCACGAGTGTAAGAAGAAGTAAAATACTGCACATTAAGTACAACTGTATATTTGTGGGGATATTGCGATATAAAAAGACAACAGCAATTTTTTAAAATCGTAATACAGTGTATATATGATTTAAAAGACATTCTACACAGCAAGCTTATCTTTCTAATATATATATATATATATGTATATGTGTGTGCGGCCGCCATTCCCAAACTTTTTTTTAAAGCGGCCCTCGATACAAAAATGTTGCCCACCCCTGGACTAATTGATGCAAATCTATTAATAGAAAGCATTTTGCTGCATCCGGTGTACAGATATAATTACGGAAATATTGATTTTTTTTTTCACTTTTTATCACCTTCGAATAATTGCAGGCTCATTTCTATTAACACCAAGTATATAGTTGTTATTTGGTTGGAAACAGCCATGTTTTTATTATGGCGTCCTTGACATCAGGGCCGGCCCTAACAATTGCAAGGCCCTATGCAAAACGGATTGCGCGGGGTCCAGTCTGTGTAGGGTTAAGGATAGTTAAGGATAGTAAGTGAAAATTAAGTTTTTGTATTTGAAAAAAAAATTCGATCAAATTAAAAAAAATATCGCTTTTGTTTTTTATAGAGATCGAGATTTATTCTTATATACCAGTGACTATTATAGTAAATAAAGTAATTTTATTTAATTCGCCCTATTATCACATTTGTATTAAATGATAGCTGATAATGCCTTTTTATATCAATTGTAGAATTGGCGTGTTCTGTATTCAATGACTCTCCAAAACGACAATTTCGACTCTTTTTCTGGAGAGTTTCATGAGTTTTCAAAAGATTTCCTGGAACATGAGAAATCAGGATGCTGCCGTATCCCTGTTATAAGTTATAATGGTTCATTTAACAATGTACGCCTAGAATTAGCAAGGGTCCTATGAAAGTGCGGGACCCACTGCGGCCGCATAGGTTGCAGCTGCCTAAAGCCGGCCCGGTTAGACATTTTTGTCTATTTCAAAATCTCTCTTTAAAATTTCTTCCTTTAGTTTTCTTATGATTTTCTTTAGGTTCCATTACATTGTCACCACATTCTACCATATCTTTTTTTTTATTCTATTTTCTTCTATATACAAATAAAACTCTGGTTTGACCATATTAATTTTTTCAAACTATAATCATCTTAAAATTAAATTTAGTCACCTAATTAATTTTACTAATGATTTTTTCTATTTAAGTTGGATGAGTCCCATAGCTTGCTGTGACTGGCAGTCAAGTAATAATCTTACATATTCATTAAATACTATTTGGACAATAAGAATGGCCTATATAGGTAAAAAAAATTCTGACTCTATTTTCTTCACACTTTGTCCTATTGAAACACAAAACAAAACAAAAATCTTTTAAATTATATATTTTTGTCTTTATTGTCAATACAAATGAAAAATATTATTAAAACACGTTTAAATTGTTTTAAATTGCTAATGGTTACACTGACGTGTATAAAAAGAAGGCAGAAGTGTCTACTGTACTAGTAACGAAACAATTGTATGAAATGGACAAAGAAATATCTCGTACGTTTTGTCAAATACGAAACTAAGATAAAGGTTACTTAGTAACAAATGATCATAAATTAACTTTGTAACGAGTTATAAAGTTAAAAAAAACAACATATAACCCTAAGTCAATCTATGTGTAACATGAGACTTCTGCTGTATTAGGAAGAAGTTCATTACCTTATAATAATATGCCATGGCTTCTCCTGGCGGTATGACCTAATAGGAAATCGCTGTTCGACCTGTCTTTTTAATAACTGGATGAGAGTGCAAATCCTAGTGGTAACAGACTAACAGTCCACATCTCAAACCAAATAGCCGAATTAATAATTTGTTCCACAAAATGAACGAAAAGAAAAACTTGAACTAAAGATCCAAACACTGAGGGGCTAAACATTCTTTGTACTTTCAGAAAGTTGGCTGACAACAACAACAACAAGACCCAACAAAGTCCAAAGTGTTGATCTGGGGATGACAGCACTGCAGTGCATTGACATTGGCTCAAGCATCATATTTCTCTTGGGCATGTCGCAGTTGTCTTTGTAGACGCCAAGACAGGCAGAGTACATCATAACATGACCTATATAAGACTGTTCTCTAGTGCCTTGGAAAAGGTGAGCCATTGGACCTGTAAACAATAGCCAAAATAAGTTTTTGTTTCACCGTTATAGCCAAACAGAATAAATATGTACAAGGAAAATTAAAAAAAAAAAAAAGCATATATGTAGTAAAGGGAGATAATGAACTTCTTCCTAATACTGCAGAAGTCTCATGTTACACATAGATTGACTTAGGGTTATATGTTTTTTTTTAACTTTATATGTTAACTTTACATGTTCAATGCTGACATACCTCTCAATATTTCATACTTTTATCTCCCTTTTTCTAGATAAAACAAAATTAACTAATTACCATTAATTAACTCAACTAATTGGTTAATTTTTTGATTGATGGATGTGTCGTCATCGATTATGAATAATCATGCAAAATTTGAAAACTTGATCCGAGAATGGGAAGTGGAAGTAAAAAAAAGAGTAAAATAATTTCCTCCCCCGCCCCAGGTACACAAGCGGAGTGAGTTAATACACACGTGACAGTTGTACCAAATTTAGAACAACAATTAAATCTTAGGTAAATGTATTATATGGTGATGTTCCAATTCTAAAACATGCACACTCTTCACCAGGCCAGTGAGCGAGTGATGAGACAAGCATCCAGAGTTATCAACAACATATTTAACTTGACTAGAAAATTCTTTTCACTTGGGCATGTCAAGCAGTGGTTCCCAAACTTTTTCTGTAACGGAACACATCGCATATTCTGAATATTTAATGGAACATTTTGCTTATTTTTTTTTAGAGAGGTCATTTCATGTAGTGGCCTACTAGTTAATCATTTCAGTAGTTCTTGGAACACCTATTCAGGCCTCGGGGAACTCTCAGTTTGGGAAACACTGATGTAGGGAATAGTCCCACAATCTGGACTGTCGTTCGGACTTCTCAATGGTCCCGGGGTGATACCCTGCCCGCTGCCACCCAACGTCGTCCTGCTTGAGGTTTGGACTAGAAAGGAAATTATCTTCAGCTTTGAAGGAACATCCGAAACATGTAGAGCATTAAACAAACAAAACACTTTTTATTTAAATAGTCTTTTTGAATGTAAAAAGTCTTTGATACGGTAATTTCAGGGTTAATTAAAGTGGAAACTCTATTGTGATAATAATCAGCACATTCAAATCAATAATGAGTAGGTTGAAAATGCAAAGTAATCATTAGGGTATTAAATTATTGCAATGGAAACAATTTTGACATTATTAGTAAGTTAAACCTCATAAATAATTATAACTCAACGTGCTGGTTTAGAACTAGTTAAATATGAAATGTAAATCAGGGCATGAAGGTCTTTTTCTAAAGTAAGCATGAATACCAAAAACTGAACCATATTCAACAAATATATAAAAAAACATAATAAAAGACTCCTAAAGACACAAAGACCTAGACCTGGCTTAGACTTAGATCCTCCCGCGCCGTTCGGCGCATTGGGTGGCAGGCTGCCTCCATAAAGATCTGTCATTGGCAATGTCTGAAGCCTCCTCCCACCTGGTGTTAACTGTTCTGAGGTCCTCCATGAAGGTGTGACGCCAAGTTATACGAGGAAGTCCCTGTTTGCGCTTTCCTCGTATTGGCCTCCATGTTATTGCAACTCACAAAGAGATAAGTACATTTCTTATTTCACATGCTAGGTCACATTATAAAAGTGCTCCTTTTTCCCTAGTGCCAATCAGAGCATGAAATGAGTTTCCTAATACAGCCAGGAAAATCAATGACTAGAAGACTTACTAGTAATATGCTCGACTACATTAACACATATATAGGCTTTGAACGTTAGTATCTTATTTTTTTAGGAATGACGATGTTCATGTCATCTGTTTCTTTATCCAACGATTAACGGTTCTTGTGGTCAGCACAACGACCAACCGCCTTACCTAAAGTCAGATACCCATTAGAGTTGGGTGGACTCAGGGGCGCCCTAAAAATCCCGAAATTCAAGCGCTAACCTCTCAGCCACCGCGCCCATAAGATAAGATAAGCTGGAAATAAATACCTCTGGCATAAATAACAACATCTTCTCCTGCGTGGGTCTCCAGATTCATTTTGATACACCCAGGTTGACGAAAACTGCTAGCTGAAACATCAATAACACATGAACTGAGATTAGAGACTCACGCTGAATCACTCTTTATCATACAGCGATCTCAATGCTGATAGAAAATAAAAATACAAAATACTAGTTATGACTTAACCTGGCTTTGCTTGGGCATTTTCATTCTAATTTTTGTTTGTTTTGTTGTTGTTTGCTTATCTATCTAGTGATCTATGCTGTTTAAATAATTCGTAGAAATATCTATGTTATGGAGTGTGCGTGTGTGTATTTCTATGGTGACGGTGGGAAGAGGTTAGCGATTGTTTAGAATGATGCAAGATAGGTGGCATAGTCGACATTTGGTTTTAGTTAAAACAAACTCCAGAACGTGAGACTGAAGGGCTGTCATTGTACTGAGTTAGATTTGGGTCAAAACTATTATTACTAAAGCCTAGAATATAAATTTTGTTCTCATGTTAACCTGATTTTGTGTATATTATAATATTATAAATAAATGTATATTTAGTATTGTTCACAAAGGAGTTACCTAAGTTGTTTCAGCGGTTTAGGTGTCTACCAGCAGTTTGGTGCTACAAGTCAACGACGGGCAACAACAATCTTTATATATATATAATTCTCTTCGTCGCTCAAGAGTTTGAACAAGTAGAAGAAGTGAAGGAAAGATCACTCTCTTATTTCTGCGGATAGTCACCCCACGAAGAAACAAGATGGGGGGGGGGAGAACAAGTATTCACCGGTCACTACCGATCACTATCTATCTATCTATCTATCTATCTATCTATCTATCTATCTATCTATCTATCTATCTATCTATCTATCTATCTATCTATCAGCATAGTAAATCAATACCTATCATACTCACCAGTTGTGTCAACACCAGTTAAGTTAGTTCTATTCGTGAATGGACCGTTTAAATAACCCAATGTTAGGAAAGGCATGTTATCCAGTGGACTTTCGATAGCATCCATATTATCTACCAAACCTAACAAGAGTAAAGAAATCATTCTAGTTAATGCAACTAATAAGAGTGTCTTTGATAAACCAACAAATTGGAGTGTCTTTGATAAACCAACAAATTAAAGTGTCTTTGATAATCAAACAAACTAGCGTGTCTTTGATAAACTAACAAATTAGAGTGTCTTTGATAAGCCAGCAGATTATCTTTGATAAAACAACAATCGGAAGTGCCTTGAAAACTTTTGTCTTTGATTAACCTACAAACTAGAGAGTTTTTGATGAGCTACAAAGAATCGTCCCTGTTATTAGCCAACAAACAACTGTGCAATTATACGCCACAAGTAATCAACATATTCATTTTTTTTAAACTACAGAGTAAGAATGAATAAATAAAATACAATGTTTAACTAATGAATCACAAATTATAAAAAAACAAGCACAAAACGGATTCAGTTCAGATAAACTCTAGGATAATGTTTTATTCTATAGAGATATATATAATGTTTTATTCTATAGAGATATATATTTCAGAGATCTTACAATTACAAATAGTACATATTGGAGCTATGAGAAGTGGACAGTACACCATTATATAAGCTTAAATATCATAGCCTTAAATAGATATTGTGTCATAACACAGATCCTGATATCATAAACTATGTCTTAACAAACAACACATATCATTGGTTTCAAAAATATTCTATTGAACGCGATATATCGTCGGTTTCATAGCATAGACTCAATACCACATATTGGCTTCATAACATATAGTCTATGATCATATCATTGACTTTTTATCGCATCACTTCATTAAGTTGACATCATTTCATATTTGATTCATATCGTAGACTTCATATCATTCATAGTGATTTCACAGACTTCAGAACATGTCGTAGACTTCATATCAAATTTAAAACTTAATATCAATTAATTATCGTTATATCGTGGTCTTTCTATTATATCATAGACTTATATATTTGACTTCAAATCTTATTTTAGCGTTTTTATAGGCCTCGAATCATAGACCACATATCATATTAAGTGCAGCATTTTAGCATAACCAAGTCCTCGGCTATCTCAGCACAGCTACAGAAAAACATTATGGTATGAAAGTAGTTGATGACGAAATGCTGCTGTCGTTGCTTATGATTCAGTACTGTTATGGGCGAATACCATGTGAAACATCATCTGGTCGGTTACAATTTCACGGGCCCATCATATTTGACAGCAAGGACCTTGTCAAGGTAGCCTGAACAAAGATCTTCGTTTGACAGAAAGGCAAAATATATGACTACAGTGCCGGATGTATGACAGTACAAGACTGTCTGGCTACGTTTGTCCTCACCCTGCATTGGGACATCCACTTTTCCAAAACATAATATGCATATATTAAAATGTCAGAAAAAAGAAGTGAGATTTAATTTAATTCACTATCATAGCATTCCTATTAAGTTAATTAATTATTATTTTCTTAAGTGCATATATATTTAAGCTTGACAATGGTAGGTGTCCCCACATACAAATAGTTGGCATTGATGAGCGGCAGTATCTAAAGTATTTAAAGGAACTCATAGTATCTAGTATGTTCATTGTGCTGTCTATATAAATAATACAATAAACAGACCGATGGTTTATAAGAGCGAGACCATTCGTCATAGAAGGCCTCAACACTGACCTGTAACGTCACAATCTGTGGGCAGTTTAGACCAATAGCGCGTTGCCACGTCGTACAGGCCTTCCATAACGATTGGTCTCGATAAGAGGGAATAAAAATTTCAGAACGTAATGAATTCAAATGCATCCAAGTTTATGATAATAAGTAATTGAATGTTATTATTTAAAACAGTTTCACAAATTGACTTAAAAATGATTCGGAATAAATAGAACTCTGCGCACTGCCACCCTGCACGATACTGCGCACCATTTAGAACGTGACAAGAACACACTGCTGGTGTGGAGAAGCCTTCTTCATTCAGCCCATAGCCTGCCATAGTGACAAGAAGTAAGCAGGTTAAGAAATCTAGTAAAAGAAGACAACTAGAGAAAGAGAGGCGTCGTTCGTTGTGCCTTATAACTGGCGTGTGGACCTGGAGAACCACTGTTGTTTTGTAGGTCAGGACAGAGGTTTGGCAGAAAGAATAGGACTGAGGGCTCCGTGCTTGAGCTGAAGGCTCGACAATGTTTGTCACTACAATAAACATTACATTCTTCATCTTTTCAATTTACTTTCGTTAAGTTGCTTACCTTAAATCTGTTCCTATAGCCTTAAATTCCTAACTCAATCGCAGTATTTACCTAAAATGTTGTTTCCTCTTGTAGGGTAGCCGGAGATCGCAAAGACATGGGAGTGGTCTGCAGTGACAATAGTCAATGTGTCATCCTCTGATGTCAGCTCCGTTACTTTGGCGACTGTGTCAAGACAGTTTAAAAAGTGACGTGTTTAAAAAATAACAGTTGTGACTAACAAACAATAGCAACTGATTAAAACAAACGAGCAAAATATTTAAACATTTGTTTTAAGTTTATATTGAACAGATGACCTTTACATCATCTGCCCTACAGATCACAAGGTCTGAAAGGGGAACTTAATAACAACATTGATACATCTCCGTATCCTGTGGTACAAGTCGTTAGTCGAACTATTTAGTGTAATTGAATCAATTAGTTTGGATCAGTCATGTGATTACAATTTTAATAAATCTGAACTGACAATAATACATATGTGCGATTAGAAAATATTTATACCTATTATTTACAAGCGCGATTTCATGCTTTTAGCTTTCTCAAAACGCTCTGATCCTAATACTTGTCTGGTCTAATTGGTAACGGTGGGGGGTTGGGGGTTGAAAAGAAGGGGGCTTCTGTGTGAATACTACTGTGATCGTTTTTTTAAAAATGCATTTAAAAAAAAAACGTGTTATCTCATGAATCAAACCTCTGCAAGGGGGCTAACTCATCCTATACTACCATATCTGTCAAGTACGATTTCTTTGCCTAGATCGATACCAAACAAAATAATTAATTACCAATAGCTTTGTTTTATTGATTCTTGTTTTGTCGGGTACAAGAAAGAATTGTGCAAAAAGTTCAACTTGATCCGAGATTGAGTGGGGAAGAAATAACGTGAACAAACTTTTGACCAGACAGACATCAGAGTGAGTTGATCCAAGCTTTGTTCAAAGAGACCAGATAGTGCGACAACATAGAATGTAAACAAGGACGTGGACATCGACATGGACAATAACACTGACACAGAGACCAACTCACCAGCATTGTCAAATTCTAGAAGCTCTTCCAAAGCTTTCTTCGCTCCGTTTTCATGATGCCCGTGGTCGATCTTCCCACCTGGTCAAAGAGAAGCAAAAGATGATTTAAGAATGTAGCTTTTCTGCAAATACCTCTTCTTATCTTATCATTTACAGACGTTACTTCAAAAGAGAAGATATTCACGTCCTACGCGTAGTCACGTGTTAATCTAGTACAGTGTTTCAAAAACTTTTTCCGTAACGGAACACTTCGCACATTCTGAGTATTTAGCGGAACACTTTGCTTTTTATTGAGAGGGATTAATTCACCTTGCGGCCTACTAATTAATTATTCCAGTAGGTCGTGGAACACCTATTCAGGCTCGCGGAAGAATAGGGTTTAGTGGAACACAGTTTGGGAAACGCTGATCTAGTCATACATGTTGATAAAAGAACTAAACTCTGCCAAGTCGTTGGTGTTCTTGCCTAGCTCAGGCGAAATGTTCCATGCTCTAATGACACTATAAAAGAAGGACTTGTTCGACTTACATACATGTACATGCTTACATATGAAATAGGAATGTACCTTTATCTGTGTCTATCTAAATATTTTATTAGGTTTTTTTTTGCATTTGTAAATTATGGTTCGGCCTTTGTATGTATTGTTGCTACTTTACTCTTTGGACTTCAGCCGTGAAGCGTCTCAAAATTTATCTACGTCATTTTTGGTGTTATATATTCTAATATTGGTCAACAACAAAATCTAATATACAAGTTAATTTCTCTAAACAGCTACCAGCCTTCAATAAGTAAAAAATATCCTTTAGGGTTTTTCTTGAGTATCTGAATTGCTTTTGCTGTCATTTCTGTCAGAGTTGGTTCAACACTAGATGGCAGTCTATCTGCTTCGTAAGTCATGTGACTGGGTGCAAACAAACCTGTGCAAAGAATATGCAAAGAATTAAATACAAACAGAATCATTTCCCATTCAGCATAGAGCCTAAGTCTTAAAGTCTCAAGCCCATAAAAAGCTCCGTTATAAAAAATAATCTTTTCAAATTCAGTAAACTATTAAAATTCCTTTAAAATGTCTTATTAAAATTGTATTTTCAGTTTTGTTTCACTAAATGTCTGTAAGAAAAAGAAAGTACATTTTCGAATTTTCGTTGTACTATCTCAAGACCGGAATGAGTGGGAAAATTTGGTTACCTGTACTATAACCCCCAAGGGCACTCCTCCACGACAAATGAGTGTAACAATGACGTTATAGATAGTAGCTAAATGGCAACTCTTGCAAAATTGATTTGAGCTATTGAGTAATTACTAGTTATTAGTATTCTATTAGAAAGTGTGTATCTTGTACATTGTTCTTTAATAATATCACTGGTTTATTTAAAATATCTTTGTTAACTTGAGAATGTGTGGCGAGATGCTTAGTACGCTTGAGCTTGGCTTGGCTATCTACCAAGGGGGCTCGAGGTTCAACACCTGACTTGAGCAGAGTTGTGTTTACTGAGCGCATAAAGGCAGCACGGAAAACCTTCTCCCAGATACTCCTACCCCCAATGGTCCACAAATGAGATTGGGCCATAGCGCTCTGAAGATGCTATATGAAAGATAGTTGCGCTATAAAAAAATGTTATTTAAAAAAAACGTTTTTTTTTGTTTGTTTCGTTGAAAGCTAGTCCCAAATATAAACTATGGTTCAGATTTTAAAACTTTCGCACGACAGAGCTACAATCATTGAAATAATTTTGTTGGAAGAAAGATGTCTGACCAAGTTGATCCCGGCCTCGACGAGGCAATGTGCTACCATTTTTTTTTCATTAAAAAAAAAGTGTTTGTAGGGATAAAAGACTGAGTGCCTAAAAAGGACCAATTTAATATGACCTATGACATCGCATATATAATGTGTATGAAAGTCACTCTATCACCTGTCCTAGTTTTCAAAATGTTTTTATCTCATTCTTCTTCTACTTTGTAATTTTCCTTAGAGTTATGATCTTTTGGATATATGAGCCTATGGAAGCTCTCTCTATCTGCCTGTCTGAACAAACTTCTGTCTGTAACAGATCAAAGCAGAACTAATTTTTTAAACATCCCTATTATAGATGGCTCGTATTTCAACACTCAGGTTAGAGGCTAGGCCGATGACCGAGCACACCGGGGGAGACTCCCCCATATTCCTTCTCTGTACCACATCAGGCGTACAGGTGTCTGCTATAAAAAAAAAAACGGCCACTTAAGGAACGGTATGTGGATAAAGGAATGTTTGTTGGGACTTTCTTCCATCCCTGGCAGTGTTATGGACTCGGTCCTTAGGCACCCAAACGGCGGTTCTGTTTTGCTTCCCTATTGACAGTTTCCACCCACGTTGAACCCTAGAAGCATTGGCCGAACAAGAAGAGTTATCGGCCTTCCGTTTAGTTTACATACCACACATTGCAATCAACAGAAGAGTTGTTCTCTAGTTTGTATAAACAAAAAAAGTTATTTATGTTTCTGAATTTCACTTCAAACTTGATTCTTGTGCTACAGTATTTGATGTAACATGTTTTATTTATCCAAATATAAGTGTTGCGTCAGGAAGAATGACTGAGAAGGGGGGGGGCAGCTTTTTTTTTCTCTTTCAACAAAATATAAATTTACAGTAAAAAAAAAATCACCTAGCAAATAGTCAATTGACGAAGCGTCCAGTGCACTTAGCTGTTGTCTGGTATATACATAGTTGTGCTGGACCTTTCGTTCCATCTTTTCAGTCTTCCAGGCCTGTAGAAAGTTTTCATAAAATCTAATAACCTTAATGAGCAAATTAAAATTCATACTCTCTTTCACCAATTTTACAACGTGAAAGGAGGTTTATTTAATGCCCCTCCTCATGTGGATGTGCGTACCGTTTAACATCACTTGCGCACTGGCCTAGTGGTTTTTTTCGTTGTTTTATCAATATTATCACGTGGCTAAATGTTGTTTGTTTACGATTGGTGAATGAGGTCCATTATGACATATTTTATTTGGGTACTGCTCTTTTTTTTTTTCGTTTATTGCACACCGTACGCACTAAAAAGCTTGCTATTTATGATTTTTTATTCATGTATGCAGATGTGCATTTCTTCCTTAAAGAAAACAGAAACTTCTTGATTTAATGTTTTCATTCTTATTGTGGAACGCTAAAGAGATAAAGAATATAAAAGGTTAACAACAAAAAATCGAGTAGATGGTTAACTACAGGGAATTTCTTGATTTTTTAAACAGCTTTAAATTCTATCTTGCTACAGTTTTCCTAGAAGAAGAAACAACAATGAAAACAGATATCTGTTTAATTTGAATTTCTAGAAGCAGTGTTCAAACAAGAAGAGTTATTGCCCCTATGTATCATTTACATACCACACATTGCAATCAACAGAAGGGACAGCGAAGAGTGAAACTGCTTCAAGTTTTGAAAGTTCATGAAAGAATTTTGAACCTGATACTATCGTGTCAACACATCAATGCATATACCACCCTGATTAACTAGATGATTAGCTACTTTGATTTCTTTTAATATTCAATTTTCTTACTTTGATTTATTTCATTTTTGTATTAATTAGTTTAACGAATTTGATCATATTGATTACTTTCTTTAATAACTTTAATTACTAACTTTGATTACGCTATTTAAATTGATCATCATCATCATCATCATCATCAAACTGCGTTTGAGTGAAGGCTTGAGAGGCTTAAATCCTCTCTAGCAAACTTAAATTGATAACTTTGATTGCTTTGTTTGTTGGTTATTTGATTACATTTTTTGATGACTTGATTACTTACTCTGATTAAATCCAATCCATCGTTTCTTAATCCAGGCATTGAGCTCATGACGGGATCAGCTGTTGAAGAATTTGTGAAATACTGTCGTCCACCACCAAGAATTACCTGGGCGTTAAAACCAAAATAGAGAGAGTTCATCTCGTGCGGTTAATATAGTCCAGACGGACCGTAAATAGTGAGGAAGACATAAAACAAAATGATGAATGAATTTCAAGAATGGAAGTATTTGTGAAATACTGTCGTCGTCCACCAAGAATTAGACATTAAAACCAAAGTATAGAGAGTTAATCTTGTGCAAAGCCATAAAAAGAGGATAGATGTAACAAAAAAAACAAACAGCAAGGTCACAATAGAGTTAGTGTGGAAAAACAAACTCAAAACGGCCCCGAAGTGGTTCGCTCAGGCAGGTAAAAAGTAATATTTTCAGAAAAAATAACAAAAACTATGAACTACAACTCAGTAACAACTACAACCCAATTTCCGTCGATACAAAAAGAAGAGACGTTCTGGTGTCGAAAGTTTTGCCAATACTGTTGAATTGTTAGTTCGATTTACGACTTGATACCACAGGATACGGAGATTTATTACTGGTATTATTATAACTACATCGTTAATATTCATATGTATTCAATGAACTGATATGAAGATAGAGTTAAATTCTAGGTGTCATGAATGAAGAGGTTAGAAACAGAATTAATAAAGCAATTGGACTCCACGGTCACCTGCTGGCCAATGTCAAAAAACGTAAACTCAAACTCTATGGATACTATTAATAGTGAATAGTTTTAAAAATGGTGTATTTTTATGAAAAAAAAAAACTACTTGAATAGTTGATTTTAAAAAGTAAATTTTTCGCTTTCAGAAAAGAAAAAGTAGCCGTTGCATTAGAACTTTGAAAGGTCTAAAATGTCATGATGTCGGATTTTCAATATCTTTTCTAGTTTATGAGATCTAAACAGGACGGATGGACAGACAGATCACACAAAACTAATAGCGGCTATTCCATTTTCGGGGGCCGCTAAAAATGATGAATGGTTTTAAGAATGGACAGATTTCATTATTAGATCTCTCAGTAAGTCATGAACTAACGAAAGAATTAGATGTGTTTCATTCAATAACGTCACTCGCCCTTTCCTTTCAAGAGAAGAGCTAGGATAGGGTAAAAGAAATTTAGAATGAAAGCAACTTACATTAATATTAGGATAATCCATGATAAGCTGAAAGGCAATATCCTTGACAAGCTCACAGCTGCCATTCCCTCTAGGTGTTACACATTCCCAGTCCCTGACAGAAGAATAAAATGTTTGTAAAATCTTTTACATATTATGGATAATTTACTTCCTAGTCCAAACCTCCCGCAGGACGACGGGGGATGGGAGCGGGCAGGGTTTGAACCCGGGACCATCAATAAATCCAAACGACAGTCCAGCGCGCAAACCGCACGACCAGGTAGCCATATAATGAGTCGTAGACTTTAGTTTAGAAACCAGCTAACTTAATTTGAATTAATTCAATTAACTCTTAAGTGAATATATGAGGGAATTTGTATTGGTGTGTGTTCAAGATATAGATTTACTGACCTTATTTAATTTTAAGATTATTATATTTGAAAAAAAAATGTAACGGTCGAACCAGAGTTTTTCTTGTGTGACCAATTAACTAGTAATTATTTTACCGAAAATCGTTTGAGCCATTTTCGAGATCCGTCATCCGTGTCCACCCAGTGTCACTATAAATTTTTATATCAACTCACTCTGTCTGTCTGTGACAGATCAAATTGAAAGTTTGCACAAGTATTCATTGGCGTAGACAAGACATGAATCAATACATAACATTAACCAATTAGTCAATTAATTACTAGTAACTAATACTATTTTGTTTGATACCAACAAGGGAAATTGATCATTCAGTTTTTACAGATATGGCTAAATTAGTAGGATTTAGTCCCTTAAATAATATTAACGCTATTTCTTCCACATACATTCTCCGATCCAGTTGTTACTTTAAACAACTATTTATTGTACCTAACAAAACACGAATGAGTATAAAATTTACAAATTATTCAATTAATTATTGGTAATTAATTATTTCGTTTGATATCGAATAAGCACAAGCGGATCCAGAACTTTGGAGGGGGGGCGATTTTTTTCCAATGCCTATCCCTAACGCCCAGTAAACCCTAACCCTAAGCATAAACGCGCGAACAACATATATGTATATATACACATATTTATTAGATTTTTAAATATTAGCAGTGTTTCTCAACATTTGGCGAAAAAAAAAGCCCCCGACTACAAAAGCATTTTCTTGCATTTTTCACAGCAGAAACGCATTCGCCCTACATCTACAACTCTTTATTCATCCTATTAAAAAAAGACCTTTTGAAAATGTTTTACTTGAAAAATATTCTAATATGAATTTACAGGCCCTTACTTCATTGCCATTTGCCAATACAACCAATTTGTTCCTTGAAATGAACAGAGACCCCCCACATATTTATAGTAAGACTTTGAGCATCGCCGCCGAAAAAAAATAATTCTAAAATATAAAAAAAAAAACCCAAAAAAAAACAACCAGCCATGTTAAGGCCTTTCTCTTGACAGCTAGGTTGTCTGAGCGCTAAGATAAGCGTAGCGATATAGTATAAATATTATATAGTAATTCAACTAATTTTGATCACAAACTATGATTTGTAAAAGTAGGACCCCTTTTCCCCCACTCAAAAGGTTTAGGTGGGAAGGGGAGTAGATGTATTCGCCCCCACCCCCACCCAATCGGCCAACAGGAGAACGACATAATATAAAGATTGGTTAAAATATCAATAACAAGTTTTAATTATATAGATATTTAATTGATTCTGTTAACAAGCTGTGATTTCTACAAATAAATTGGACCGCCCCCCCCACTCGAAAGTTTATAGTGGGGGGGGGGGGGCGGGATTGATGCCTTCACCACCTCCCCATCCCACCAAATCGACCAAAATATTAAGGGTGGGGGGGGGCGAAATAATCTAAAAATAAGTTGAAATATATATATATATATATATATAATTCCAATATATTTAACTCCAATATATATAATTATTATATATTAATAATAATAATATTATTATTATTATTATATGTGATTTCTTTACTACAATTCGTCCGCTTCCACCCCCCCCCCATTTCCGGGAGGGGGGGAAGGTCAGCCGAGTGGGTGGGGGTGGGGGCGAATAAGGGAAATAACTTCTACACCATTGATAGATATTATTGTAAGGGTGGATTTCTTCCTCTTAGATAAGCTTTGTTTTTTTTTTAAAAGGATTTTTAAAAAATTTGCTTGTGATTTGGAAACCACTGCGCAGTTCATTTCATGTATTGGTCTAGTCATCTGAACGCTCCAACATAACAATGAGAACGAGGAAGAAGATGAAAAGTTTGCAAGCCAATACGAAGAATTGAAATAAAAAACTGGGACTTTCTAAACTCGACACCCGATCCGTATTCTTATTGTTTAACAGCAGAGACGTAGCTAGGGTGGGGGGAGAATTTAAAATTCCCCCCCCCCGCGCCCCCACTTGAGGCGGGCCCCCTAAATAGTGTTTTTTTTTAACATAAATATTAAATATTACACAAAATGCAGGGGCCCCCAAAGAGGCCAAGTCCCCCCCCCGGGCCACAAATGATGGCAAATTCCTAGCTACGCCACTGGGCGTCAAAGAGAGATGAAATTTTGCACAATGAAAGCCAATGTAATTAAAAGACAGGATCATCAAACTGGTTAGTTTATTTTAAAAAGTAGTGAAACAAATTACTTTAGGCAAAGTAAACAATACATTCTTTGACGTTATAATAGCCAATATGACGAGACCGTGATAGTTTGGATTGTAATTATATCTACATACCTATGGGGTATATGCGCGAAAGCTGCGGCTGGGGTGGCGTGAGTTACTCTGGTGGTGGTCACTATTCCAACTGACTTACCTGCAAACACAGACACAAAAAAAAAGCAAAATATAAAGATAAAGCTTATCTAAGGTGAGGACCGTAAAATCACTTCCGTAGCTCTCAATATTGCAAGGTTTAACTCCGTTTTTCTCTATAAAATAGAATAAATTAATTACCGCTAATTGAATAGCTAATTTTTATTTTTGTTGTAATTCATGTATTGTTATCAAATATGAATAATTGTGGAAAATTTCAACTTGATTCGAGAATGGGAAGTCGGAGAAATAATGTGTGCATGATTTGTACCAGACAGACAGACAGACAGACTAACAGAGTGAGTTAATATAAGCTTTGTAATAATGTAAAATCACAGTACGTTTAATACATTGATTGTCATCTTTAATTGATGCCTATAACTATAAATAATAAATAAGCAAAGTCAAAACGATATTTCTTGTTCCCTATGCAGGGACAAACCCTAAGAAAAACTCCCCAGAATGCTCTCTTGAATGGAACGCGTCCTCTGGCTCTACCAGCAAGTAAAGACCAAGTATTGAGTAATCACACATACGGAACGCAAGGTGCTTGACTACATAGCATCCATGGTATAAACCCCAGCATACAAGTGGACATAAAATAGTCTACATATGGGACCGAGTGGGAAAGAAGGGTCTCTAGTTTGAACCTCATCGGAAACTGAACTTCCAAACCTTTAACTCTACTGACCAGTCGACATTTTGACATGAGTTTTACATCATCTCCCGCAAGGTCTAAAAGAGCAACTTTAATTTTATTTTGGATTTGAATCACTACAAAAAGAGCATTAAACATGGATATTGGATTCCACAAAAGGCTACTACCAAACTAAGAGACATTATATCCTTAAAGCCAGAACATTTTCCCGTGCTTCCATCATCCCCAAATCAAGCATAGTCTTCTCTTGCAAGTAACCCAATCAAACCGAGATTCATTTTGCATGGATCGTTAAACAACTCATCTTGTGAACACAAATACCTTCTTCTAGTGCGTAGTGCAGGGCACCCTTCAGTTTGCTCTTATCTGTGACGCTCTTACATTCACTAGCAAAAGGAACATCAATACCGACTCCCAGAGTAGCCATGTTGACTTTGACTCCAGTCATCATTGCAACAGCTGTGCCAGCACTATCTGGAACCTGATGGTCTACATTGTAAGTCTGAGCAATAAGACAAACGTGCTAGTTTTAAATTAGAAAAAAGGTTAAGAAAAATCAAATCCTACAGAGTTCTTGCAAACCCATGAATTATTTCATAAGAAAAATAAAAAAATCAAATCCTACAGAGTTCTTGCAAACCCATGAATTATTTCATAAGAAAAATAAAAAAATCAAATCCTACAGAGTTCTTGCAAACCCATTGTTATTATTATTATTATTCTGCACTTACTTAATTCTTTCATTGTGTATAATACTAGTTAGCATAATTTGAACCGGGGGTGAATGTTATGAAAATTATATGCTGTATCGGTTGTCGTTCTTATGTTTACATGTGCTTGTAACTCGTCCGTAAGAATGTGTTCACGAAATGTGTGTTGTGTAGTCATTCAGTGTATTAAAGCCATACTATGCAGACATGGTTTTCGACTCTATTATCTTTATGTTTATAACACCCATGAATTATTTCTTTATTATTGTTTCCCAAAAAAAATAAAAAAAATTTTTTTTTTCATTGTTATCATTCCTTTATTTTTGATTTTCATTTAATTTTTCAATTTTCGTTTCAACACACAGTGACCATAAATAAATAAATAAACAAAGTTGCAAAATCGGCCCCCGAAGTGACCCACCATGGCAGGTAAAAAGGCAGGTTTTAATATTTTCAGAATATTTTCAGAAAGAATATCAGAATGAAATTCTATCAAAGGCAATGACAGAAGAATGGAGATAGAAGGTTGACAGATATTGTGTGGTGCCCCAACGGTCCCGCAGACCAAGGAATAAGTGAAAGTGAAGAATCACAATGTGAATCTGGCTTAACAAATGTCAAATAATGATTATATAATTGATCTAATTGTTCTGTTAAGGGTCAATCTCTTTTCAAAGCCTCAAGAAAAAAACATTTTCAAAAAATTAATTAATTTATTCTCCCCTTTCTTTAGTTCATTGCCCCATGAACATTACGTCACATTACATTTCATGCGATAATATGCAAAAACTACTTAATAATTGTTGGTTTAAATTATTTTCCACTTATATACATACTAAGTAGATTTTTTTCTCTTTAATAATAAAAGTAAACATTTTTTTTGTAAATGTAGTTGTTACTTACTTAAGTTAGCAATACCATTGTAAAAAAAATTGTTTTTGACAAAAAATCTAAAACCGTTTGCATAAATGTGTTGAAAATATGGTAAATAGGCATCTCCCTTACTAAATATCCTCCCGTGTTTGTTACTATTAATAGTGAACAGTTGCAAAAATGGTGTATTTTTATGAAAAAACTGCTTGCATACTTGATTTTAAAAATTAAATTTATCGCTTTCGGAAAAGAATATCTTTCCTAGTTTACGAGATCTAAACGGGACGGACGGACGGACGGACAGACAGACCACACAAAACTAATAGAGTCTATTCCATTTTTTTTGGGCCGTTAATAAATTAAAGCTTTTATATAGCGCTACTTTTATGCTTATAGCATGCTCAGAGCGCTATGGTTCAATCTCATTTGTGGACAAGGGTAAGGGGGTATCTGGGAGAAGGCTTTCCTTGTTGCCTTGAGGCGTTATATTTTTCTTTTATTGAAGGAGACGCAGATCATACCTAAGCTCGAAGCACCAAGAGCGTTGGAACAAGCTAAAAAGTTAATCCGAGAGTGGATCAATAAGAAAGAACAAATCCTGA
The DNA here is from genome assembly GCA_036873155.1 of Biomphalaria sudanica. Taxonomy (NCBI): domain Eukaryota; kingdom Metazoa; phylum Mollusca; class Gastropoda; family Planorbidae; genus Biomphalaria; species Biomphalaria sudanica. Next base: position 5,063,569 of record JAZGLO010006651.1, on the reverse strand, counting down.
AAGGAAACCCACAAGTTTGCTGGCGTCCATCAGAACGAGACGATCCAGGCAGGAACATGATACTGCACCTTTGGAAGAAATTTTGCACTGTTCAGCTAAAATTACAATTCCCATTGCAGCCACTGTTCAGAGTCAGCTGAATGGATGTTTTATATCTTGCTTCGTGAGCTAAGAGAGGGGCGTATCCTTAGAAAGTTTTAGGTAAGGAAATTGTTCAAACCTTAGAAAGTGCCAGGTAAGGAAATTGTTCAAACCTTAGAAAGTGCCAGGTAAGGAAATTGTTCAAACCTAGAAAGTGCCAGGTAAGGATATTGTTCAAACCTTAGAAAGTGCCAAGTGTGAAAATTATTCAAACCTTAGAACGTGCCAGGTAAGGAATATGTTCAGACTTTAGAAAGTGCCAGGTAAGGAAATTGTTCAAACTTTAGAAAGTGCCAGGTAAGGAAATTGTTCAAACTTTAGAAAGTGCCAGGTAAGGAAATTGTTCAAACCTTAGAAAGTGCCAGGTAAGGAAATTGTTCAAACTTTAGAAAGTGATAGGTAAGGAAACTGTTCAAACCTTAGAAAGTGCCAGGTAAGGAAATTGTTCAAACCTTAGAAAGTGCCAGGTAAGGAAATTGTTCAAACCTTAGAAAGTGCCAGGTAAGGAAATTGTTTAAACCTTAGAAAGTGCCAGGTAAGGAAATTGTTCAAACCTTAGAAAGTGCCAGGTAAGGAAATTGTTCAAACCTTAGAAAGTGCCAGGTAAGGAAATTGTTCAAACTTTAGAAAGTGATAGGTAAGGAAACTGTTCAAACCTTAGAAAGTGCCAGGTAAGGAAATTGTTCAAACCTTAGAAAGTGCCAGGTAAGGAAATTGTTCAAACCTTAGAAAGTGCCAGGTAAGGAAATTGTTCAAATGCCAATTTGTTCTCTTCTCCACTCTTGCCCTTCTTTTGACCTTGATAAATTCTACCAGCAGTGATGGTGGACAGCCCCATACCATCACCAATCATCAGAATAAGATTGTCTGCTTTTTTGAAATTCGGTTTAGTCTGCCAGATAGATTGTATACCATCTTTCCCATCTTGCAGCCAAAAGTCTTTTTCTGAGAACAAAATTAGACTGCATTGTAAGACGCTAAACTAAATCATTTTCATTAAATATACAAAATTCTGACTCTGAAACATATAGTTTCAGATTAAAGCAGGTCAATGGATCTTGATATTATATGTAAGAAAAGCCATTAATGGCCCTTGCTTATAATAATACTAAATTTGAAATTAGGGCTTGGATTCTTCTTTGTCGACTATTTCAATAGTTTGTAAAACATTTGATGATTACAAATAATTTTCGTCAATTTCCGAAAGTTAAAATATATACATATACCCCCCCCCCCCAAAAAAAAATGTCTTGTATATTTTGAAACCCGATCTTGAATTATTGAACATTTAAATTATATGGTTCAATTTTATTTCGACCAATTCCAGCCCCCCCCCCTCCCTGCCATAACCTTTCAAATATGAGCTTTAGTTTCAGTCTTAAAATACTAAATTGAAAAGCTACTAAGGGTTCATCTTCTGTTACCTAAACACTTCGTGCGCACACATTAACACGCAAACACACACACACACACAAAGGCGTCATCTAGTTTTGATAACCAATTTACTCTGTCTAACTGTTTTTGATTTAAATGAAAGTTGTATTTAGATGTTTAATTTACATTAGATTTAGAATCTACTTACTTTCATTCATTGCTAATGTATTATTAATTAGACCTAGCACTGCCAAAAGCCAAATCATGTTGCCTCAAAGGACACTGAAATAATGGGGAAAACTAGCAAATTTAAAACAATACTTTAACCAGAAAAAAACATTTAAAAAATACTGAAAAAAATAACAACAAACAAACAAAGATAATATTAAGTGTAGTAGTGTGACGATTGGCCGAAGGATAGTATTAATAAGTTGACGAATTCATATGAAATGAAGAAAGAAACATCTCTCTGTATTTCTTCAAAACTTCTTTAATAACTTCTTCAAACTTTCACATCAAAATTAACTTCTTAATTCAATTACAACTTGACTTGATACTTCATAAATAAAACTTAAATGTTACATAAAACTTCTCTTAGTATAACTTCAACTTCAACTGCTAAAACTTTACTTAATGGATCCGCTAATAACATATAACTCATTACTGAGAGAGAACCAACGCTCTACAAGATCTATTACTATGCGAGGACCAACGCTCTACAAGATCTACTACTATGCGAGGACCCCGTCTGACTCACTTTCCCTTAATTTATACTTTCTTTGATCGTACATTCCAGAATCCTGGAACCTTCTCTGATAATTATTTTAGTAACTTTGACCTTCTAGAAGCTGACGTGTGCTATTTTTTTCCCTTAACCTCTTTCTTCGATTGGACATCTAAAATTAACTTGTTTACGCTGGACACCTGCACTGGTTGACCTCGAGGTTCTAGAAACTGGTCGAAATAGGTCACAGACTCGACTCGTGACATTACCCCCTTGCCTTTTTAGCATTTTGTATGCAATATAAAATGCGTAAAATAACTTTATTACTATTCTAATATATGCACACAAAAAACTAAAAAATTCATGCATTAAAATTACAGAGCTCATAATTCAAATAATTGCTCCATTATATTTACATAATTCAAAATATTATACACATTTAGCATATATAGTAAATATCACAAAAAATACAGCTTAGTTCCATACAGCACTATATGATATTTGAGTATGAACTTTTCTAGCTTTTGTAACTCAAGAAAATATCAAAATTATACAACTTCACAATACTGAAAAATATCTGTCATCTTATCATATTATTTGCTAATACATAATATCTGAATATTAACTTATTTTTCAATATATGAAATCTAAACATGTACAATGTCAAATTACTTATTTCTAAAACTATTATAACAACAGTACTAAGGTAAATATACTAAGTAATAAACAATTGCATGACATAATTATTAAAATAAATATTGACACAGCTGTACAGTCCTGTTAGATTTACAACTTTCTTCTTTCCAGGTACTTGAAACAATTCTAGTCTGTCTGTATATTTCTTCTGTTCGGGCACTGGAAATAATTCTAGTCTATCTGTACATTTCTTCTTTCTTGGTTCTTTATAGTTCAAAATACGTTTAACAATATTGTCCTGTGTTTTCAGAGAGTTTTGTTCAACTCTGCTGTTGAAAAATGTCACTTTTGGTTTCAATACAAACATGCTTAGTTTAGCTACAAATGTACGTTGTTTCAATTGGTACAGAATGTCTTTCAGTTCATGAATATGTTTCATTCTAGCTTTAAGCAACATACAACTATTGTCCTTATAATATTCTTTGCTTTTCATATGTTCAAATAAGAACTGTCCAAAATTGACACTAAATCTTTCTTTTAATGACAGTTTACGTTGTAAAACGATTGAAGTAGAAAACATTGAGTTCGATTGTTCATGCAAGCATGGCGCTAATAAATCAGTTAATTCTTTCTGCAGTAAATCTCTATTGTGCAAAGTTAGAGAATAAACATTTGAGTTGGCAAGTTTGTTAGTTTTTAAGTTAATCTCATTGTCTATTAATGTTGATATGTCAGGAACATCATGAAATATCTCAGTATATTCTTCACTTGTATTCAACAGGTCTTTCATACTTTTCAACTTTAAATGATCTATGTCAATGTCTTTGATAGATTCAGTTTGTTTTGATGTCGTTGGTAATAGTTCATTTCTATTGTCTTCATTTTCCTCTTGAATTGTTGCTAAGCATGTAACACTTTCTTCTAGTACTTTTGATAAGTTTTCTTTATCTGTATCCTCATTGTATTTTTCAAGCATATGAACATGAAACACTTTGATATATTTGTTAATGTTGATTTCATAAGTTACGTTTGAAATCTTTCTGATGATAGTAAATGGACCTTGCCATGTATAAATCAGCTTGTTGCTCATGTCAGGTAACCATAACTTCACTTTGTCTCCTTGTTTTAAATTTCTAAGCTTTCTGTAATCCTTTAAAATTGTTTCACTTTGAATATTGACTTCAGCTTCTTGAGTTTTTCCACATGGCTTTAAGACTGTAATATTTCTATCAAAATCTTGTTGAAATGTTTTCGTTTCTGAGTTATTTTGTTTTGACTTATACAATGAGTCATTTTTGTCTGGTATAATATTTTCAATAGGTTTGTAGCTTTGTTCAACATTCGCGCGTTGATCTGGAACTTTTGTCTTAGGATTGTTCATTTGACAAACTTGACATTGACTAACATGTTTCTTAACATCTTTCGTAATACTAGGCCAATAAAATTTGTCAAGAATTCTTTTCTTTGTCCTCGTCACACTCGCTAGTTTCGTATGTAGAAAATTGTGATTCTTTTCAATGATGTCTTGAGTATATTTCAGTGGTAAAATGATTTGTTCAACAAACTCATAGGTATCATAATTAACACTTTTCTTTACAAGTATGCCTTCTTTGAAATAAGGTACATGAAGTCCTGGCTGCTTTACAATTGTTTGCGCCTTCTTGTACATTCTTGTCAAAGTTGTATCTTTCCTCTGGTCAGCTTTAAATTCTTCATTATTAAATAGTTGAAATTCAGTAGTATTCTTGTTGTACTCATAAACAATGTCAGGTCCCTCAGTAATGTTTGTCTCTTTTTCTTCAGTTTCATTTCTTTCTGTTTCTTTTATTTCTTTAAGTTTTCTGTCTTCTTCTTCTTTTCTTTCTTTAAGTTTTCTTTCTTCTTCTTCTTTTCTTTCTTTAAGTTTTCTTTCTTCTTCTTCTTGAATTTCTTTAAGTTTTCTTTCTTCTTCTTCTTTTCTTTCTTTAAGTTTTCTTTCTTCTTCTTCTTTTCTTTCTTTAAGTTTCTTCTCTTCTGCTTCTTTGTCTTCTTGTCTTCTTTTTTCTTCCTTAATTGTTTTTCTTTCTTCTGCCTCTTTTTCTTCCTGTCTTCTTTTTTCTTCTCTAATCCTTTTTCTTTCTTCTGCCTCTTTTTCTTCCTGTCTTCTTTTTTCTTCTCTAATCCTTTTTCTGTCTTCTGCCTCTTTATCTTCTCTACGTCTTCTTTCTTCTGCCTCTTTATCTTCTCTACGTCTTCTTTCTTCTGCCTCTTTATCTTCTCTACGTTTTTGTATATCGTAATTTATTTGTGTAGTGCACCATTCCTCCATTCTTTCTTGTGGGATGTGAAAGGCAGCGGCTAATTTGATGTATTCTTTCCACAAGTACGAGACTAATGCCATTGTAATAACTTAATAACTGTGCTATTTATAAGTACTGCCTACACTAGCGATGACCGACACCTGTCCTCAGGTGAGAGGTTAACTATGGCTGACCTAGTTAAATATCGATCGGTGTCTCCTCTTGAGGAATGTGTAAGTGGTCAGTGTATGTAAACAAACCAGTGTACTCTAGCTTTAGTAACGTTGCCTTCACAGCTTAATAGATATAGCTTTCACAGCTTTAGGAAATATAGCTTTTACAGCTTGGTAAATATAGCTTTCACAGCTTGGTAAATGTAGCTTTCACAGCTTAGTAAATATAGCTTTCACAGCTTAGTAAATGTAGCTTTCACAGCTTAGTAAATATAAAATGTAAGGTACTGACCTTAAAACAGATGATCTTTCACGTTTCATTACAAAGTTTCGTTTCAAAGATTGCCGTCTTGTTGAAGTATTCTGCAAGAGGCTTTTCTTATAAGGCTTTATTTGGGCTTTGTCGTTCAGAGAGGCTATAAATCACTCGTTAGAGGCTTTATGAAGATTCGTAGAACTTGCTAGAATGTGTCGACTTTCCTCTTTGAAAATGTAATATGTGATGCTTGACTTCGTCGTTGTCTTTATTTATATAAAGCCTTTTTTCGTCAGGAGGTGCCAATATATGTGACGCCTTTACTCTTCGATGCTCTTTGCCGGAGGTGCCATAATATGTGACGTTTTGGCCGAAGGATAGTATTAATAAGTTGACGAATTCATATGAAATGAAGAAAGAAACATCTCTCTGTATTTCTTCAAAACTTCTTTAATAACTTCTTCAAACTTTCACATCAAAATTAACTTCTTAATTCAATTACAACTTGACTTGATACTTCATAAATAAAACTTAAATGTTACATAAAACTTCTCTTAGTATAACTTCAACTTCAACTGCTAAAACTTTACTTAATGGATCCGCTAATAACATATAACTCATTACTGAGAGAGAACCAACGCTCTACAAGATCTATTACTATGCGAGGACCAACGCTCTACAAGATCTACTACTATGCGAGGACCCCGTCTGACTCACTTTCCCTTAATTTATACTTTCTTTGATCGTACATTCCAGAATCCTGGAACCTTCTCTGATAATTATTTTAGTAACTTTGACCTTCTAGAAGCTGACGTGTGCTATTTTTTTCCCTTAACCTCTTTCTTCGATTGGACATCTAAAATTAACTTGTTTACGCTGGACACCTGCACTGGTTGACCTCGAGGTTCTAGAAACTGGTCGAAATAGGTCACAGACTCGACTCGTGACAAGTAGTATCAATTCTTATCTTATCTTATATAATACAGACGTTACTTCAAAAAAGAAGATGATTACGTCCAAAATATCAAAGTAACATATTGATTTTCGCCATACCTCCCCTGACATCAGATTCCTTCTTCTTATATTCAATAATACAGACGCTACTTCAAAAAACAAGATGATTACGTCCTACGCGTCATGCATTTAGTCATGCATATTAACCAATGACTTAAATTCTGCCAAGTCACTGGTTTTTCTGGCTAGCTCAGGCAACCCATTCCATGCTCTAATAGCACTAGGGAAGAAGGAGTATTTGTACAAATTTGTCCTAGCATATGGGACGAGGAATGTGCCTTTATTTTTGTGTCTTTCAGAGTATTTTATTAAATTTTGTTTTTGTATTTGAAGATTATGGTTCAGTGTTTTATGTATAATTGCTACTTTACTTTTGAGTCTTCTGTCCTGAAGGCTTTCTAAATTTAGTGATTTGAATCAGTCATGTAATTAAATTTATAATAAATCTAGACCCTCAATGCTTTTAGCATTCTCAATACGATATGTTCCGATCACTTGTCTGATCCAGTTTTTATCAATGAAACATAAATAGATAATAATAACAATAATAATAATTATTATTATTATTATTTTATTTATATAGCGCTGTTAACAAAGAAAATGTAAGCTCAAGGCGCTGTGATAACATTGCTAACATAAACACGAGAGCGAAAATGACAAAGTAATCTTAAAAAAATTAAAACAGTTAAGTCTTAATATTCTTCTTGAAATTAATTTAGAATGTTCTCTGTCTGAGAACAATGGAGAGTGAGTTCCAAACCTTTGTGCCGTGCACTGAAAAAGCCCGCAGACCGCAGCTTTTGAGGGAGAAACGTGGCACCAGGGCCACCGCGAGTGCTGTAGCCGCCTGCGTGCGAAATGTTAAAATGCCGCTTCCCCCCTTTTTTTTTTCTAGAAAAAAAAATTATTAAGACTGAGCTGGACACTGTTCCATAAGTGGCATTGGATTAAAATCCATTTTTATAGGCCATCCTATTTTTCCCTTTTATATTCGCACAGTTGTTGTACCCCTCCAGTACATATATGAATCATGAATCATGCACTAGGAACAATTTCGGACCTACGTGCCAACAGAAACCTGACATCTTGTTTTTTTTTGTGTGAAAAACTTAAAAAAACTTATCTCGTTTAGACTACTAGCTTATGCTCCTGTATTTGCGACGATGAGTTTATAATTGATGCGCTGCGGCAGGTATATTACAATGAACAGCGGAAATGATCATGATCTATATACCATTTCTCCATACCTTTGACTACTCAACAGTGTTATATGGTCTGGACTCTTGCTATGTTCACTTGTTTGTTATTGTAAAATAAAGCTTAATCCGAAAAAAAAAAAAAGCTCGAAATACAAAAACCATTGACAGTGGAACTTTTTCAACGTTCTGTACACTTTCATGATAATCATCACGATTGTATTTAGGAGAGATGTGCATTGTATCCCCAATCATCTGACATACACGGATTCAGAGCTGCCTATAAATTTATCCAACAAATGAATCAACTAAGCGCTGAATATTTTTCTTGAGTTTAAAGAAACTAAATAATCCTAAGTACAAGTCATTTAAACAATGACTAGTAAAAAAACAGAGTAAGGCAGTGTTTCTCACATTCCTGGGTGGCGACTCCCTAGATAACATTTTCGTTTAAGCCCACAATAGAAGTGTAAGCCCAGAGGAGCGATGTAGGCCTCGACAGTGAGGCCCTTGAGTTTTTAAAGAATGTAATAAAAAAGAAAAGAAACTTAGTCATAATTTTGTAGGTTTTATTTTTCATTTATATTAATTGAACACTGTTGTGTGTATAGAATCCATTGCACAATAGGTAGCGGCGGCCCTGCGTGGCACCACTAGAAGAGTTGAATCCATTGAGCGCAGGGCTTTCCGAGGGCCATATGGAGTGATCAGTTCGCTAAGGTGCAAAAAGGTAGATAAAAGAAATACAACTTTTGTGGACAAACGTGTACATTCCATATAAAGGTAACCTTGGTCTTATTATCCTTATCTTAATGTAAAAGAAAGGACTTCTTCTAGACTTTCAACACATAAACCAATCAGAATACGGATCATAGGATGTAGAATTTGGAGTCCGATTCCACACAACATTGCTGACTACAGTCTACATTGAACTAGGAGTAAATTGTTAAATTTATGAAAAGAAGGCAGCCAAAAGAATCGTCCTATTTTCTTGATTGTACCGTTCTAAATGAAACTCGAAAGAATAGTATATTTACAGTGGACTGAAACAAAAATGAAATTAAATTAACAGTTTACATTTTTTTGGGTAAAATTTATCAAATTATGAACTTTTCCCCCAATGCTTCACCATCTTGTTTGTTTTAAAATTATAAATAGATCTGCTTTTTTTGTGCGTGTCAATGTTACATGTTGAATTTAAAGAAAAAAAAAAGTTTAATTATAATTTTAACATCACGAAGGAATAGCTGTAATGCTTATTTCGTAACGTAAGCTGTAATGTTTATTTCGTAACGTAAGCTGTAATGCTTATTTCGTAATGTCTGTATTTTATTAGATAATTTAAGATTTAGACTTTTTTTTTCTCTTTCAAATAAATCGAGATACATTATTACTCTACCTTTTATAAAGAATAATTCGACAGTGCATGTTATTGTTTGTCATTGCGTTAGCTACATGACCCTTAAATGCAAGAAGAGACAACATTAGAACACATCGTGGATATTCTTTTTTTATATCATTATTCACAACACTCATGATATTTTTCGTGCAATCTTTAAATAATAAAGAATAAGCAAAATGGGAAAAAGAAAAAATCATTATCATGTGACCACTTTGACTTCTAACCTCCAAACTATAACCTCCATTTTATTGACACACTTGTCATGTACAGCAGAGGCTCTCCTATTCTAGCTGCACAGATTGTTTATCCAATATCAATGGAATACAAAGAATATTGAAAAATTGCGCAGAACAGAAATTAAGTCACGTTATTAAAGCAAAATCTTAAATAGTCCTTTCAATCAGAACAAAATGATAAAGAAAAATGTTTCTCACTTTTTTTTGTTTTCAACTTTTTAAATCCATTTTTCATCAATCAATCAACTAAGGTTATCGCTCATCGCTATTAAGTCGTATGTCTACATAGTATCTTGAAATAAAAATAATTTCATTATAATTGCTATCATATTTATGTCTATTAAAACGTAATATTAAATTAAATTTGCCGGCGATTAAAAACAAAAACTTGCAAGCAAAGAAAAAAACAACAAGAAGGCTTAAGCTGTATCTTAATTGACCTACTTAACTCTAAAACAATCGTGGGACTCCCAAGACAGAACTATATATTTCACATTACCTTTCATCTTGTTATCAATATTTATTTTTGATAATCTTTGCGTTCATATTTCATACGCGCAAAACCACTTTGTAAATTAAAAATGAAATGATATAATAAAATATTCGCTTTTTTTTGGTGTTGCTATGTCTCAATTTTTCAACTAACCTAAATGAAAAAATAAAATAAATATAAAGATTCCTTAGTAAATTAGAAAATGTAAATACATGTATTATAGGCCTATCATTTTTGGATTTTATTGTAACAATGAAAACATAGACTAATAGCATTTTTTTTACCTAGAATCTAGATCTTTATTTAAGATGATGACAAGTCGACTTATCCAGAGTACTGCTTTATATTTCTCATATAAATATAATGGGGTGGGGTGGAGCAATTTCTCCTAAGACATTTCTGTGTGGGGCTCAGTTTGTGTGTGTGTCGGGGGGGGGGATTGGAGGTAAAGAGCTGAACAAATAAAAATAAACAAATAACGCTTTACATCCACAATAACACTATTTTCTGAAAGGAATTCACAATCGGGAGTGAATACAATAGTGCCCTAATGTCTATTACCACCGATACATTCATGAAATGTGATCCTCTTGTCAACGTGGGAGCAGACGACTTGAGGGAAACCATAACGAGCTACTTTGTCAGTGAATCACCGGGTGGGTAGCTGTTGGACACATCTTCAAAGACTTGGGGGAGTATTCTGGTGAAATCTCTCAAGACTAAGCTCCAGGCGGTGTCTATTGGATAATGTGCACCGTGTTAAAAATTGCGAGACCCTAGAGGAAATTTTTATTAATGCATCGTCTGTAATAAAAAAAAAAGTATCAAAACAATTGTGAATCAATATGTCAGTTTTATATTATAGATTATCTTCCTTAAAGATTGACAATGTGATTGACAATATGTCTTAGATGTCTGCATTAAAACAGGCGCTGTGGGGACCTTTGTTCAAATGAGAATTGAGGAGTTTGTTCTATACTTCTCATATGTTCCATCAGAAATGAAGATGATTAAGTCATAGCCAGGAGATGGTCGCGGGCATGGTTTTTATATCGGGACCATCATGATGACAGCCCGAAGCGCATACCGCACTAAAATTAGATGCAACATCGCATGGCCTACTTTTTTTTTTTGAGTCCCCATGCTCACCATACCTTTTTATCACCGCCCTTCGACACACACACACCTGACTCTTTTAGCAAACACACTCACACAAATTGTCATGACTAGGGTATTTCATGTCCAGTGCAGCAGATTTTTTACCCTCATGTAAAAGGAAATAAGACGCCGAACTATTTTTTTTTTTCAAAACAACATTTATTACAAAGTTTAGTGTTACGAACAATTTTACTTTCTCACCCCCTCTCCCAACTACCAGCTGTAGGATCCGCCAGCGTGTTCCGGAGCCTCTGCTCCCGTAGACCCGGCTCCAATCGTTTACTGCATTATGAACTAATACAAATGTAATAGAAATGTATTATACTGGCGTCTACAGCGCAAATTCACCAAAGAAAAATGCAGCACAGGCCAATACTGGAGTTGGAGGAACTTTTTAGGCTCATGTATTGGGGCGCCACTGACATCAGTGGGGCGCCACGAAAAAAACGTAGGGGCATCCCATATCTTATAAATTACAGACGTTCCTTCTGTTAGTTTGAGTCTCAAATGTGTCTCCCGCAGCTTTTGTGAGAGCTCTCCAATTGTCTCCTTCAGAGGCCATCTGCTGCCAGAGAATGCTGCCAGATACTTTTCTTTTTGCCAGAGAGGGCGAAATTGCGCCTGGGTGGATCATTATAGAGCTTAAAGGAGGCACCTCTATAACGCATCCTCCTCTAAGCTCGCCAAACAAGATCGCCTTTGGCATGCGGTCGTCTCCCATGCGGAATATGTGTTATTTGGGCATAAAAAATAATAAATAAATGACATTTTGTTCAAAATTGCCTTCTCGCGCTTCTTAATAGGGGGGGGGGGCTTTTTTTTTTTAAAGAAAAAATACGAAAAGGGGACGGTAGGCCAAAAAAAGGTTGAGGACCACTGACCTAGAGCAATGCTGTCTAGTATTTTTTGACTCCACGTCTTCTGTTTATTCTCCTTCATGTGTCGGAGAGTTCTGATCAGTAGTCCTATATATCTGAGATGAACCGCGTAGTGGCTTCCAGATCAGGCAGTTCTCCGCATAGTTTTTTTTTAATAGGAGGGTTTTGGGGCCAGAGTCTTGTTCGGGCCTCTTGGTATAGTATACAGCTTTGAATGAGATGGTCTGCATTCTTTGGTGATGCTCCACAAGGGCAGGTTTCGCTCGTCCCGACTTTAGGCATATGTTGTCTCATTCTGTTGTGTCCGGTTCTGAGTCGAAAAATTGTGCGTTGGTTATGTCGAGATAGTTTATAATAGACGTCCTTTTTCTTGTAATTGGGATGTGAGCTGGCCCAATTCTCATTTAGTCTACTTATTTTCATAATTTCTTCTGGGTAGAGAGGGCTTTTCATTTGTTTGTTCATTTAGAGGATCCCTCAAGTGGGGAAAGGGGACAGGCATGTTAATCAGGGCGAGCACCGTTGGCATTTACAGTTAATATGTGTCTCTGTAATATTATAGATTTACGTGTTCATCTTATAACAGGTGGCCATTTTGATTATTTTTTAAAATTCAATTGTTCTAAAGTTTAGCTTATTCGGACGTTGTGGTGAAAAAAACAACAACCCATCTTCAAAGCTATTTTCAAGCGATAAGATAACGGTCATTGATCAGGAAAACCATTAACAAAAAAAAAAAATTAAAAAAAAGACTTAGAAAAAAAACAAAGTGTATATTTATAGTTGTATCATATAAATCATATAGTTTAGATATGTTTATAGTTGTATCATATCGTTTAGATCAGTCATGTAATGGAATTTATAATAGACTAACAATAATGAAGCATTTATTTTAAAAAGAGGGGGGGGATACGATATGAATTCGAACTCATGGCTTAAGCCTCCCCAAGCCGACATTGTAACCACTCTGCTAGTAAAATTCTTATGAACATAGAAGATTGTAGGCTATAGTTATCTATTGTTTTTATAGTCTCCTCATATTTTGATGTTTGTGTTCACTAAGACTGAGACGACGACCTGTAAAGGGGACTAATTCAACTTATACCACCACTTCAAATAAGTACAATTTCTTTCCCTTGTTCAAGATATCAAACAAAATAATTAATAATATTTTAACTGTTTTTTTTTATTATGGTTTTGTCAGGTAAAATAATAATTGGGCAAAATTTTAGCTTCATCCGAGATAGGGTGTGGGAGAAATAACGGGGTCCCTGCATTTTGACATGAGATAATTTTCTTAATAAATATTAGTGTAATGTGTGGAATACAAGCAACATGATCACTTAATTACATAACAACACGAATAGCAGGATAACATGGCAAAAAAAAATTTGGACACTTATTTGATGGCCCTCTTCAAGTGGGGGCCTGGGGAAATCTTCAAATTTGGAGTCCCACACTAGCTACGCCAATACAACTTCTCTTATTTAAGTCCACCCCTCCACTCCAGTTTTTTCACGACCTCCCGGAATGGTTCTCTTACTGTCAGTCATGTACTGATGTAGGTCAGTGCAGACAATTTGTGATTGTCGTAAGGCTATATCTAATAAACTCTTATTCTTTCTTTTTCCTTTTTTATGCAAAAAAGTTGTTTTGTTGCAAAACACACAATTTGGCTTGTAAATTTAATGGTTTATAGAGTCTACGAATGATATGATACAAAATAGCATCAGCAGAAATAACAATTATTTTTTTACGACAAACACTGCATTATGAACATAAAATAAAAACAAACATGGCGACGTCGTTGCCTTTACCGACGTTTCATATCAGGACTGGTTCACTGGTTGGATTAAGTAATAATAACAGGACAGCTCAAAGAAACCATCCAACCCAAGAATTTAATAATGGAGTTGTCCTAAGCTCCGAGCCTTTGCGAGATAACCAGTTGTTTGAAGTTAGAATTGATAAAAAGGTCGACTCTACTCTCTAGTAAACTTAAACAATTCTAAATCTCATTGTGACTATCATTGTCATTATGATTAATCTGTCTACACTGTCAACTACTGTCTGAGTCTAAGACTTTATTTTTATTACTAGAGTAGATGTAATTATAGTCTAGTCTATACATTAAGTTATAAATAAATAATAATATTATATCTCTAGTAAACAGTAATGTAACTGAGTGTTATTATTAGAATTCAAGTAGTGAAGCTAGTCAACTTAGACTGACTTAGTCTTAGAGTTAGACTTAGACACTAAGTTGACTAAGTTAGAGTTAGAGTTTAGACTTAACTTTTAAGAGTGTCTTAGACTTAGAGTAGTAGAGTTACTAAGACAGAGAGTCTACTGTCTAGTGACAATCAGTCAATCTACTAATCAAATTAAGTAGATCTATAATTAAGGTTAAAGGTTTTTATTCACTGACTTCAGATTCAGATCATTGTGTGGCTGACTGAGTCTGTCTGAGAGTGAGAGGAGAGTAATTTTAATTTACTCAGAATTTACTGTACATCTATTCTAGAAGTCTAGATCTACATAGACGACATAGTCATAGTGTCACTGTCAGGTTCTATTTGACTAACACTTTAATATAGATATAAGGAAACTTTGTTCATGTCAATATTTTTCCTGCTTCCTTGTTTCTGACATCACTTCCTTTCCATACCTACATTTGCACCACTCTGCACACTGACCATAACAATTATTCAATTATTAAGTACAACACATTGACTGCTTTAACTTTACAGGTATTTAGGCTGCTGATGCTGAGGTCAGATTTTTTTTTTATCCTGGACCATTTACACACTTTTTTTTCATCTTCAACATATACAATTGGGACACCCTTATCAAAATAACTGAAATAAGCCTCTCATGTGCAAATGTCAAGGTGGTCAAAGATAATTATTGAAACTCTGGAGAAACTGACTCATATTAATTAGTGAAAGTTTTTTAACCAGATCTGAAGCAGATGGATTATTAGTAGCTTTGCAGTTTTTTTCAGTTTCTACCTTGGGTTTCGGGAAAAGGCATCAACAGTAATATATGTCATGCTAATTTGAAGCAAAAAATATGAATTTTTGTCCCCAGATTGAAAACTTGTCTTTATTCTGTTTCTATTAACATTGACCTTTAAATGAACTATTAAGGAAATGAAAGAGATTTCAGCAAGTTGTTGCATTTTTTCTGATGCCTCCAAACTTCATAAGGAACTTTTTGAGCTTTTAAGTTTCATCAAAAAATATTAGCTAGATGGTTCAAATAATCTATATCGCTCTAGAACAATATAACTTCTAGATTATTATTGATATTTTTATCTTCTTATTTAATAAATTACTAATAATTATGTCCTATTCTCTTAAAGATTCTTGAGGTATTTATTTGTTCTGAACCCGATTCTCTGCAACATCAAAATCAGCCTATTACCTGATGTGTAAAGTTATCTTTTTCTTTTAAATATTTGTAGGTGAATTCCTGGAGTGGCTCTATTGAGATTGGAGTCACAATATGTGAACCTAGCAACATGAATTTTCCATTTAGCGCTACAGGCTTTCGTGATGGCACCTGGGTAATGTCTGGAATGTCTATACTTTGTGATGGTCACTCATTAGTAGAAGATTATGGCTGTGATCTAGACCAACTTTCAGAAGGTGATAAGGTAGGCGATATTTCCAATAAAAGCTTCTATTAAGTAAATTGCAACGTTTCTCACTATTCAGGCTCTCTGCAAACTGCTCCACACAACACCATCACCTTAAAGAACTTGACAACTCAGAGCTCTAAAATAACGTAACAGTTAAATGTCCAATAAATGACAGCCAATACTGTACAATTGGCAACATGTAACACTGACTGTACAGAAACTTCTCCGTTAACAACTATACTACTGTATCAAATCTATACTCGTCTATCCCTCTTTTCCTGGACTTGTACTCAATTCTTTGTTCCGACCAAACTCACACCGTGCTGGTTCTTGACTCTGACTTTGACTCCTAGTTGTGAGGTAACAGGAAGTGACTTTGACACCTTCGCTCTTATATGAGGTCCCTATAGACCTTCTATAACCTGTTGGAACATGGCTTGACCATTCTGACTGATTACATGACTACATTCGACATGACTTGCTTGAGTACTATTCACAACACAGATCCTTACTAAACCATCATGGCTGACCATTGCAACTCATCACAGTTGAACACTCATCAATGGCCTGGGGCCATTTGTGTCGGCTGTGTATACACACACCACTACCCCTATCTGTGTCACCAGCAGGTTTATAACAATATATATAGAGTTAAATTAATATAATATGCAGTCTAGTAAATAGGTCCTACTAGTAAATTCATCAGGTTGTGATTAATTGTCATTAACATATTTATACAGGTAGGAGTGATGAGAACTTCTGAAGGGGAACTACACTTTTATGTCAATGGAATGGATCAAGGGGTAGCAGCCACTGGCATTCCATCAACTGTTTTTGCTGTTGTTGATTTGTATGGAAAGTGTGCTCAAGTATCAATATCTGAACCTACGCCAATGACTACTAGAGAAAATAGTGAGACACTTTATTTTTTATCATACTTGATTGTTTTGAAGTGATTTTTTTTTGTTCTCTTACTCGTTTGTACAATTTATGTCTCCTACACCCAATTTTGGATCAAGTTAAAATTTTGCATATTTATTTCTTGTACCTGTAAAAACAAGAATCAATAAAAAAAAAAAAAAAACAATTAGTTAATTAACTATTAATATATAATTTTTTTTGTTTGGTATTGAACAAGGGAGAAGGCTTGAACTCTAAGTGAACAAGTTTTTTATGCATTTAAAAAGCAATCACAGTAACATTCACCCACATACCACCTAGATTTATTATTGTTAGTCTAGATCTATTCCAAATTTAATTACATGACTGATCCAAATTAATTGATACAGTTACACTTAATGTAACCTTTTTTTATTTTTTTAAAAGTATTTTTTTATTTTCTTTCTTTGTTTTAATTCTAATGTCTTTTATACAACTAGAGTCACATTTGAAAAATATTTTAATTAATGCCATTAATATGAGCTAAATATTTTTTCTGCTTGTTACTACCTTCTGTTACTGAGTTGTTTAAAATTTACCCTAGATGTTATCAAAAAAGTTTCTGATCTAAAATTATTTTTATCAAAACTTTTGACCTTCTCCTAGAATATGTATTACTACACATCAACACCCTTACAGTAGCTGTTAATATCTTGCACATAGTCTCACAAACTCTCTTGGTGATGCAGTCTTTCAGCATTATCTCAGTCAACACCAGTCGACTGCAAATATGTTCTGAATGTTGCTCTCTATATGACTGGTTCTCTGTCTCTTTGTGACATTTTTTTGTGGGTATGCAGTTGATTGACTTTTCCACTTAAACTGTTTCTTTTGTCGAAAAAGTCAACAATGTACAGTTGGTCACAGTGCTGCATTAGAATCTTTTCCTAATATAGTTAGAGTGAATGATTTCTTAAAATGTTTTCATCATTTTCCTCTATGATGGCACTGAAGTGAGAAAATTATTTTTTTTCAATTCATATTGTTAAGTTTCTAACAAAATATTAGAACCCTCTAAATGATTTTAATTAAAAGTGTAATGATATGTACATTGTCTACTCTACAGCTGTGTTAAATACAAATAATGACTTCACCAATGATATAGCTCACGACTTCCTGGCTGAAATATCTAACCAGATAGTTAATGACTTAGCCATAGAGCAGGAAACTAGTGTCTCGGAAGAAGATGGACTCCCTCGTGATTGTTTGCGGTTTCATGAAAAATGTGGCAACCTTGTGAAGCTCAGCAACAACAGAAGATCCGCAGAAAGACGGAGGCCATTAGACGAGTTTAATAATGGGGTTGTCATGACCAGCAGACCTTTGAAAGACTATGAAGTTTTTGAAGTAAGAGGATTTATTTGTCAATAGTAGTGCTTAGTATAAAAGTTATAAAGTTGTGCTCAACATACAATATTTGCAGGAGGGGCTAAAAACTGTTACACTTGCAATGTAGTGTGATGTGAAGCTTGGGCAATGTAAAAGGTTGTGTTAATAAGAATTTATTATAGCTTTTATATAGCTTATAACATGCTCAGAGCGCTTTTGGTCTAATCTCATTTGTGGGGGGGAGGGGGTATCTAGGAGTTGGTTTTTCGTGCTGCCTTTAGGCGCTCAGTAAACACAACTCTGCCCGAGTCGGGTGTCGAACCTCGAGCCCCATTCTAGGTAGCCAATCCAAGTTCAAGCGCACTCGGCCTCTCGACCACACTTCCCATTAGAGGAAGAAAGAAAGCTAAATGTGTTAACATGAAGATATTAATATTCTGTACATCTTTAAATGGGATTAAAATTCTTTCATATTATTAATTAATTATTAATAAGGAAAACCAGAGGTTTCAGAGGAGCAACTTTTTTTGTCACTTATATTTGTTCTCTCAAGCAAAAGATTTCTAACAGAAAGTTTCTCAAGATCATTGTTTAATATTTATGTAATCAATCGTTTGTTTTCTGAAGAAAAGAAAGAGCTATCATTTGAAGAAATGATCAGGCAATATTACAAGAATTATCAGAATAATTGAAAGCTATACATTTTTCTTTATTGACCTATTTCAGATCCTCCTTGACAGACTTGTGGATAAATGGTCCGGCTCTATTGAGGTGGGCATCACAACACACAATCCAAATACTTTAGACTTTCCTGCTACAATGACCAATATGAGAAATGCAAATTCTAGTCGTAAGTATGATCTTATCTTCTAATTTGCAGATGATCCTTTAAAGAAGATAACTATGTCTTCAATGCTTAGAGTTATTATCTTTTAATGAATTAAAGATTATTTCAATAATGTTTAAAATGGGTCAGTAATGATCATGTTGATGAGTCTGGGATTGTACATTTTTCTATAAAGGACATGAAATTTAATTTTCATTTCTTTTTTCAACGTTCTCATTATATTTGTAGAAAAGGGGAGAGAAGGGATGCAAAATATTTCCCTCACATGATTCATCCAGACAAGAATCCAGACGTTACAATTCTTATTATCTCACTGATTACATACAATTTTGTCAGGTACAATTATGATGAGTGGCTGTGGCATATTGACCAATGGTAAAGGCACAAGACGAGAATATGGACAGTTTAACTTGGATGAGCTAAGTGTAAGTCTGTGTTCTTTACTTT
Organism: Biomphalaria sudanica; assembly: GCA_036873155.1. Taxonomy (NCBI): domain Eukaryota; kingdom Metazoa; phylum Mollusca; class Gastropoda; family Planorbidae; genus Biomphalaria; species Biomphalaria sudanica. The sequence continues at coordinate 5,044,404 of JAZGLO010006651.1, read as the reverse complement.
GAACAAAGCAGCGTACATTACCTCATCAGATATGTTCAGTTTACATTACATAATTCAGTATGTATTGTTTCCATGTCAGCCAAGGTGTTTCTATGTCAGCCTTTCACAGCATGGCGTCAATCGTCGTTGATCACATTTTAAAATTCTTATAACATGATTTGTCGAAACAAATTTTTATGGGGATCTTCAACTGGGAGATTATTTTAAGGATAGCTTAAACCCCCAAATAGAAATTACATGATTTAATAATAAAAAATGCTTTTTCATTATGTGTAGGCATGCAAATAAGAAGAAAATAAATAATCTTTCTTTATACCTTATCAACTTTTTTAGAAAAAAATAATTTTTTTTGGCTATTTTTAGCTAAAATGATGAAAAACTAGTTTATTTTCATGTCAAGATTTCTTGAAAACTACTGAATCTAGTTTAATAAAACTTCAGCTGTTGATTATTCAATACTAGTAGAAGATTGTGAAGCAGAATTAACCATATTCATTGAATAGAAAAAAAGTTATAGCTCTAACCATGGTCGCTGCCCATTATTTCATGTTTTTATAAGGGGGTAGGCATAGAAAAAAATTAATTTTTCTAAAAGTTTTCAACCTTTTCTATTTATTCTGCTTCATTTTCATATTTGTATATAAAACATTATTTATGCCAAATGTCAATATCTATCTATCTATCTATATATATATATATATATATATATATATATATATATATAAAATTACAAAATCTAAAAAAATATTTAAAATACTTCCACTTTGAATTTTGACATGCTGTATACACCAAATTGTTAGAAAAGGAATGTTGTATAATATTCAGTTATTAAAAAAAAATTTTTGACCCATACAGGGTTTAAGCTGTCCTTAATATGGTTCTCAAGTCTCAAAAATTGTAAATGTGTCAAAGTAACTTAACTGCTTTGGTGTTATTTACGTAGATTTTTTAGTGTGCAACACAGCTCATTTGTGTAAGCTGCTTTTATAGAAACAATAAATGAAAGCACATAGAATGATTTGGAAGTGAAAAAAATATGATACAGAGTTATGCTTAATTTGTGAAAGAGATTTTGTTGATTTAAATTGATAAAAATAAATAAATATCATGCAATTTTAAAAGCTAGTTATATCTAAACAGTGGTCTTTGAATTACATCTCGGCATAAAAAACATTTAATATTCATTTCTAATAAGTATTTCATTTTGAGTAGTTACTTCAGTAGGTTTTTAAAGATATTCCACAGTATTATGTAGCTAGTTATCAGCTTTACAGATTTCCTTACTTAGGCCATAATAACGTCTTTTCTTATCTCTCAGGAAGGGGACAGAATCGGGTTGGTTCGAAAACCCAATGGCCATCTTCATTATTTTATCAACGGCTTGGACCAAGGAATGGCTTCAGCCAATGCACCATCACCAGTATGGGGCGTCGTTGATCTCTATGGTATGGCTGTAAAAGTGACAATTGTTGACAGCAACACCACAGAACCTGAGCTTCCCATTCCCAGCGTTATGGCCCCACTGCAGGCTGCAGAACGCAGCCTTGTAAATACACTCCGACAGTTTTTAGATTCATGCGATGGAAGTGAACGAGTGGATTCCAGAGTAATTACAGGTTTGTTTTTTTTCCAGTCAATTCAGGGTTCGTACACGGGCTGGTAAGTCTGGAAAAAGTCTGGAATTTCAAAAATAAGATTTCAGACCTGGAAAAATCTGGAAAATCGCAACTTTTTCTAGGCGATTTTTTTTTAATGTCAGGAAAAAGTCTGGAATTTGAAAAAAAAAAATCTGATTTCATAAAAAACGTGGACATTTTTTTTTTATTCTATGGCCATAACCGGTAAAACACTAGATGGGTAGATCTAGATCTAGTTGGGCATAGAGGCTTCTATTATTAGATCTATATATGTCATTGGTGAAAGCACACACAATCACTGCTTTGTCTGCGAAATGCCAGCTAATTGCATTTTTTAAAATAAAACCATGGGTTGTTTCAATCGATTGCAGAACACGCACATGGTCAATCAGACTTTCTATAACCAAGATCTAGACTCATAAACAAGAAGGACTAGATTACTAGGTATACTACTAGATTTTGTCTTGATCTAGGTCTAGATTTTGGTCTAGCATTCTTCCATATACTATACTTCATATAGATCTAGTTATTCTAGTAGACAATCTAGTATGCTATAGATTTAGATCTAGAATAGATATCAATTTTTATCCAGTTAAAAAAACAATGAAATCAATATTGACACATTGTGATTTGGAACTAGACATAAGTAGACCACTATTACAAAATTAAATTTCAATTTCAATGCAGTAGATTTCTATAGATCTTTATTTATCTCTTCCAAAAGAATTATAGGCCTACTATAGTAGCCTAAAAGATGTAACCTAGGCTTGATAGACCTGAAGTCTAAGACTAAGTCTTTGCTTTTTAACTAGTATCTAATGTTTAAGCCACTGTAAATCTATATAAAAATTCTTTGAGATTTAGAATTTATCATGATTTTACAACTAAGATCATTAACCTTTATTAGGCTATATACTATATATTATTGAGTTGCCTAAGTCTAGGTGCTGCAAGATTAGTGACTTTTTTAAAAACATGTTTTAGATGTTCCTTCAGGATTGAACATTATTATAACATCCTGTCCAAACCTCCCACAAGACGGCATTGGTTAGTTATAGGCAGGGTTTGAACCCAAGACCATGAATATGACAGTCCAGAGAGCATACCACTAGCTCAGGTAGCCATGCACTTTACTGTTAATGAGTCTGGAAAACATAGATGTCTTGAAAAAGTCTGGAAAATGTCTGGAATTCATTTTCACAAAAGTTGTATGAACCATGAGTCATTGTTGAATGGTCTCAGACTGACATTTTAAAGCAACTCTCAGCATCTATACTTTCAAGTCCAACTGTAATTCACATATTATTCCTGTATGAGAACATCACCAACTTCATTTCTTTTATTCCATTTTCGAAACTCAAATATAAAATAAAACAATTGACTAATACTCTTAAGTTGTTATGATGCCCAGGTTTGGAATTTATGCAGTTTTCTAAACATTATCTAAACACATAATTCTGGTTCTCAATTTAGTGCACTTCATCATTATCTTGCGATGTTAAGAAATGCCTCATTATCAATAACAATTACCTCATGTTGTTGTCCATCAACTACTTCCTATAGCTGCTTAGCGTTCAAGGAGCTCTCAAAAACTTGATAAGACTTTTTAAAAATGTCACTGAGTCTACTATCTTGAATTTCCCAAATGTCACAACCATATTCTATTCCATCTCCTCTAAAACTTGTCATCATTTCCTGTCTAATCTTAGAGATTAGAAATACAAGATTTCTACTCATAGAAATTCAAGATTTCTACTCACATATAAAACTATTTCTTAATTCTATTAAATAAATCATAGCGCTATGTACAACTTATTTTGATAATATGAAAGCTTGAGGCTTTGGCAAGTGATGATTAACTTACTTGATAACAATGTAAACAAAACTAATCTGCGAGTGTTTCTATTGACAGAGACAACAGAAGATGTGGAGAAGTTGTTGTTTAGTCCTCTGTGTGGTGTACATGCTGCTGTCATCAATGGGAATAGGTCAGCTCATAGACCCAAGTAAGTGTTTGCACAGTCTCAGTTGTATCAGTTACATTTCAAAATCTAAGTACAATAAGAACTATACGAGGTAATAGTGATTTTGTATTTTTAGAACTATGTAAACATGATCAGTTTAATCAGGCTGCTAAATGTTTCCACCTAAATCATTTGAAGTATGGTATCTAAATAGTCAATGAATATTTCCAAATACTGTTAGTTTAAAGTAAAAACTTGGAATTGTAAACATATAGTTTGCAAAGAAGCAAGAAAGTAAAACAATGTAGTAATTATTTTTTGCCAATTATGGATTCTAACTGCAGAATGAGTGAAGAGGATCCAAACTATGCTATAAAAGGTTTCTACATATCACCTGTAAAGACCACATCACAAATGAGAAAAGTTGAAACAGGATTTCAACAACAATTGTGCCCCATGATGTCCTTCTAACCATTGTCAGAAAATGAAAGCTAAGACTGTATGGCCATATTATAAGATCCACAGGGCTTGCAAAAACCTTTAAGTAGGGAACAGGTTCAGGGAAAAGTGAGAGGCAGAAGACAAAAAGTTATGGAAAGAAAATATCAATGAATGGACAGGCCTGTTTTCGACTCAGGACCGAACACAATAGAATAAGAAAACATATGTACCAGAAGCTTAAAATTGGAACCAGTGAAATCTGCCCATGTGGAGTGTCACAGAGAACGCTGACCATGTCCTTCAAAACTGTTCTCTTTGCCATGAGGCTTGTACAAGATACTGGCCCCAAAACACCCCAATAGAAAGAAAACTATATTGAGAGCTCCCTGATTTGGAAACCACTGCGCAGTTCATCTCATATATTGTTCTAGTCATCAACATCCTGGGGAGCTGAAAAGAAAACCTTAAGACAGTTATACACTGGATACATCAGATCTGTAATGGATAACTGTCTCTCCATACAAGTAGCTGCCAACAAAACCTATCAATCATCATTAGACACAATCCAAAACCAAGCCTTGCGACTAATTAGTGGAGGTATGAGAACTACTCCCACAGCAGCCTGTGAAATAGACTCCAATATTGAACCTCTTAATTTAAGGCGTAACAGAGCAGCATTTGAAGCTATTGAGAGATACAGAAGGTTGGAGGACGATCATCCAAATAAATTACTAACACAGAGAAATACGAAAAACAACCAAAAAAAGCAAAGGACTCTGATCCAAGTTACTGACGAACTAGCCCTAAAACACCACCTACCCAATAACAGAAAAATTACCAGATTTTCAAACATTACACCAGGACTAAACTACAAACAACCAACCATCAAAACATATTTACTAAATAACACCTTAACAAAATAATCAAATCCACTGGAGCTCAAAGTAGGCACGCTTGAAACAATTGAAAGCTATCAAAAAACAGCTATCCATATTTATACAGACGGATCAGCTTTCTAAGCCACCATCAATGCTGGTCTTGGTGCCTTCCTGGTATTCCCTAAAAATAAACACTTTGAGATAAGCGCACCCTGTGGCGATTACTGCTCAAACTTCCAAGCCAAAATTGAGGCAATTACCATAGCACTACAGACATTGAAAAACAACTTATATGAAGGAGTGCAACCACCATCAGATATTGTTGTCTTTACAGACTCCCAATCTACTCTGCAAGCACTTAACAGCAGCACCTCAAACAGCCCAAGAGAGTTGACAACACTCATTGTGATAATCCATCAGATGATATCAAAATTAAATATCAATATCACACTACAGTGGATCCCTGGACACATTGGCATCATGGGAAATGAAAAGGCAGATAAGCTATCAAAGGCAGGTTCTTCTATGGAACAACCAGATAGACCTGTTAACTACCTCACCCTAAGGTCAATGTCAGTCAACTATCACAAAGAAGAGTGGCTCAACCAATGGGCATCAGGAAACACAGGCAGAGCCATGTACAAAGAAATGACTACGCCTAACAAACTGGACAGTATTAACTTCCTCCCCCTCAAAGAACAATCTACAATTTTCCAACTACGAACAGGACACACACCACTATTAAATTACCACCTGAACAAAATAAACTCCACACAACTCCCCCTTTGCAGACACTGCACCCACCCCTTTGAAACCGTAAACCATATCCTCTTTGAATGCCCCTCCCTAATCCACCTTAGGCAGACCCTACTTCCACTACAGCCCAACATAACCAACACCCTGTACGGCAGTGCTGAACAACTGAAGAAAACAGCACACTTTTTTTCCTTGGCACAGTCTGCAAAAGAGCTCACAGCTCAGCAGCAATAAAGCTGGCTAGAAGAAGAAGTTCTAGTTATCTGTACGCTCCAACATAACAATGAGAAAGAGAAAGAAGAAGAAGGATAGGCCTGTCATAGAAAGAGACTCTACTTCTGGCAAAAAGAGCAATGAGAGAGAAGGTCAATGGATCATGTGTGGTGTCCCAAATATCTAATTGACTTAAGGGACAACTGAAGGTGTTGAATGTCTTCTTGAGTTACTCCTCTTTTAAATAGATGTAACAGTGATTTCCTAATGTAAAGGAAGGGATTTGATAGGAGGTATACAATTGTCTTTTTATTTCAATAGCCATAGTTCATAGCCATAATTTCCTCTTCATTCAGTTTTCTATCTCACATGACAGTCACATTTGTTTTTCAAAAAGCTGTTTACAAATGGTTAGTAATGATCATGAAAATGAGGCCGAGATTTATAATTTCCTGTATAGCACATCACTGAGACCTTACTTTTTGTTTTTATTTTCATTCTCATTATATTTGTGAAAAAAGGACTGAACACAACAGAATTCATGGCATAGTTAAACAAAAAGTTCCATAATGATTACTTATTCAGATTGGAGCTATAGATCATTATTCATGCATCTCCCCTAAACTAAAGTTGTAAATAGTCAATTAAAAAGTAGCTTTTATTTTCAGTGAAGTCTTATTTCAAAGTGACAAAATGCTTATTACTTTATTTATATCATAATAATGTCATTCAACCTTTGTCTTTTTTTCCAGTGCCACTGAAGACTTCAACAACGGAGTCATTTTAACCAACCGCATTCTACGTCCAAATGAAATTTTTGAAGTTCGGTTGGATAAACTAGTGGACAAGTGGGCAGGCTCGATAGAAATTGGACTGACCACTCATAAACCTACTGAACTAGACTTTCCTTCAACCATGACCAACATTAGATCTGGCACATGGATGATGACTGGCAACGGAGTCATGCACAATGGTTCTACTATCATTGAGGATTATGGCCAGAATCTGGATCGTCTAAAGGTAGGCAAAACAGATATAAGAATGATAAAATTTGTACTGAAATTTTTGAAATTTATGGTTCATTCCATAACTATCTTTTTTTGTGATATTTTAAATTAGAAAAAAAAGTAAAGTGATTGTTTTTAAATGATTTGCATTGAAAACTTAAAAAAAAAAAGTAAGCCATCTCATTTCATTCTCTTTTACTTCCCTAATTTGATTAGCTCAGTTCTTTTTTTTTTTTTTTTAGATTCAAACTTTATGTCTCAAAGTTCAAAACCCAGTTAGATTTATATTCAGAGTTTCAAAATGATGTCTTAATATCAGACATTGTTTATTTGGAAATGTTGAAAATTAAATATTATATTATCTTAAGTAAGTAATAAGTAAATTTCCCCTTTCAGAGCATGTGGTCTATAGGGCAAATAGCTGCCTGGTCATGTAGTATGCATGCTGGACTGTCATTCGGTTGTCTCGATGTTCTCGGCTTCATACCCTGCCCACTGCCATCCCCCGTCGTCCTGCAGGAGGTTTGGGCTAGGATGTAGCTTATCTTCAACTCTGAAGGAACTTCCAAAATATGTCAAACATTTTACAAACAAAACAGATGATGTATAGGTCATCTGTTTCTGTGGCCCACTGTTAAATCTACTTTTAGTGATAGTCTTTAATTTTGTCCTCTCTCACTATCTTAATCTCAATTCTATTAGCTGATCTTGTTTTTTGGTCCCATAGGTTGGTGACCGTGTAGGCGTAGTTAGAAAAAGTGATGGCACTGTTCACTTCTTTGTGAATGGAGTGGACCAAGGAGCCTCAGCTAGTAATGTTCCTGCTAATGTCTACGGAGTTATTGACCTGTATGGCATGGCTGCTCAGGCCACCATTGTGGACTTGTCAGGTAGTTGTTTTTTTTTTTACTTATGCACTAACGCAAACTAATACTTAGACTCAGAAACTGGTGAACTGCAGAGCTTAAAACTATGAAACAAATCAAATTAATTTAAACATTAACATATGATGTCATTTACTTTACTTATGAATAACTGTTTTCAAAGACATAAAAGCTTAATCCAATTGGTAATTAAAAAAAAAAACCTAATAATATAGGAATTGATTTATATGTTAAGATATTAACAAATCAGTTTGATTTTCTTCATAGAGAAATGTCATGAACATTTTAAAATGATTTTCACAGACACACTGACTTCTCCTGACACAGATTCCAGTGTATTCACAGATCCTGATCAGTTAAAGTTCCATCACCTGCATGGGCACAACGCTACAGTCCTCCACAATGGTTTGACTGCTTCAAGACCCAATGCTACCGGTGAATTCAATGATGCAATAGTCATGAGCAACCGGCCACTTCGAGATGGGGAACTGTTTGAGGTGGTAATTGAGAAAATGGTGGACAGGTGGTCAGGCTCACTAGAAGCAGGTAGTGACTACTTACCTGGCAACTTCTTTTCTTTAAATAAATGTATCTTTTAATTCCTTGTAAAATATGTTATTTCATTTTGGGGCTTTATTTATAAAAAAAAACAACTTTAAAAAAAGGGTCTGCAATTAATCTCCAACTGTAATCATTGAAAATATTTTTAAAAAGTAATAGCTACTGTTAATAGTTTTAGGAGAGGAGTCATTAATTCAGTGTTTCAGTGAATACTTAATGTTACAACATAATTAAATTAGAACATCTAAATGGAAATACTTAAAGACAGTCTCTATTTATCTCATGCTCAGGTGTGACATTGGTGAAACCAGAGGAGATTGACTTCCCAAACACCATGACAGATATAGAACATGACACCTGGATGCTGAGGTAGCTTATTCTACACACTGTTCATTTCCTGAGGCATATACAAAAATGAATGTTCATTTTTTTTTTTAATTGTTGAATTAATGACTACAGAGAAACTGGAATTATTTAATTTTATAAGACATTTTAACAAAATATATGACTAATTAAAAAAAAAAAGATAAAACTGACCATTGTAAAATATTGCCACAGATGTGCTTTTTAAAATATTTCATTTAATTTTAGAAGCAATATTTTTTTAAAGAATTATTGATACTGTTAGAAAATATTCCTAGTTTTAAAAATGTATTTTCATAAATGTTCTACATGATATTTGCCAATTACTGCTACATTTACTCTATTTTGTTTATTTTGCCTATTTTATTCTATTTGATTTAAAATGATTGAACAGGTAAACATTTTATTTTGTTTTTAGTTGAAAAAATTCCAATGTATCATTGTTTTTTAACAGTGGTTCAGCAATAATGCAGGATGGTGCAACTATCAGAAATGGTTATCCACTGGATTTAGATTCTTTGACTGTGGGATCAAGAATCGGCATGATGAGATGTTCTGATGGAACCCTGCATTATTACCTGGATGGAGTAGATCAAGGTGTAGCCAGTACTGACATCGCTCCAGGTAGTAACATATTTCTTGATTCATTCAATGTTGGAATATCATACTTGTTCTTTTTACTAGATATATGACTTAATAATAACAATAACAATGAGTTTTTTGGAAATGTCAATCGCTGGTTCTCAACACTAAATATTATCACTTGCAGGTGTTTATGCTGTTATAGACCTGTATGGTCAGTGTGCCCAAGTGAGTATATCCTCTGGTACTGTGGTTGTACCACAGACTGAAATTGTACAGCATTCTAGTGTTCCAACAGAACAAGTGTCCACTCCTTCAGTAGCTAACACAGGTCAGTTTAGTTTTTGTAATCTGCTTTCATTGTTTTTATTTTCTTAGTCTACTGTTTATACAAGAAATACATTTAAAGGGCAAAGATTGTCTCTTGAAATGTAAATTGCCACATGGCCATGATTTAGCTTACTCTGTCAGACTGTATCAGCACCACATGTTGACTAGGGAAAGATCAGGACTTCACAAGACATCTTTCTGTAGTCACTCAAGAACCTTCCCTGTGTCTGTACTCTATTGTGGAATTTGTTAATGTTGTTTTTAATTTAAAATGAAGAGTCCTTGTAGACACAACAACCAATAAGAATTAGTAAAGCAGTCTTAGTCTTATACAAGTGAGCTTTAGCAACTGTGATGTTTTGTAAATTTAAGTTTGAGTTCATCAACTTATTCAACATTCCAGCTGTGGGGATGTATTAAAAAATGTCACTTTAAGTTTATTTCTATGTCACTCTAAATATTTTGTTAATACACTGTGTAATTCAACACCTTATTGTTCAATAAATTAGTTTCATTGTTGCATAACACTACTATAATAATAATAATAATAATAATAATAATCTTTATTATCCGTATGGAAATTTGTCTTACAATTTGTGCATTACACCAAACAAAAAACATTATAACTATAAGAAACCAAAGTGTACATTCACAACAGACTCACTCATAATTTACATGTGACAAAGTTTATACCAGATTGTTCTTATTTAATGATTTGAGTGTTTGTGTCTGTTTGTCTTTGCTATTGGTGTCTTGTATCTCTTTTGTGATGGTAAAATCACAAAATCTAACCATCAATAGCAATCAGGTTGTCGTTGTCATCCTCCTCTAACCATGTCTCAGTAAAAGCCAATAGACAACTTTCCCTAAAAACGTGGTCACATATCTCATCCACTTTATTTCTTATTGAGCAGACGTTAGCTAGAATAATCGTAGGAAGTGGTGGGCGAAAACCTCTTCTTCTCAGTCTTTGCCGTAGTCCTCCTTTTTTCCCTCTTTTCCTTGTACTAATAGAGGAAGGGTAGAGACAATTTAAATGTGCATAACATGGTGGCAGAGGCTTCCTCTTTGAACGAAGTTCGAGGAGTTGATCTTTACTATAATGAATAGATCTAGTACTAGATCTGCCGCCATCTTGGGTCACCATTTTCTTCTTTTATTTCTAACCAAATAACCAAAGTTAAACAAATCTAGATCTAGTAAAATGTTTAATGTAAATACTCATTGTGGAGCCCACCTTGAAAACAGAAGTCTTCATCTGCATAACTAATTACAAAAGAACATTCAATATACATCCAGCAAAGAAATAATAATGAATAATGAAAGCACAAATTGCATGTCACCACAGTGCAGCGCCTACCTATCACAATGACAAAAATCTCTGATTTATAAACTCTAAATTGTGTAATAGATTCTATTAAATTACTAATAATAATATTCATAGTGAAGTATTATCTGAAGTTTAAGGAAGAGTGCATTATTTAACTATACAAAACGAAATGCAAACCTACTATGTCAGAATTGCTGTTTTATATTTGCTTTTTAATGCCTAAAAATAAAAGAGAAATTTATCTCAGCAAGTTAAAAGCCAGTGTGTAAAATACAAATGTATTTAGAGTGTAAAATAGCTTATAAATGTAAGGTAGACAAAGAATAATTTCTGCATTGAAATTCTTGTTATGTAAAAAAGAAACAAATTTGGGTACGTTTTCATTTTAGTTTAGGACTAATCCTGAGAGTTCTTCTGTAAATAACAAAGTAAAAAAAATGTCTTGTTATCTAGTTTTTAAGCTTTTATCATTTATTCTAAAAAAAAATTATTTTATTGCTGCTAGATGTGACTCACAGGTTTAGCAAATGTTGTGGTAAAAATATCAACTTGACCAACTACTACTGGGCAGCTAATCGTGTTCAAAGCTATAACCATGGAATCATTTTCAGTTCAGAGCCTCTCAAATATGATGAGAGTTTTGAGGTAGGCTTCATATCAGACTGCCGTTGATGTGTTTATTTATTTTTAAATTGATACTGTTGAGTTTGTTGTAAGAGTTTACAAAGATATATCCAGTATTTTTTTGGTTACAAATTAGACACTCTTACTAAAAAAGCCTTTATAATGAAATATGTACAATTATGAACTTTGCCTGTTATCTTAAATTGAATACGATTTGCTCACTTTTATGAAAAATTATGAAAAATCAAAATGTTCAATTTCTTGCCAAAGACAAACATTTTATCTTCTTATTAACATATGTATATGAACTAGGGGTGCACCGGATAGTACTTTTTGATATCCGGCCGGAGCCGGATATAACCGGATAGTAAAATTAGATATTCGGCCGGAGCCGAATACCTACATGACTCAAACAGCTCGTTTTACTGAAGTTTTTGCAAATCTTCTATATAACATACCTATATTCATATTATTTTGTTATTACTTTCTTACTTTAAACTCTATCACTGATTGATAAATTAAAATCAACAGCATTTTTTTTTACAGATATGCTTATCATAAACTAATCTTTGTAACATGAGATGGTGTGTGCGTATGTATGAGGCCGCTAATTGTAAAGTAGAATGTGGGATAACTCATGCAGAATATATAAACTTATATGTAACTAATGTAAATCTTTCAAAGGTAAAGTTCAATCTTGGTTTTATAGCGTAAATCTCTCTTAAGTACAATCTAAGTTGTAAAGTGGGTAGATGTTTGTGTTCATGTATTTTACACCATCAACTTGTCATTAGGCTCGTGTTTTAAAGGCCACAAACCGCTTCTGGTTTGTACCGTATACAGATAGTGGCAAAAGAATACATAATGCTAATTTATATATACTAATATAATAATAATATACACATCCTTTAAAAGTTAAAGCATTAAAGCACAGCAAAAAGAAAATGAATCGATATGACAAAAACTAGGTTTCAATTGAATTCATTAGTTGTTTGTTACATTAAAGATGAGTTATATTTCAGAAAAATAAGTTTTTCAGCATTGTCTGGTATAAGTTTTGTACGATAGTCATTGATAATTCGTCCAGCAACGCTAAACAGTCTCTCCGATGGCACACTGGTTGGAGGTGGTGCTAGATAGATTTTAGCAACCTTTGCTAATCCAGGAAATCTACTGGCATTAACCTTCCACCATAAAACTGGATCATCTTTTCGATGAATCAGTGGCTCACTCAGGTATTTGGGATTTGGGCTAATCATATTGCTGGTTGAGAAGTCTTTAGGTTTGCCTAGTTTACCACGTGACAGAACTATTTTACAAGCATTGCAAACTGCTTTAGAGTTTCCATTGTTTTGACATTTAAGTAACGCCATATAAGTGATGACTTTTTATCAGCCATTATTATTACTTTTCAATTTACTAAATGCCCTTGCAAGCCACTTTTATACCCGTGGCTTGTGTAACAAAATACTTGTAGGGGTGAGTTCTGTAGTTCAGCGCTCTAATTGACATTTCTCTCCAAGTAAACAAACTTAGTGTCATCATCTAGTGACCTCTAGACAGTGTCAATATGTCTTAACAATTTGCGTTAATTCATTCTGGCTTAAGAATGGTCAATGTCTATATTCTCTATCAATACATTGTCATGGATTAAACAAATAACAAGTTGGGGGTGTTGAGTCTCTTGAGCCCTCCCTTTAAAGATACCCTTGGTCAGTGTCTGTTTGGCTTGTAGTCCTGACTCACAATTGAGACTTAACTCAAAGTAAACAAACTTATTACCCGTCCAATAGTATAAAATGTGTGGTTTGTGGTCCAGACCCTTGATTGACAACCTATCTCATAATAAACAAACTCATACCAAATTAACCTTATAGAGATTTGGCTTGTAGTCCCGCCCCTAATAAAAATTCTACTCCAAGTAAACAAACTCAGTTCCCTCATAAGATGTGACCTCTAGACAGTGTCAACACGTTGACATCTGGCTTAATGTGGTCAGCTGCCTACCTGTGAACTAAATGTTATGGACTAAACAAACAAAAGGGGGTGGGGGTAGCTCATCTCTACCTCTGGAGATATACCCGCACATCTAGACAGATTATCAGCGTGACGTAGTTAAGGAATATGACATGTTTACTAGACCACACAAAGGTCAAGACAAGCCAGTGTGCCAGACATCGCTGCTACGTATGTAATACGAATTTATAATGTAAAGTCTAGTCCCCCCCCCCCAATAACAAACCTAGTTCCCTCGTGTGACCTCTAGAGAGTGCTTACGTCCATCGTATCTGACTTGGGGTCACCTGTCAATCAATGAACTCAATGTGATGGGCTAAACAAATAAAAGGGGGAGGGAGTTGTTCATCTAGAAATATACCTGGTTACCTTAGAGGTGTGGCTCTTGTAGTCCAGCCCCCCCCCCCCCCAAATAAAGATTAACTACTAAGTAAACAAACTCAGTTCCCTCGAAAGGTGTGACCACTAGAGAGTGTCTATACGCTGACATTAAACCTACGTCCATCGTATTTAACTTGTGGTCACCTGCCTATAAAAAACTCAATGTGATGGACTAAACAAATAAAAGGGGGTGGGAGTTGTTCATCTCTACCTCTGGAGATATACCCGCACAGCTAGACAGACGTCTGGTCAGCATGACGTAGTCAAGGAATGTAACATTTTAACATGTTAACTAACTTACTCAAAGGTCAAGACAAATTGAAAAAAGTGCCAGCCATTGCATCTCTGTATGTAAAGCGCATTTATGATATAAAGTTTCATCTCTATTAAGTATATATTAACTATATTAAGTTATTAACATGCTTTGTCTTTATAATAAACGATGTTTGGTGCATATTTATAATGGCTCTATTTTTAAGCACATTATTTTGTTTTCATATAAACATTAATACATTCTATAACAGACAGTAATTGAACGAGGTCCACTTTATGCATATTAAATAGGTGTATTTTTTACTATCCGGTAGTGATATCCGACCGGAGCCGGATAGTAAAAAATGCCGGATATTCTCCAGAAGCCGGAGCCAGAGGGACTATCCGGTGCACCCCTAATATGAACCTTGATGACTTTTTTTTTTCATATTTTTTACTATGTTTGTGATTGTCATCTTGTTGACTTTTGTAATTGTCATATTATTGACATTTCTTCATGGTTTCTTACAATTTTTTATTCCTTTTTTTTATGCTTGTAATAAAATGGATTGTTTTTTATATTATTTTTTGTTTAATTTTCAGGTGGAAGTTACTGAAGTGTCCAACCAGTGGTCAGGGTCTCTTAAAATTGGATTGACCACTATGGCTATCTCTGATACCACACCAACTGACAACCTGCCCTCCACAGCTGATGAAATCAGTCCCAAGGTCACTTGGGTTGTGTCAGGGTCAGAGGTCAAGAAGTGTGGGGTGGTCATCAAAGATAATTATGCTCCTTCATTGTACAGGTTGCAGGTTGGTGTTTTTTTTTTCTTTTTGCTGAATAAAACATTTCTTAAGGCAATCACTCAAGTTTCAGTTCATAGATTTTCAAATGCATATTATAGGTTATTGGAAGGAGAAAAGTTCTGTAACTATACATAAATGACTTAATTAGCTCCCTTATTTAACTTTATCCTGCTGCTTTTAAAAGACTTGTATCATGGGGAAATGAAGCAGAGGATCTCTAGCCAATCTAGAGCAGGGGTTCTCAACCTGTGGGTCGTGAGTACCCTTGGGGGTCCAATGACTCATCGCCAGGGGTTGCCCCCGTAAATTTGGATTTTTTGTCTATTCATCATTGGAAGTTTTTTTTTGTTGTTATTTTGTCCATATTCTAACATGCTGTAACAAGCTTATCTGAACTGTACTTGGTATTCAAGCTATTTCCTATCCCGTTCTGTTTGAGATTGTGTTCTTCCATTTCCAAGAACAAATCTTTGCGAAATAAAGATTTTTAGCTTGTTAGTTATGAAGTCCAAATTCAGAAGCAGACTTGATGCAGAAGATCACATTTATTGTGCAACTGAATTCCTGATCTTGTATAGAACAGAAACAAGCTCAACCTTTGCACTACTATTGGTATGTTAGTAAATGCTGTCGAAACACTATTTCAGTAACAATGTAGTTTACTGTATCAAAGACTGTTCTCCATACTTTGCCATATTTGTCAAATTGTCAATAAAGTCTGCAACATGTATATTGTGAATACGCAATAGAAAAGTAAATAAATGTAAGTCGGAATAGTTACCTTTTGTTTATTTAATTATAAGCACAAATTTATTTATCTGTAAATGAAAAAAAAATTATGGTTGGGGGTTGCCTCCTAGTTGGAAATTATATTAGCGGGTCACGGAACTAAAAAGTTTGAGAACCGCTGATCTAGAGGATTGATGACATAAAACTATGTTTTTCTAGCTCTGCTTTCCATCCATCATTTCATTTTTTTTCTTGGCCATCTTCTGGCTTCTATCTGGCAGTGAATGCTGTCTAGGCTGGTGGAGTGGTTGACATTTTTTCTTGGCCATCTTCTAGCTTCTATCTGGCAGTGAATGCTGACTAGGCTGGTGGAGTGGTTGACATTTTTTCTTGGTGTCTAAAATGCTTAATTAGAAAAGCACCAATCCTCATCCTGACGTTATTGTCTCAAATTTAGTTTTCTTTTCTTTCATAGCTTATGATATTATTTCAAAATTGGCTATTTCCTATCCGAATAAAAACAAAGGTTTTTATCAAAGCTTATTTGCTCTTTACTTTTATCACGGCTAATGTTTTACACAGCATTGGGAGCATTCTTTTCTTCAATAATCAACTTTTAATTCATCAATTGTATTTTTTAAATTATAGTTATTCAAAAGTACACAAAAAAAATATAATTATTACGAATGTTTAAAAACTGTTTGCTTCTTAAGTATAAAAATGTAGACAAATAAATGCAAAAGAATAAAGTCAACTTTAATGTTTGTTTGAAAACAATAATTGCTAAAATTTAAAGAGATTTCTAATTCACTTTTTCTGTTCCCTCCAGAACTAACAGGATTCTAGAGCTGTTTCATCTATTTACCTTTTGACTTGCAACAATGTAGCCACCTCCATGTTGCTTATTTAAGAAAGTATATCAGTTTTAAACCTGTAATTGAATGAAGTGTTACCTTGTTTCAGATTGGTGATAGAGTTGCTGTATGTAGATATTCAGATGGAACAATGCATATCTTGCTGAATGGGGATGATTTGGGGGAGGCTGCGAGTGGGATTCCAAAGGTAACATTCTGTTAATTTAAAAAAAAAAAAAGCTCCAACTACTATATAGTTCTCTTTAATGTCTTACTGATGACAGCTAGTATTTATTGTTTCTTACCTAATGATTTAAATTGTATCTTAGACTTAACTGTTAGATACAACATCCTGCACAAACTGCTCACTGTTGCTCAGTTTAGGACTTCTCATCTTATAAAATACAGACATTATTTCAAAAATGATGATTACGTCCTACGTGTGTCCCTAGGTTAATCTAGTCATGCATGTTAGTCATGAATTTAACTCTGCCAAGTCACTGGTTTTCCTGGCTGAGTCAGGCAACCCATAATTGCTCCCCTTGTGCATGAAAATATAGCAAGAAAATGAGTTCAGTATAACTTATCTAAGGTCCTATCAATCTTCAATAGGATAGAAAACTAAATCAAAGACTATAACAATTTTTAGATTTGTGACCAAAAAAAAAAACAATTTTAGGCTTAAAGTACAGATATAAGTAAAGATCCCCTTTCAGACCTTGTGATCTATGGGGAAGATCATGTAAAGGTCATCTGTTTCTGTGGCCCACAGTTAACAAGTGTGTCATGTGGCCAGCACAACGACCAACCACCTTTACCTTCCCCAATTTATGTCAGGTATCTATTAGAGCTGGGTGGACTTAGAGGTGCCCTAAAGATCCTGAAAGAAAAAATCCCATTTTCGCCAGGATTCAAACCCGGAACCCCAGTTTGGAAGCCAAGCACTAGATCACCCAGCCATCACGCCCCAGTACACATATAAGTGATAGTTTTTTAGTTTGTTCAGCTATTTCATATCCGACATCATATTGGGCAGATAAAATGTAATTATACTGGACAGTATAAGTGAAATGTAGTTTTTTAAATTGCTTTTGTATAGCACATCTTGAATGCTTATAATGCTTTTAGTAATCTGACAAGAATTAATTGCATCTAAATGCAACACAAGGACTAATTGTCCTTCTTATCTGTTTAATTGTATCCAGATACATTGTCTTTTCTGTTTTCCTGTAGAATGTGTTTGCTGTGATAGATCTTCATGGCTGTGTGGAAGGTGTAGTCATCACCAGCAAAGCCATTGTGGACACTTCCAGTATTGTGCTTTCACCTGCTTACGACATTGAACAATCACTTCAGGTGAAACTTTCATTTTTTTTGTGTTTCATTTCCCATGAATCATAATCTTTAGTTTTATTAAGGGGTAGTTACTCTGTGGTCTCCAAGTCTGAAACTTATGGATGACTGACGTATTTTATCTGACTACACAGATCCATTTACATATTTTTCCACATCTGATGCTGACAAAGCTATTTTCCACCAGGGGTCTATTTAAATTCAGTTTCATGTTCAATGAATATACTTTATACAGACTCCAGTATCTCAGACATATGCAATTATCATGGTTTCTTTGTCTAGAGAATATGATTTTTTTTATTTTTTTTAATCATAATCTATTTACTATAAAATATAGTTCTGTTGAATATGCACAAATAATTATTGTGAAAACCAAACTTTACTGCAGTGTTACAATTTTAAAAACATTTCATTAAGCATATAAAAGTGAAGAGCATTTATTAAAAAAAAACACAACACATTCAAAAATAGAACACTTTCTTAGGCTGGAACTAATACATAGTTAGACATATTAGTTATTATCTATTTCTGTTTAAGTAGAAAGGATTTGTCGCTCATTTATTCCTTTACTTTCAGGACAGAGACCAAGACAGTGACACGTCTGCCCATCTCTCCACTTGCTTCCATAGCAACCACGGTAAAAATATTTTGCTCAGAGATGGCTGCAAGATGGCAGAAAGACTAGCCAGTTTCAACCATGGTATAGTGGTGGGAAACAAACCTTTGAAAAAAAGAAAACTATTTCAGGTTTTTAGAATTTTTAAAATCCTTTTAGTTGAAATCTGTTCATGACTTTGTTTCAATGTGTTGAGTTAAAGGGCTAAAAAAAGTGATTATTGTCTTTTTTGTTCTAGGTTCGACTTGGCAAGTTAAGTACTAAGTGGAGTTCATCAATCATGATTGGAGTGATAGGCATACCAGTAGATAAATACACTTTCCCAGCATCTGCAATCGCTATTAGGAAACCTTGTGTAATTATACGAGGCGAATCTGTCTTCATGTCAGGAATCAAAGTGAGTGCCTTTTAGTTTCGTTACTATTCCTTTGTTTTTTTTTTCTTTATTTAATGGAGCCATGACTATCAGCCAAGAGGTAAAGAGGACAGCCATCAGCTAGAAACAAAAGGATATTAAAAAACAAAAAAAACAAAGGGCAAAAGCAGGCAACTCTTTAACAGATCCAGCCTACCCATGGCTTTTAAATTTTAAATCGAATATTGGACTCTTTGCCATCTTTAAGTGCATTGGAAAGGAAATATTGTTGGACGATTAAAGGGGGGGGGGCTATTAATATAACTATACTATAACTATTAAGGCTCATAATCATATAAGAAGTACTCTACTCTATTGCCCTTATTTACATTATTTTAAACTACCGTAACTAGTAGCATTTTTCTTTTTCATCTGTTCATTTAACTTGTAGTAGAGCACAAGCCCTTCTTTATTGTCCTGATTAACTTTCTAATGGAAATAATGTATTCCCTTTGTATTTCCAACTGCACAAATCCCAACCCTCTAGATTTTTGTTTTATTTTTAAAGATAAAAGATCACTATGGACCAAACCTTGACACACTGACAGAGAACAGCCGTGTAGGTGTTCTAGTCGATGAGGACTCCTACCTGCATATAATGGTCAACGGTATAGACTATGGTGTAGCGGCTAGAGACATACCACGTCCATGTTGGCCAATAGTAGATCTTTATGGTCAGTGTGAACAGGTGAGGAATCTGAAAGCTTCATTGAGTTGTTGTTTTTTTTAAATCTATTTGTTGTAATGATAACATCTTTTAAGTTTCCTGAACAAATAAGTATTTTAAAAAAATATTGTGAAATACATTTCTTTACCTTATTGTCCCCTATGTTTGTGGACTCTAGTGGCTTCAGTTCTTTGTTTCCTATCATCCTAAGTGTCTAACCAAGTTTCAGTCCCAATTGTTCCACAGCCTTGTTTACTGACCTGCTGCTCATCCCTTTTTTTTTGTTTTCTGAGACTGTACACTGGGATGAGGTTTTCACAAGTCCTAGTGATCTTACTGTACACTGGGATGAGGTTTTCACAAGTCCTAGTGATCTTATTGTACACTGGGATGAGGTTTTCACAAGTCCTAGTGATCTTACTGTACACTGGGATGAGGTTTTCACAAGTCCTAGTGATCTTTTGTACACTGGGATGAGGTTTTCACAAGTCCTAGTGATCTTATTGTACACTGGGATGAGGTTTTCACAAGTCCTAGTGATCTTACTGTACACTGGGATGAGGTTTTCACAAGTCCTAGTGATCTTGCTGTACACTGGGATGAGGTTTTCACAAGTCCTAGTGATCTTGCTGTACACTGGGATGAGGTTTTCACAAGTCCTAGTGATCTTGCTGTACACTGGGATGAGGTTTTCACAAGTCCTAGTGATCTTACTGTACACTGGGATGAGGTTTTCACAAGTCCTAGTGATCTTACTGTACACTGGGATGAGGTTTTCACAAGTCCTAGTGATCTTACTGTACACTGGGATGAGGTTTTCACAAGTCCTAGTGATCTTGCTGTACACTGGGATGAGGTTTTCACAAGTCCTAGTGATCTTACTGTACACTGGGATGAGGTTTTTACAAGTCCTAGTGATCTTACTGTACACTAGTGTACACTGGAGGTCCTCTGAAGTCCCAATGACCTTACAATACACTATACAAGTCTTAATGTCTTATAGTATGCATGATTGAAGGTCCTCACAAGTCCTAATAATCTTAGACCACCTGAGGCTACATTTGTAACGGCTAGAAAGTCATCATGAAGCCCACTTTTGTTACATACTTCATGAAACTGTATCAGCCGTGCACAGACATTCATTTTGTTTTATTCTTAGGAGGCAACATGTTAATGAAAATTCTTATTCTATAATCTAACTAAACTTGCCTAAAACTGTTTAAAATACTGTAAAAAAAAAAAAATCACTTTAAAAAAATCACCTTGAAAATACTGTTCTTTTTTTTTTTTTTTGAACAGGTAATGATAGTGCCAGAAGAGTATGAAAATATGTCAGCTGCTGGCATCAAGGAAGAGTGTGAAAAGGCTGATATTGAAAACAGTCAGTTTACTTGAGTCAACTCCTAGTATAGCTTTTACTTAAGATACATTGTTTTATTGCTCTTAATAAAGTTGAAATAGTGTTACAGTAGATAGTATTTAGTATCTTCAATATGAATCTTACCAATAAACTCTTTCTAATCTTCCTCCTCTCCCAGAAACAAACTAGAACTAGTCTGCTTTTGTTCCATGTAAGAGATTTGATGTCTAAAAATTATTGCTTATTGAAAGTTTCCATTCTCTTTTGATAGAAAAAGAAGAGCATTTTATAAATGTCTTGGATTGTAGAAGAACTTAATTAACTATGACTTTTCAGGATTATTGTCACTGTAGTGTAATAGATGTACAATCTATATTTTTCATCATTTGTAAAGATATTTAAAACTTGAGTTTAAAATATGAGTTTCTGTTTCAGAAGGAAAAGAGAAAGCCATCGTTGGAATAGATACCAGCTTGACTCTAAGAAACTGTGAATATTTTAACCTCTGCAATAGATTGAAGAGTTCGCTGGGATTGCCAGGTAAAATGTTTAACACTTAAAATGTCTGGTAGGATGAAATAGTATTTTTGTTTTTATATAGAAATGTGCATATGTTGGCCTTATTAGTTGTTGAATAACTATAGTTCATCAATAAGAGCACTTTTTCTTGTGACTCTAAAGCCCTATCCTGGAGAGACATTCCCTTAATTTTGTACTAAGATGATATTGTTACGAATCTCGCTTCCAGGCTCTCTGCAAACTGTACCATACACCACCAACTTAAAGAACTTGACAACTCAGGGCTCCTAAGTAACGTAACACTTTAATAGTTGAATAAGTAACAGCCAATACTGTACAATTGGCAACACGTACACTGTACAAATATCTCTCCAATAACACCGTTCCGCCGTATCAACTCTTGCACTGGCCTTTCCGTCTCGTTCCGGGCTTGCACTGGGTTCAACAGTTCAGGACTGACTTCACACACTAGGCTCGTTGTGTCGGACTCGATCACAGACCAAGATCAAGACGCCAGTCGTCTCAACTGTACTTGACAGTACTCCGCACTGAACCGTCGTAATGCTCCGTACAGAAACACACCGTTGAACTGTGCTGTAGTGAACCTTCTGTCGTGAAACCCTTTTCTGAACCTTGCTGTATTGAGCCCCTTTTCTCGACCGTCTTGACTGCGACACCTCCGCTCTTATATAGGGTCCCTACTGGCCTTCTCGAAGCGGACAGAACGCCGTTCGACGTTTCTAGGTGGTCATATGACTACAACTCTCGTGACGTTACTGAGCTCTGTTCACAACGTCGATCCTTCCCGAACCGTCCTGTTGACACTCGACTCGGCTGACCGTCGTAACTCGTCATGGTTGACCGCTCGTCTAGCGCTGGCCAGGGGCGATTTGCGTCGGCTGACTACACTCACACCACTACCCCCACTGGTGCCACCACCAGGTTTATAACAATATGTTTATCTTTACAGTTCTAATTCTCCAGATGTATAATTCCCCCCCCCCCCCCCCCCCTTTTCAATAATTTTTTTTTAACAAGAAATTCTTGTGTCTCTCAAATAATAAGCTCATTCATTCCAAGTGATGTTTGAGATTTTTGAGTATATTCACCTCTTAAGCTCTTGACCTTTTTCCTCTGCAGATGGCTACTTTGATGGTCAGAGCTATTGCTTTTGCTCCACCTGTCATAAAGCCAGAGGGGATGAGACACACATCAGACGCGGGGATCCACCAAAAGATATCGTTCTGCCTTTGGGCTGGTGCCGATATCTGCTGAGGTAATGAGTTTTAACTACGCGCGTTGTGACCGTCATTTTTTTATATATATAGGTCATTTCCATTTTTCATTTGGGAGTTTGTATCAATAGTACATTAACATTATTGAACATTGTCAGATAGACATAGAAATGTGTAATGCAAGAAAAGAGCGGAGTACATAGTTTGATAGTTTCAGTTGTTTCACAATACAATTTATAGCCTATGAATGTCTTATAGACAAGGAATGTTTAATGTTTATCTAAATCAAAGGAAAAAGATTACATACTATGATAATTTAATAATTATAAATTTAGTTTTGACAATACAATTGTTTAAATAAGATATGTAACTCAATATTTATGTTTCAAGATCTAGATTGAAAAAAATAACAGCTAAAAACTGCATTCATTTTTTTGTATATTACACACAAAATTCACCTGGATTTAAAGAATTGTCAAACCTTATTTGAAATAGATCTGAGTTCTATTACAATGGTTAGAAAAGCTTTTGAAGGATGACTTAATATGTATTTAGATTAAAGCTTTAAAGACAAAACTGTTCTACTTTTCAGAGCACCAAACAGAACCCATAGTTTAAATGTATCAGAGAAATGGCATCTTGCCTATCATGGTGTAGCAATGTCAGATGTGAGGAGAATCCTAGACACCTTTGACTTGCTGCCTTCAGGTAGCACATGCATTTTATCTTCTTATCCACTACTGTCATCAATCCATGCTAGTTAATTATTGAGTAGTAGGGCTGTTGAGCACATAGAAAACATAGGTGAAACAAAATTCTCTTTTGATTGTCTAGTCCATATTTTTTTGTTTTAGACACATTTATGGACTTGGATTTAAAATTTAATGTTTTTTTTTTTTTGTTCCCTATTGTTATGAAACACAAGATAAATTTTTAAGACTTTCAATAATTATTGCCATGCTGTGCCATGAACCATAAATATTACACTGTCTGCTTGTGTCATTGTTTTTTAATTGTTAATATTTATTTAGTACTACTTCATTGTCCTCTAGATGATGGTAGAACTGCAGCCAGTATACTGTTACCATGTCCTCTGCCCTACACTGAGAAATCCAAGCCAGAGAATTTGAGTGGCAAGCAAATTCACCTGTCGCCAACAATTCGCCATGCGGGTGCAACACAATTTTCACCAAAACACAGGTGTGTGCAATTTGGATTTAGTTATTTCATGAGTTTCAGAATTTCTCAACTTCACCGTCTGTCAATTATTGCCTGCTGATTCATCTTAAAACAATTCTGTGTACAAGTTTATGTCTTTTGACAAAAAAAAGAAAATGCAGGATGTTTAATCAATTACAGCATGTATCAAAGCATTGCATGCTTACCGCAGTAACTGCAAGTTGCTGCTCTCTCATTCTCATTAACCATAACTATTGAAAAATAATATAATAATAGTAATAATAATAATAATCTTTATTATCCTTAAGGAAATTCGTCTAACAATTTGTGCATTACACCAAACAAAACATTATAACTATTAAAAAAAAAAATGTACATTCACACCAGACTCAATCATAATTAACATGTGAAATGTTTATATCAGATTGTTTCTATTGAATTATTTGATTGCCAGGAGAACAAGAGTTTTTGCGTCTGTTAATCTTTGCTGTATCTTTATAAGTTCTTTTGGATAATGACTGTCCATCATTATGATTATTTGTACTTAGCACCAGTATTAGATCATAAGTTAACTTGCATTACAGTTTCCCTCTATTGCCCCTGCTGTTTCCAATGGGCATCTATTTAAGAGAGTAGTAAGACCAGAGTCCTTGGAAATAAAATATACATGGAAACTGATAGGGGTAGAAATTGTGAGTTATTTTTAAAAAGCCATTTGGAAAGAGGAAGAAAGGTGAATCTTTGTTTATATTTAAGTTGGGAACAGGGGTTTTAACATATCAAATGGCTTCTGCAACAATGTAAAGAATATTTGTGCCAAGTTTTATCAAGATTGGTCATAGAGTGATGATTTGTATAAACACTATATAGACAGGCATACACTTTCATATATCACAATGCACATATGCATATTTATTAGAATTTATAAATAAAAATATGCCTTAATTCTAATGGAAAATAACCATGTATTGCCATTGTACTTTTACATTGACACTATCTCAGACATACACATTGTCTTTTACAATTCAACTTTATCTAATTTAATAATACAGTTTAACAATTTCTAATGACTACAGTCAAAGTTCATGGTCAATTAAAAATATGAAGAAGTAAGACATTACTCACACACAATCTGTCTAAACAAAATAAATTATAATAACTTTGTAATTGTTCACATTTTTTATAATGTTCTGGAACTCAAGAACCAGTTTTCTTCTTCACATGAAATCATTCATATTGCTCTCAGTCATTAAATCCTTATTGCAGTCAGTCATTGTCTTGAAATCATTCCTATTGCAGTCAGTCATTGTCATGAAAGCATTCCTATTGCAGTCAGCCATTGTCATGAAATCATTCCTATTGCAGTCAGTCATTGTCTTGAAATCATTCCTATTGCAGTCAGTCATTGTCATGAAATCATTCTTATTGCAGTCAGCCATTGTCATGAAATCATTCCTATTGCAGTCTTCTTATCTTATATAATACAGACGTTACTTCAAAAAAGAAGATGATTACGTCCTACGCGTCATGCATTTAGTCATGCATATTAACCAATGACTTAAATTCTGCCAAGTCACTGGTTTTTCTGGCTAGCTCAGGCAACCCATTCCATGCTCTAATAGCACTAGGGAAGAAGGAGTATTTGTACAAATTTGTCCTAGCATATGGGACGAGGAATGTGCCTTTATTTTTGTGTCTTTCAGAGTATTTTATTAAATTTTGTTTTTGTATTTGAAGATTATGGTTCAGTGTTTTATGTATAATTGCTACTTTACTTTTGAGTCTTCTGTCCTGAAGGCTTTCTAAATTTAGTGATTTTACTAATGGTGTTACCCTAGTCAAATGTGAATATTCGTTTGTTATGAATCTCACTGCTCTATTTTGTGTTTGTTCCAGTTTCTTAATGTTTTCTTGAGTTGAGGGGTCCCACACGGTGGATGCATATTCTATTATTGGCCTAACCAAGGTTAAATAACATTTTAGTTTTATGTTCTTATTTGATTTATAGAAATTTCTTTTAATAAACCCTAATGCTTTGTTGGATTTTTTTATAGTTTCATCAATATGTGGATTCCATGACAGTTTTTCATTTATTATAACACCTAGGTATTTTGAGTTTTTAGTCTGTGTTACTGGTTTGCCATGAATAAGATAAGTGGAATTAATTTGTTTAATTTTTTTTGTTACTCTTAACAACTGACATTTTTCTGGGTGGAAAGACATGCTCCAATTTGATTCCCATTTCTGTAATTCATCTAATTCTCTTTGTAAAATATCTGTGTCTTGTTTTGTTTTTATTGTTCTATATATTATGCAATCGTCTGCAAATAATCTGACTTTTGTTCCTGAACTAATGCAATTTGGTAAATCATTTATGTAAATTAAAAATAGTAGTGGACCCAAGACTGTTCCTTGAGGTACACCTGAGTTTACTGTTATTGGTGTTGATTTAGAGCCATTTATTATTACAGTTTGTTCTCTCCCTATCAGAAAATCTTTAATCCACTGATGCAGTGGACCGTTAATGCCGAAATATTTTAATTTTTTAAGCAAACTATGGTGGTGAACTTTGTCAAAAGCCTTGGAAAAATCTAGTAAGATAGCATCTATTTGTTCACTATTATCTAAACCTTTTGAGAAATCATCAATTAGTCCTATTAGTTGTGTTTCACATGATCTATATTTCCTAAAGCCATGTTGGTATGGGGTGAGGACATTATGTTTGTCTAAGTGGTTTATGATGTTGCTACATATTATGTGCTCTAGTATTTTACATGTGATGCTGGTAAGTGATACTGGTCTGTAGTTTCCTGGATCAGATTTTTCTCCTTTTTTAAATAGGGGGGTGACATTAGCTTCTTTCCAGTCCTTTGGTACTCTGCCCTGGTTAAGCGATGCCTGAAAGAGTATTTTGAACACTGGGGCTAGCTCATTGCTTAGTTCTTTGAGTAATCTAGCTGGAATACCATCAGGTCCAGACGCTTTATTTGGTTTGGTGTTGGCTAATAGTTTTTTAATTCCATTTTCTTGTACTACTAAATCTTCTATGTTGTCTACTTGGTTCAAATTAAGAAATATGTCTTTGTCTCCTGGGGCTGAGAATGCTGATGCAAAGTATTTGTTTAGGATGTTTGCTTTAGTTTCATTATCATTATGTATTATGTTATGTTCATCTTTTAATGGCGCTATGCCTGTTGTTTCCATTTTCTTAGACTTAATGTCAGTCAGCCATTGTGATGAAATCATTCCTATTGCAGTCAGCCATTGTCATGAAATCATTCCTATTGCAGTCAGTCATTGTCATGAAATCATTCCTATTGCAGTCAGTCATTGTCATGAAATCATTCCTATTGCAGTTAGTCATTGTCATGAAATCATTCCTATTGCAGTCAGCCATTGTCATGAAATCATTCTTATTGCAGTCAGCCATTGTCATGAAATCATTCCTATTGCAGTCAGCCATTGTCATGAAATCATTCCTATTGCAGTCAGCCATTGTCATGAAATCATTCATATTGCAGTCAGTCATTGTCATGAAATCATTCCTATTGCAGTCAGTCATTGTCATGAAATCATTCCTATTGCAGTCAGTCATTGTCATGAAATCATTCTTATTGCAGTCAGTCATTGTCATGAAATCATTCCTATTGCAGTCAGCCATTGTCATGAAATCATTCCTATTGCAGTCAGTCATTGTCATGAAATCATTCTTATTGCAGTCAGCCATTGTCATGAAATCATTCCTATTGCAGTCAGCCATTGTCATGAAATCATTCCTATTGCAGTCAGCCATTGTCATGAAATCATTCCTATTGCAGTCAGTCATTGTCATGAAATCATTCCTATTGCAGTCAGTCATTGTCATGAAATCATTCCTATTGCAGTCAGTCATTGTCATGAAATCATTCCTATTGCAGTCAGCCATTGTCATGAAATCATTCCTATTGCAGTCAGCCATTGTCATGAAATCATTCCTATTGCAGTCAGCCATTGTCATGAAATCATTCCTATTGCAGTCAGCCATTGTCATGAAATCATTCCTATTGCAGTCAGCCATTGTCATGAAATCATTCCTATTGTAGTCAGCCATTGTCATGAAATCATTCCTATTGCAGTCAGCCATTGTCATGAAATCATTCCTATTGCAGTCAGCCATTAAGGGGCAAACTGAGAATATTGAAGATTAAGAACTTACAAATTTCTTTTCAAATTCCACAATCAATACTTTTCGGCTATTTGTTGAAATTCATTTTCTGCTTCGGCAAGAATTTGAATTAGACACAATTAACATTGACACAATCAACATTGACACAATTAACATTGACACAATCAAAGTATGTTTATGTAATATTTGCAGGAGATCTCCCCATTTCACCATCTCAATTTTGTTTCTACTCACACAATCCAATGAAACCCACACCTAAACCACATTAAATCAATTACCATGACTTAACTCATTAATAATATTAACAGACTCAATTTTAAACAAATATAACAATCATTGTCAATTCGTTTAATTTTTTGGTCTGCTGATTTAATTTTTGTAACATATTTATTATGTGTCAATACTAAAAAAAAATGGAGGAAATAAAATAATTATTAGGCCAGAAAAATCTTGCTTTAGAAACTAAACAAATCTGTGTTGATGCTAATTCTATAAACAAAAGAACTAATAACCACCTGAAAGAATACAAACATTGGCAAACACAAACTTAAACTTCTTTTTTCACCTTGTTTTTACTCAACTTTCTACATATTAAACTCATTGGATATAAAAAAAAAATTGTTTTCGATGTTCCATTGTAATCTAAAGTTGAAAAATGTTTATAAATAATGTGTAGATCAATGGAATGAATGCTTAACATATTTGATTTGCATTACCAGCACATATATAGAGGACAGAGAGAAATGCAATAACTAGAACATTTTTTTTGTTATATAACACATCTACATTCCTTTTCATCTGTACATTGTTTTTTTTTTTTTATGACAGCTTTAACTATAGAGGAATAATTAAATCCTTTTTTACCATCAATAATGGGAAACACATATTCATAGGTCTGACATATTAATAACAAACACACATTCTGATGTCTGTCAGATATGATCTTATAGAGTAGTTTCTGATCGTAATATATATTAAACTTACACCGTCCCATTCTGACAGAGAGAGAAGAAACTGTAATGATAAATGGCTCCTAACCAGTAAAAACAGTAAACTCAAATGCCTCAAGGAAAAAGGCTGAGGACAACTTCTGTTTCTAATTTACATAGATGATCTACCTAACTGCATTAGTTTAGAAACTTGCAGACGATTGCATAATATATAGAACAAAAAAAGCAAGACAAGATACAGAAATTTTACAAAGAGAATGAGATGAATTACAGAAATGGGAATCAAATTGGAGCATGTCTTTCCACCCAGAAAAAGTTAAGTTATTAAGACTAACAAAAAACTAAAACAAATGAGAGGTTTGTAACATCATTAGTAAAATCAGAAATTTAATAAGTAAAGTAGCAATTATATAATGGCATGGAATGGGTTGCCTGAATCAACCAAGAAAAGCATGACTTAGCAGACTTTAAGTCTCTAATTAACACACATGACCAGATGAACATGTGGATACACATATTTCGTAATGGTGCTCTCATTTGAAGCAACATCTGTTATTTATAAGCTAAAACAAAGATATTTCCCTGGACTATAGTAGACTAACACACTATCTGCCGCTAGTTATAATAGTATAGATCTATTCCTAATGACTCATCAATTGTTTTCTGTTTGAACAGATTTACAGATAGCAAAACTAAAAAGAGTTATGAGGGTCGAGCAGCATTCCAGGTGTGGGTGAAACCAGGCTCCTACAAAGTCAGTCCGCAGGTTGATGAGGACAAAGCCCAGGTAGACCCCTACTTTAAAAACTCTGAGATTGACTGGGTGACTAAAGAAAGGGGCTCCACACTACTACAGGCTCTGTTGCTGCGGGTGGAATAAGTGTCATACATATCATGTCTCTTGTAATAAGTCAGAATGTATTGATGTGCTATGTTCTTAATGAGGTTATTTTTTTTAGTAGTTAGTATTTGATACTTTGAGAGAAAATGCTTTGCACTTATTTTTTTTTTAATTATAGCTTTTATATAGCGCTACTTTCATGCTTATAGCATGCTCAGAGCGCTTTGGTCCAATCTCATTTGTGGACCAGTGGGGGGGGGGGAGGGGGTATCTAGGAGTTGGTTTTCCGTGCTGCCTTTAGGCGCTCAGTAAACGCAACTCTGCCCGAGTCGGGTGTCGAACCTCGAGCCCCCTTCTAGGTAGCCAAGACAAGCCAAGTTCAAGCTCACTAAGCCTCTCGACCACGCTTCCTTATTTTGAGATGTCTCAACTTTGTCAGATAGAGCGGCTCAGTGAGTTCATTTTATGATAGGTATGTATCCTTCAAAGGTTATAACAAAATAATGTCACAAAAGAAACAAATTTAAAAAAAGAGGAACAATTTTTTGGTCTCATTTGTTCTTTTCTTCTTATTTCACATATATATATATATATATATATATATATATATATATATATATATATATATAGTGTCTTTTTAGTTTATTTCCTTCATGCATTTCCTTTACAATCAGATTTCTTGATAGTGGCAATGAATTTTGTCCTCTCTGTTAATGAATTTTCTTCCTAAGAAGAAACAATTTTCCCCGTGTAAATAAATAATAAATCATTCAATTTGAAAATAAAAGCAATATAAGAATGGCCCTTAGCATAGTTGAGGTCACATGATCAGAGGAAATTGAAAGTTGATATTCAATTTGTTGTTTACTTTTTGTGTTAATGTTCCAGTCGAACACAATCTATCATGTACAGTATTAAGAGTTGTTTTTTTTTATGAAGGACGAGAAGTCTGTACATAAAACATTGTAAGTTAGTAATGAAATTCTAACTTATAGTTCTAGCATTGATATTTAAAACTCTACAGAAATGTTGTTGAATTTAACAGTATGTTAGTCCCACTAAATATAAAGTACCATGGGATTAAATTTAAAAGGATTAAGTTGTTGTTTAGTTCAGAAGTATTTGCTGTTTATTAAGTTGGTGAAAATGTGTAGCATCTTGAGATTCAGGTAGTTTAAGTTTAGGCCAATGGCTATTTTGGTCAGCATGACCATGAAGCATTTTTATTTTTTAATTTCCCCCGTCAAATTTTAAGTAACAGATCAACTGAAAGGACTTAAGGACAGTATTCTGACTGTCAGTATTACATCTATATATTTTACTTCTATGCTTCAATTCCTGTTACAGTCTAGTTTGGTTTAATCTAATGATTATAAATATCAATTCCTGTTAGTTTGGTTTTAATCATGGCGATAACTTAATCAGAATCTCTTCTTTCAATGGCACTTTTTTTTATTGTGTTTACTATTGTGTGTATGTGTGTGTTTACATTGACATCTTCTCATTTGGCCCAGTACAGAATCAAGATATTTGTAGTTACATTGGTATTACAGTGGTGGTATTATGTGTCCATATTATTATAGCTTTTATATAGCGCTACTTTCATGCTTATAGCATGCTCAGAGCGCTTTGGTCCAATCTCATTTGTGGACCAGTGGGGGGGGGGGAGGGGGTATCTAGGAGTTGGTTTTCCATGCTGCCTATAGGCGCTCAGTAAATGCATCTCTGCCCGAGTCGGGTGTCGAACCTCGAGCCCCCTTGTAGGTAACCAAGGCAAGCCAAGTTCAAGTGCACTTAGCCTCTTGACCACGCTTCCCACCGTACCATGGGATTAAATTTTTATGCTAATGGCAGTCAAGTGATGATTTGACTTTTTTTTTGCTCCTCAATCTTTTTATGTTTGAAGAAAGATATGGTATATATAATAATAAGGCTTGTCTTCGAGTCCAAAGATCAGTGAGGAATGCAGTATTTCCAGTGGCTGCGCAGTCCCAAGTGTGACCTACACATTTTGCCACACCCAGGGCAAGCATAACCAATGTCTGCAGATGGTCGAGTTAGATTTTCTTTTCGCCATCTGGGTCTGCCCTCGGCAGCAGATTTTCTTTTGGTCTCAAATGTGTATCCCGCTGCTTTTGTAAGTGACCTCCAGCTGTCTCGTTCTGAGGCCGCATGCAACCAGATGCTCTCTTCTATGTCAGCTAAGGCAAGTTGGTATATATAAATAATGTTGAATTCATCAATGCCCTGTCTGAAAGAAAAGGTTATTAAAAAAAATGTTATCACCTAATTTTATCTTATAAATTACTAGTTGTCCCCACTATTAAAAAAATTACAATAATTATATAATTAAAGAGATGTGTGTGTGTGGTGGTTATAATTTTTTGTCGATTAAACAAATGAAAAAATTTGTTGGCCAATAATCAAATCAGGTGAAATTTTAACTAGAGTGCTTTTATTTTACTACAGAATAGTAATATTTAGATACTTTTATATTATTTTTGTATTGATTATATAAATATTTTAGTTGACACAGCGGTGAGAAGTGTGTCTTGAATATTCTCATATTGACATTGAAATATAATGTGATAAGTAATTTAAAATATACACTAAGCATTATTGCTCAAATATTTTAACTGATTGGGAAGCTAACCATGTACATCCATATTTAAATCTAGCACTTTTTGTATAAGCATATATTGATTCATTTAATCTGTCTTGTAAAAAGTTTGTACACTTTGTCTCCCTCACACATTCTCGGATCAAGTACCTATTGATTGGCATCGACAATACATGTAGCAATAAGAAAAATAAATTAAACAATTAGTCAATTTACTATTGATAATTAATTATTTTGTTTTTAACGAATAAGGGAAAATTTTCCTTCTTTATTCACAGATATGGCTAAATATTTAGGGTTTCGGATAATTGTACATGTTATATCTCCCATATCCATTCTCGGCTCAAGTTGAAACTTAAAACATTTATTGTACCTAACAAAACATCAATCAATTAAAAATTAGCCAATTAGTCCATATATTATTGGTAATTAATTTGTTTGATATCAAATAAGCATCTACATTATTGAGGGATAAATTGTAAGTGCAGAGTTTATTCCCTTAGATAAGCTTTGTATTTAACAAAAGGATTGTAAAAAAATATTTTGTTTGTTTTCTAAGTGCTTTGGATTTAAAGACATTGTTTTCAAATTATTTTATTTGCAAATTTTAATTTTTATATTCTTTTGATATTCAAGTGAACAACTTAAAAAACTTTATAATTTCAGTAACATTTCTTTGGTTGTTGACACCATTCGAAGCTGCATAAATATTTAATATCACTTCCATTTTCTTTGGCAAAAATGTAATCACAGGGTCTTGTCCTTGGGGGGTTGGAAAAATATTTGCTCCATTTCACTACTGCAGTTTTCCAACTGAGCTATTTCTGATGTTTAATAACAGTGCTAATGTTCGTGGTGTTGGGTGTAAGAGGATGACAATTGAAGCTGTCAAGGAAATGTTTGTTTTCTTTTTGGTTCATTGGAACACTAATACTAGGAATGTCTTGGAGTAGTTATCTCTCTTTGTAATATTTGAAGTTGTGTTTTGACAAGTGATAATTAATTACATTTTATGCTTGGTAATTTGAAAGAAAATGGGTATCGTCAGGAGATTAACATTTGGATGTTTTGTTCAGACATGAAGTCATGTATTACTTTAATGTTTTCACCTGATAACTCCTGAGTAGTATTTGGTGTTTTATTGACAAGTCATGATTTCAGGAGAGACGGTGTCATCTGATACACGTGATGACATACATGAAATGTCTGTAAACATAGTAAATGATGTTGACTTAGTTATTATTTTGTACATTTTGTTTTCTGTTGAGTTAGTTCTAATAGTGTACATATATTTATTTATTATTATTTTTTTTTTTTGCCATTTTGATTCTGAAATTTTATAGTGTTTTTTTTTTGTTTGTACATATTATGTGATGCTATGTTATTTATTTTGTGCCATTGTTTTTGTTGATTACACAGAGAGCATCTTCATTTCAAATGGAAACTGATCTCTTGATTAAAGAGAGTGTATGTTTAGTACTTCAAAAATATTTGGTTCACATTGAATTATTTATTTCAACCAACTGTAAATATTTCTCAAATGTACAAAAGTATTTAACAGAATAACAGAAAGTGTGTATGTGGTTTTAAACACAGTAAAAAGAAACGTTTGTTTTGTAATTTGGTATTGTAGGCTGAGAGAATTATAGATTTATTTACTTTGTGCAGGGAGATTGTATAGTCTAATTACACCTAGAGCTAGGGACTGAGCCAACATGATAAACATTAGTTCTTGTTGCCTGTAGTTTTCCCTTTTTTTTTGGATACTTCCTATCCAGAAACTTCTGCTCACAAACTCCAGGCAGAATGATTTTTTTACCTTATCTACCTGATTTAACCCTGATTCATGCTACATTTTTTTAAACACTGGCATATATAGCTGTTTAACCAAAAAGGTATCTTAAAACATTTCCTATTGGTTGCAAAAAAAAAAAAAAAAAAAGGATAAACTCAAGGCATGGAAGTTTCCTTAGTATTTTTCATAAGATACCATTCTTAACCATTGGTCACATCATGCATGAGTTTGTGTTTGCTTGTTTGCTTAGAAATGCATGGAAGTGGTGCCTGGTTTAGTTGGACATGTATGTTTAAGACTTATACAGTTTAGTGTATGTTGTAAAATCCTTTCTATTGTTTTGGTTGCTTTCATGATGTGAGTATTCAATTTCATAATGCTTTTTTTTTTTTTTTTTTTTTTAAATTAAGCTACTTAGTATAAACTTTTTCTTGATAAGCATTTGTATCTTTTTTTTTTTTTTTTATGAAATGATTTCTCTTGTTTGATACTTATCAATGTGACTTATCAATGTATCACCAAGAAAGTAAATAGATACTTGTACATTACCAGGTGATAAGTTTTAATTATTTTTTTTTTTTTTTTTTATGAAAACTTCATTAAGTGCAGAGAACTCTTGCCTGTGTATTGTTTTGAACACTGTTTCACTGTCATGGGAATAAACAATTGACCATGTTACTTTGCCTCTGAATTGTTTCTGGTTGTTTTTTGTCTTTATTTAGAACAAAAATGCAAACAAAAAAGGTAGCAAACATTAAAACCGTAATTTAGAAATACAAAAACTCAACTGAATGCATTGATCAAGAAGATATATGCACTTTTCTAATTCCATCTGCTTAGATTTGTCAGTAGAAGTGTACCGGCCACGTCATGGTTTCATCATAATCTATTCAGGTGACACAACCAAATTATCTTCACAACACATATATACAGGCCACGTCATGGTTTCATCATAATCTATTCAGGTGACACAACCAAACTGTCTTCACATCATGGTTTCATCATAATCTATTCAGGTGACATAACCAAGCTCTCTTCACAACACATATATACAGGCCACATGATGGTTTCATCATAATCTATTCAGGTGACACAACCAAACTCTCTTCACAACACATATATACAGGCCACATGATGGTTTCATCATAATCTATTCAGGTGACACAACCAAATTATCTTCACAACACATATATACAGGCCACGTCATGGTTTCATCATAATCTATTCAGGTGACACAACCAAACTGTCTTCACATCATGGTTTCATCATAATCTATTCAGGTGACATAACCAAGCTCTCTTCACAACACATATATACAGGCCACATGATGGTTTCATCATAATCTATTCAGGTGACACAACCAAACTCTCTTCACAACACATATATACAGGCCACATGATGGTTTCATCATAATCTATTCAGGTGACACAACCAAATTATCTTCACAACACATATATACAGGCCACGTCATGGTTTCATCATAATCTATTCAGGTGACACAACCAAACTGTCTTCACATCATGGTTTCATCATAATCTATTCAGGTGACATAACCAAGCTCTCTTCACAACACATATATACAGGCCACATGATGGTTTCATCATAATCTATTCAGGTGACACAACCAAACTCTCTTCACAACACATATATACAGGCCACATGATGGTTTCATCATAATCTATTCAGGTGACACAACCAAATTATCTTCACAACACATATATACAGGCCACGTCATGGTTTCATCATAATCTATTCAGGTGACACAACCAAACTGTCTTCACATCATGGTTTCATCATAATCTATTCAGGTGACATAACCAAGCTCTCTTCACAACACATATATACAGGCCACATGATGGTTTCATCATAATCTATTCAGGTGACACGACCAAACTGTCTTCACAACACATATAGTTACAACGGAAACACGTACATGCATCGAACAGACTGCCTGAATCACCCAGGCAAGCCAAGGACTTACTAGATATTGTCTCAAATTAACATGCGCAGGGAAACGCGTAGGAAGTAATCTATTTTATTTGATTGCTCAACCATTTGTAAGCCTCCATGCACTTAAGGTTCCGTACTGGGATTAATCCCTCACAGTACGGTCCATGTATCTGGCAGTGTTCTGTAGGGTTCGCTTGTCTCCGTACAAGGCGAGAACCCCGCATGCACCAGTTCAGTTTCAAGACTAGTCGTATCTTTGTGTTTCTGGAAAGTTCTCAAACGTCCAAAACAGAAAAGACGAGTGGTGGCACCTAGACAGAAAAGGCCAAGCAATCTTGACACAACTCCACAATAGATCTAGGCACTGGCTAGACAAGTTGGCTCGATGGGTGATAATCAATGCGTCACTCATTTCTTGGGGACAAAGAAAAATAGGTCACACTGTATACGAAAGTTGTTTAAGGAATTTCATGATCACAATAAATCTTGCAATTAGAGCAGCAGACGAACCTATTTAGAAAGTCTGAAAGCAAACTAGATTATATAGATCTTCACTTGTTGAAGTAAGTTAAATACTGTCAGGCTATTACATACACAAACTGTACTAGGTCTCTAGAAAGAAAAAATGTTCAAATAGTTTTTATTTCCGGCATAGAATAAAGCAAACTCCTGTAATTAGATTTACCAAACCAAGGGCGTAACCTGGGGGGGGGGGAACCCCAATGGACTTTAATGACTTATTTTTTATTTGATTTTCACTTGTTGAAGTAAGTTAAATACTGTCAGGCAATTACATACACAAACTGTACTAGGTCTCTAGAAAGAAAAAATGTTCAAATAGTTTTTATTTCCTGCATAGAATAAAGCAAACTCCTGTAATTAGATTTACCAAACCATGGGCGTAACCTGGGGGGGGGGGAACCCCAATGGATTTAATGACTTATTTTTTATTTGATTTTGCTTATTTTAGATGAGATTTTAATGTTAAACCATCATTTGCCCCAGCGCAGCCTAAAGGGCTTTGAGTTTAATTTCTCCTTGCTGGGGTTTTGAGGTTATAGCCCCCTTCTTCTATAAAACAAAAAATAATACAAACGATGGTCACCAAATTCCATGAGCGTAGCCAGAGGGAGATTTTGAGTTTCAAACACCTCTCTGAATTTTTTAAAATGATAAAACCCCCTCTTTAATAGGACTAAAGCATACAACAGTCTTCCGATACTATGAGCGTAGCCAATAGTTTTTTTGTGTGTGTTTAAATACCCGCTACAAAAGGCTTTAAGTTAACACCGCCTCCTGAGGGTTTTGAGTTTAAAACACCTTCAGCGGGGTTTGAATCTAAAAACCACCTCTTCTATATAAAATTAATGCAAACTACACACACAAAATTCAATAGGCGTAGCCAAGAGTTTAACCCCATCCCGAGGGCTTTAAGTTTATCCCCACCCCTTCCAGATGATTTTGAGTTTAAACCCCCCACAGATAGCTTTGAGGTTAAAAAAAACATCTTCAATATAATTCTATAGCAAACTAAATTCAATGAGCGTAGCTAAGGGGGTTTTGAGTTTGTTAAAAAAAAAAAAAAAACCTACAGAGATTTTTTAGTTTAAAACTCCCAAACAGATGTTTTTTTTTTTACGATAAAACTTACCTTTTTTGAGATAAAATCTAAAGTAAACTACAGTCATCGAATTCCATGTGTCTAGCAAAGAGGGGTTACAAATTGGTACCAGTCGCTGGGCTCCATTAATAAAGTACAGTGAATAGCGGATTTGGTTTTTGAACTAAATATTTTATTATAATGCAATGTAGATACCTTAGAATATGTTGTTGTTTTTTTTGGGGGGGGCGGTTAAATACCAGAAATAGTGCTTGGCAGCGGGGCTCCGCCCCGAACCCCGCTGGGGGATCTCACAGCACTGATTAAATTGAAAGACAAAAAACATTCTCGAATGATATTTAATATTGCATCTATGTATTTATTTAATAGTTTTAATAGGTAATAATAGAAAGAGTATTAGCTTATGAAAAACATTAATAAAAAATAATAATGATAAGTCACATCATTTGAAAGGCGATTTGCTTTACAATTTTTGTGTATTTTCATAGAGCTATTCAAACAAAAATATTTCAGTTATTTGAGTGAACACATTTATGTTGGTAGTAATTGAAGATTCTCAAAACGTTTAAATGTTGAATCGATCTTTTATTGAACATTGGACATTTTGTTCCCCTTGCCTTATTTATTTAAAAAAAAATTGATAAATCCCTACACGTTCACCCCCTGCCCCCCAACCCAAAAACAAAATTCGAACTACTTACGTGTGTGACGTGAGAAATCCCTCCGCGAGTTGGCACACAATTCAAAGAGAAATTTAGAAAATTGTACGTAAATTCAAAAACAACCCCCCCCCCAATAATAACGTAATAACATGCTTGACAGTTTTCAACTCTAATCAGACACATTAAAAAAAATTAACTCAAATTCTTTCTCTCTTATCTAGCTGCCGTTTGGTCGACAACGTTCAATGTTATGTCGTCTTTTTAATTTCATAATGTTTGGTCTGCATCGTAATCCAAGAAAATTATGGCCTATTTCTGGCAATTCTGAGAAAATTCTAAATAATTATATGCCAACAGTTCAGCGGAATTCTAATAAATGTTAACACTGCACTAGTCACAACTTTGAATGGGGTTGCACTTTTTAGAAGGCTGCGTCATTTTTGTAGAGTGAACTTAATGTGATGGCATCTATTGCAATGTAAGCAGACATCTACATGAATGATATTTGAACTGATAACTTGATCTACACCTGTCATCTCATCTCTGCCTGTGTTCCCTTCTGGGGCATAGGTCACCAACCAGGTTCCTCCAGGCATCTCGGTTCTGGGCGAGTCTCTCCAACTGTCCCCACGTTTTGCCCATCTGCTTCCAAATCGCGGCGCCATGTATTCCTGAGCCGGTCACTTCTACACCTGTACGCTCCAAAAAAAAAAATTTGCACCAATCTCAATTACAGCAATTTTTAAAAAAAGATTTTTTTAAAAAGTATTTTATTAACAATCTCTCTCTCTCTCTCTCTCTCTCTCTCTCTCTCTCTCTCTCTCTCTCTCTCTCTCTCTCTCTCTCTCTCTCTCTCTCTCAACGAATCTTTGACAACATCAAAACCCAAAGGGGGACCCCTTTTACATAGTCAAAACTTGCCCAAGTACCGTTAAGTGAAGAGCTACATAAATGATTAGTATAAAATGAATTCGTTAAAGAATAGTAAGTAATAGACATATAAACAGCATTGAATAATAGATAATAGACCCCGTTTATTGCGTAAGCACAAGCAGTGTTGCACTGACTACGAATACATAAATAGCATACAAGGCCTCTACCAATATGTTACAAAGATCGAATCAGTTTTATATTTGAACGTTACAAAATCTCGAGTACAAAAAAATGTTTAAGCTAAAAAAAAATCAAACATCACAATTTGTTTTCACTATGTAGGTCTACTTTTGTTTATTTCTCCAACCAGTATTGTTTTTCAATTAAAACAACTAGATTTAATTTCATTTTTTAAATGTCAGTGTCAGATTAATAATTTTAATTTCCTTATTCTTGTTCACAATTTTGTTAGAAAAAAAAAATAAAAAAAAAAGAAGAAAG
Source organism: Biomphalaria sudanica (assembly GCA_036873155.1). NCBI lineage: Eukaryota > Metazoa > Mollusca > Gastropoda > Planorbidae > Biomphalaria > Biomphalaria sudanica. The sequence continues at coordinate 5,004,470 of JAZGLO010006651.1, read as the reverse complement.
AACAACGAAGTGAAAATGTATAAATAGAAATAAATATATATCAAGAGTATATATATATAAGTCGTACACGTATATATATATATAGAGAAATAGACAGACAGACAGACAGACGGACAGACAGACGGACGGACGGACAGACAGACAGACAGACAGATAGATAGATAGATAGATAGATAGATAGATAGATAGATAGATAGATAGATAGATAGATTTTTTAGTCAAATGATTGATTAATTGACTGACTGACTGACTTGCATTTTATTATATTTCCCTTTTTATATATATTTTTTTCTTCTAAGTAGAAACTCATCACTCTAGTTTGAAAGTAGTAACTAATCGATCATCTCTGGTCTGTACGATGGCCACCAGTGACAGCCCTTATTTCATGGGTTTCCTAGACACATCCTCGCTTAAGGAAGTTCTCCTTTTCAAAATCTTGAAATGTTACATCAATCCGATTTTCTCTCTTCTTGGTTTAGCGACCAACGGGCTAAGCGTGGTGATGATTTGCCACAGCGGCTTGAACAGACCGTCCAACATTCTTCTCTTTAGCTTGGTGGTCTCTGACAGTATGTCTATGCTGCAGACCATTAACATCCCGCAAGTGTTGACTTACTTTGACCCTCAGAAGAGTTATCCGATGCTGAACGGATGGCAGTACAGCTACGGAACGTCCTACTTTCTGTACTGTTTGCGCTGTTCGATAGAGTTCGTTTCCTGCTGGGGCTGCTACGTCAACTCGTCTATTCCTGTCATCATAACATCTGAACGCCTTTGCGCTATTTTCTGGCCATTGAAGTTCAACAAAATTTTCACCAATCGATTTGCGGTCATCGGCGTCGCCTTTTGCTTTGTTTTTTGGTTCCCAATCAACGTGTACGACCAGGCCATGTTCACGTTTCAGTTCTTCAACGTATCCGAGAGCGTCTCCATGGGCGTTTTCGCGACCTCAGAGTACCTCAGACAGAACCTCGAAGTGTATACGCTGATGATGTCCTATGTGTTTGAGGCGATCTCAGTTTGGGTGCCCCTCTCGCTGGTCAGCGTAGGGTGCCTGGTCATCGGGATTAAAATTAAAATGACGATGTCCCACCGCAGGGCGCTCACGGCGTCTAGGGCGTACACAAGATGGTCTCCGAAGACGACGCGAACCCTACTCGCCACCTGCCTGTTTTTTTCTGTCACTCGTATTGCCTACTCCATTATTGTCTACGCCTTTGAGCTGGATTTCGTCCACATGAATGAAAATTTCATTTATTATGAGGTGATTAACTTTATATATATGATCAACAACTCCGCCAACTTCTTTGTCTATGTGATGTTTAGCAATAAATTTAGGGTGATCTTCATTGACATATTTAGGAAAAAAATGTAGGAAACTAAGCTTTAAATAATATCACTTATCGCAATGTATTGGAGATTTTCATACATGGCGTAAAAACCTATAAATAGTAAAAGCTTTTTGGTGTATCCGGTGTACAAAGTAAAGTAAGCGTTGATAAATTATGTGTTGTTGTTTTTTAAGTTTATGATAATTGTTGTGTACTTTTGGTGAAATTCGCATAATTATTCATTGGCGAAGACAATGCAATAATCAAATTTAAGAAAAAGCCATTTAGTCAGTTAATTACTAGATGACTGTTTGTGTTTCTTTGATACCAACAATGGAAATTAATCCTTTTGTATACACAGATATGGCTGAGGTTTTCTCCTGCACCCATTCCTGGTTCAAGCTGAAACTTTAAACAATTATTCATTGTACCTATTGTACCTAATAAAATACGAATCGATCAGAAAACTAACCAATTAGTCAATTAATGATTGGTAATTAATTATTTTGTTCGTTTTCGAAACAAGGAAAATAGATTTTAGGTCATTGAGAGCTATTGTTGTAAGCATGGACATCTTTCCCTTAGACTAGTTTGTTGTTTTAAATAGTAGTTTTAGAATTGGCTTTTTTTTTTTTTTTAATCTTTTTCCGTTTGTAGCATAAAATATTTCCAACATGGAGAAAGCATTAGACTTTCATTCTATGATTTAAAACTCATTTAAAATCAAACGGGCAACTAACTAGCGGTAATAAGGAGATTAGATACGGAGATCAACTGCTAAGCATTGTGATGTAAAATCGTATTTCGTTTGTAACAGTTAAGTTTTATCAAGCGTTCTTGACATTGTTTAGTTTATCATAAAAATCTACAAGTCAAACCACTAAGACAACTTAAAAATGCTTTTTTTCCCCATTACTTCAAATTGTATTTGAAATTACTAATCGTAGAGTGAAGCTTTAAAGGTAAGAACAATCCTTCTTCTTTTTTTTTTTATATATCTACCCGTAGAGGCAGGGTCGATCTTCAGTGGATGAAGACTAAAAAATGAAAATATTCTAATCAATGCTTACCTCATTTTCTTCTTTTATTTTATCTTTAGGTTGCATCTATTTTTAAAGATTGTTCTATGAAGCATACAGTATTCGATACTGAAGGCCTCTACACCTTGGGATGTATAGGGGAGATGGTGTTAAAGGTCATCTGTTTCTGTGGCCCACGGTTAACGAGCAACCGCTTTCCCTAACTAAAGTCAGATGCCCATTAGAGTTGGGTAGACTCAGGGGCGCCCTAAAAATCACTAAATTCAAAATCACAATCTTTACCGTGATTCGAACCCAGGACCCCAGGTTCGGAAGCCAAGCGCCTAACCACTCAGCCACCACGCCCCCAGATATATATTCGGGGCCACCAAATTCACTTTGCCTCCGATTATCCAAGCCGGCCCTGGTTGGTCCTATAGTCTTGCAGTTTCTCGTATAGCAAACTCTTCTTAGTACTTAAGGTTGTTGTCTTCTTTCTTAAACTCTCCTAGCAATCCTTTAGTTTTAAATCTAACGTGATCAATATAAGAGACAGTTAAGTATTCCAAATATGTGACCAACTTCATTATTATATATATGTATACTAGCTGGATAGGACTCGCGCCAGTGGGCTTTAGTTTGGTATTGCTGATATATAGGATTGAATTTAGATCTAGATCTATGTCAATCATGGCGAATGTTACTTTCACATTTGTTTACATATTTTGCCATGAAAATGAAAAACAATGTGAAAATTTGTATACCCGTTTAGCCGAATATTGATTACTAATATAAAAATACTTTGAAAACGGGATGACCCGATTTGTTAAAAATTTAGATAAATTAGTTATATTTTTTGGGGCCTTTCGGTTGTGGGAGGGCCATTAAACATACACTACAATCTCCGCCATGATCAAATGAGCATTTACGCCAAGTTTTATCTAGATTGGTCAACCGACTTTGATTTCTATGCGGGACAAACTTACAAACATAGTCAGCGATTTTAAAATTTTAACCCATGAAGAAGAAAGTTTTGAAATCTTCATTGAAAATATCAGCTTCAGTTTTCTAGCCATTATTACAAGATAAATCCATTCCATTTGGCAGAATTTAAGTCATTGGTTAATATGCATGACTAAATGCATGACGCGTAGGACGTAATCATCTTCTTTTTTGAAGTAACGTCTATATTATATAAGATAAGAAGAAGATTTAATCAACTTTCAATATGACTATCCTATTATTTTTTCTAGCAATAACAAATGACAGTAGCCTCCCCTTAAGATAGTCCACAGAGGACTTTTTATCACGAGGCCCATATAACGCTTCTCGGTCTTTACATGTGGTCTGGTTAAAACCGTTCAGGAGCACAGATGAATGGGAAATAGGGAAGAAAAGCGGGGCTCCCAGGTAAGATGCCTAATGGGGTCGACTTTGTTGCACTTACGATTGTTACACTCGTCAAACGAGTCACTTTCCCATGACCGAGCTGTGTTGGGCAGACATATACGCTTTCTACATTGTTTTAGCTCCTAGAGTTTAAGGATTACAGCTCTCGAGAAAAAAGTGGTTTTACAAATTTGCATATGCTATGCTCGGAAACGTCTCGGACTGAAAGATTGCTTTTATCCAGTTCAGCCTTATCATTGACCTGGACTCTCAAGAGACCTTGTCTAGACTAATCAATAATGATATTTTGATGATGTGGGAGATGCGCATCAGTTACTCTTTCTGGCTTGCAACAACAATCTTCTAAGTAAGTTATAGGGTCCTGGAGATGTCACATCTGTTGTCATGCTCTGTACATGCTAGGGTAGTCTAAAGCTTAAATCATTTACAGACTTTTTTTAAAACACATATTTAGTAGGCTACATGTTATATATGTAATACTAATCTCTTTTCAATAATGTTATGTTTAACACAAATTCTTGAACACGCAAGTGGGGGCCCGGAAGATTTTCAAATTTGGACCCCCCTCATCCCACCTTAGCTACGCTACTGGTAAAAACATTCATCTTCAGAACACAGTGTCTTGCCATGGCAGAAAGAAGCTCAGAACATGAGCCTTGAGTAAAAAAACAAAGAGAAAAAAAGCGTCATATAAATAATAAATGAACATAAACAAAATAATTTAAAACTTGCCAACAATTCTTCATATTTCCATGGGGGGAAAATGCAAAAGAAGTTATCGTTTTATAAAATATGTTTATATAACAAAATGGCAGCCGTTGTCATATCAACACAATTTTTAACACTTTCTAGACATAAGATCTGTCTATAATAGCATTAAATTTTAAGCATATACAATTCAAAGTGAATCCCAGGCCTTTATTCCCTATTCGCAGAGTTTCATAATTTTGTTTACAAAGCTAATATTAACTCATATCGTCTGTCTGTCTGTCGATCGGGTAAAAAAAAAAAGACATATTCTATATACATATTTTTGGTTAGTTTCAGTCTCAGTAAATGCTCTGTGAATGCAGTCTCGAATTTTTCTCCTGATTTTCTCTTTCTGTTAATACAAAGTAGACTGTAGATAAGTGCAGATGTCTTCTGTTCAAACCCATTGAAAGAATATGCGATCCTATTAAATACGTTTGTTTCTAGGCATTATTAACCCAGCCTCGACTAGTAAATGAGGTCATCTCTAGATTTGATATAAATGAGCTCATTTTTAGATATATAAATGAGGTCATTTCTAGAATTGATATAAATGAGGTAGTTTCTAGACTGGTTAATCCTAACAACGACTTAAGTGAAAAAGATATTTTCTATATTTAACTACTATTACCTCGCCTAGTAAATGAAGTAGTTTCTAGACTTTACTATCCATGCCTACCCTATTAATAAATGAGGTAATTTCTTAGATCTTATTACATCAGCCACAATAAGGATACCACATTTGGGGATTATTTGTACCAAGTTGGTTGGAATGGATTTCTTAGTGTTATAATTTATTTAATTTTTTTTACAAGCAAGTTTGTAGAGCACACTCTGTACACCCTAGACCAATACAACATTACAGAACGTTCTCAACTCATGTGGAAGAGGTAAATGTATTAGAATAATCCTCTGACGAAACAACTCAACTCAAATCTTGAACTCGGGTAAATCGATTCATTAGATTAGACAAGTTCCATAGAGTTCTATTAACTAACTAATAATAACTTCAACTAATGGGACATCTAATTGACACTTTCACCTCAAGGAAGGAATTTCACAGAGAAAAAAAATATGTCAATACGTGGTTTTTGTTGTTTTTTTTTAACGCCAGAGGCTAACCAACATTGTGGACAAACTATAAATGTTAGCTTCCAATTTTATCTGAAAACAAAAACATTGAAGCTGTCTATAATAAAGGACAAACTCATTAATCAAGGCTCTTGTTCTGAGCTTCTTTCTGCCATGACAAGACTCTGTGTTCAAAAGATGCATTACTACTAATCTTAAGTTCAGTTTAAAGAAAACAAAAAGTCTTTACCCTGATATTTAAAACTATTCTAGAAAAGGTAAAAAAAAAATAGTGCCATGTTTAAAGAAGCATATGACAAATTCTTACAAGCTCAAGAGATATAGTGAAGCCGTTAAAGATTTACATCTATGAGGGATAACTACAGATAGCTTTGCGCATTAGTGTATTCAGAACATGTTTTTTTTTTTAAATAATTTATGTATTTTAAAAGTTTTACAATAATTTGTTCAAGGAAAAAGCTTTTTCGCCTGTAGTAATAATTTTTTTTTTTTTTTTGGCAAATGATCTTTAATTATCGCGTCCTTTGTACTGTGCACATTGTTTCACAATCTTTCCCTATTTTACATCTCTGTATTTTGTTACATTTTGTTACATTTAGAATAGAAAAATTGTAAGTCAATGAGTCAACTTCTAAATTATATAATGCTGCCGTTCGACATTTTTTCTTCAAAATATTTTAGATAATATTTTTTAACCTAACTTTATATATATATATATATATATATATAATGTTACAATTCTCTATCAACCCTTGATAAAACATTGTGGCTAAGTCAAGAGGCAGACAACTTGGACTCTTAATATAACGAGGCACTTTAATGAGTGTAATAAATAATAATAAGGCTTGTCTTCGAGTCCAAAGATCAGTGAGGAATGCAGTATTTCCGGTGGCTGTGCAGCCCCAACTGTGACCGTCATTGTAACTAGTCATTTGTGGACCAATGACTGTATTGCCTCCAGCCTGCGCAGAGTATTTTTAAAGTGATAATTGGCTCGCGCAAACCAATACAATCTCTTTAAACTAAATGTAGTTCACAGTAGCACAGAAGTCTGAGACTGCTGTGAACTACAGATAGCCGTAGGTGTTATATCGGAGTTTCCGTCTCCTAGACTGGCTGCCGACCAAAGCTATAGAGCCCAGTCTGCCCAATGGTCGAATTGCTGGTTTGGTTTTTCATCTTGTAAACACCTTACAAATGGGCAGGAGTCAATGTCTGAATATAACAGCTATAGACAACTTGTAAAAATGAATGTCGTTCTTGCCTCAACCTTCTTGTTCCTCTCTCAGTCCGACTGACCTGACCCAACCCTTTTTAAACAACAACACCTAGTTCATAGTCAGATAACCAAAACACCGTTGACCTACACGGGGAATGTTTACATTAGTCCTTTTTAAGTACACAGGACTGTGTCGCATCTGTCGGTTGATTATATATTAATATATATAAATAAAATATATATTATACATGTTAAAATATGACTTCTACAAGTTTTGTACAGTATTTTATAATTCTGTACAAACTTTTGTTTATATTTTTCAAGAGCTAAAATTAATAAGATAAATTTGGATAAATTCAATATTGCAGTCTAGGTCAATTAAATGTCATAGTTTAGATTAGTGTTTCCCAAACTGTGTTCCATTGGACCCCACGACGACCTGCTAACTACTGTCAAAAAAAATGCTAGCTTAAACTCTATGGCAATATAGCAAAGTTATCAGGGCTCGCAAAAATCTTCCTTCAAGGAATAATACCAGGAAAAAGAATAAGAGGCAGACAGAGAAAGCTATGTGAAGACTGCATAAAAGAATGGACAGGCTAGTTATTGAAATTCCATCCAAGGCAAAAGACAGAAAAGACGGTCGACAGATCTTGTGTGGTGCCCCAACGGTTCAACAAACTAAGGGATAGGTCAGGGGATGTGAGAAAAAATACCGTAGTTTTAAAAGAAACCAAAAGAGTTCAAAATTCTATGAATTAATTCTTGTTGCTTTAGGTTAGCGTTGGTTGGACAGCACTTTCTGGAGTGTGGTTCTCAAGGGAAATAAATCTATGAATTAATTCTTGTTGCTTTAGGTTAGCGTTGGTTGGACAGCACTTTCTGGAGTGTGGCTCTCAAGGGAAATAAATCTGGTCACACTTATTATGGATGACACTCTTGTTTAATCACTTTCTCATACTCTGGAATGCAAATTAGTTGCCCGTTTTAACTTAAAAAACATATTCATGCACTAAGAAACCAATTATTTCATCAGATCGTGCACATTTGAGTAAAGTAATAACAATGGGCATAAACACCCGAGCAATTCACATTACTATTATATTTGTTCGACCAATATCAATATTGTCTCATTTCTTTGTGAAATACATTTTTAATGCGCTTGATAAAAAACCACTTTTATGAAAAACGATAAGAGTTGTGTACTAATCAAGTGTTTCTCATACTATGGAACGACCTTCTGGCAAAGGGGCGCGAATGCGAACTGTACATATGTCTTTAACTTAAGAAACAGAAAATACTGTATTTTAGCTTTGTAGAGTTATAAATCTATATTTAAGTATTTGAAGTAAAAAAAACAACAAAAAAAAAACACTATATTTCCAAAGTTAAAAATCAGTGGCGTAGCTAGGAATTAACCATCATTTGGGGGCTCCGTGGGCTTGATCTCTTTTGGGAGCCCTGCATTTTGCGTAATATTTAACATTTAATGTAAAAAAAAATCATTTGCGGCCCCCTTCAAGTGAGGCCCGGGGTATTTTCAAATTTTCCTAGCTACGCCTCTGTTTTAAATGCTTCTTTTAAAAAACAAAGCTTATTTAAAGTTAGTTTGGATCCGTCATGTCATTCAATTTGTAATAGATCTAGAAAAACAATACTAAATCTGTGCGAGTTGAAATATTTTTTACCAAATTGTTTGTTCGTTTAGTACGATTTTATGCTTTTAGTTTCTCAATACGCTATGATCTTATCACTGGTCTGGACCAGTTGGAGATTTGAGGGTGGGGGGGGGGAGGAGAAAAAAAGAGGCTGCTGGGTAAATATTACCGTGATCGCTTTTTAATTAAATGCATTTATTATTTTTAAAAAGTTTAAACGACCTGGATTCAAACTCGAGTGCTCTAGACTCCTCATACTTATATAATAATTCCTGTTCCAGTTATATATTCTTAGTTTCAAACTTTAAAGCAAAGTTTAAGAGGACTAATTCAACTCATAGCACCACATCAGTCAAATACAATTTATTTCCCTTGTTCAATACCAAACACAATAATCAATTACCAAAAGTTTTTTAACTAATTGCTTTTTAAAAATTGATTCTTGTGTTGGTAACTAAAAGAAATAATTGTGCGAAATTTCAGCTCGATCTGAGATTTGGTGTGTGAGAAATAACGTGTCCAAACTTTTTACCAGACAGACAGACAGACAGACGGACAGAGTAAGTTGATATAAGCTTTGTAACTAGCTGAAGAACTATTTTGTAAGCCGTAGTATTGTAGTTGAGTTTGTAATTCTATAAGCTATGTTCCGCTACTAACTAGTACTTAATGACGCATTGGTTGCTACCAATAATATAGCTACTTGGTTTTAAAACTAAGAATTGTATTTCACTGTTATATACTGTGCCATACTTTGATGATATCGGTAGTTTCTTATTACCATCAATTATATTGTTGAAAACAATTATTTTTAATAGATCTATATTAAATGTTCTTTCAATTCCATAGTTACATTTTTATAGTAGATGTAACCCATTGTCACGAGTCGAGTCTGTGACCTATTTCGACCAGTTTCTAGAACCTCGAGGTCAACCAGTGCAGGTGTCCAGCGTAAACAAGTTAATTTTAGATGTCCAATCGAAGAAAGAGGTTAAGGGGAAAAAATAGCACACGTCAGCTTCTAGAAGGTCAAAGTTACTAAAATAATTATCGGAGAAGGTTCCAGGATTCTGGAATATACGATCAAAGAAAGTATAAATTAAGGGAAAGTGAGTCAGACGGGGTCCTCGCATAGTAGTAGTTCTTGTAGAGCGTTGGTCCTCGCATAGTAGTAGTTCTTGTAGAGCGTTGGTCCTCGCATAGTAGTAGTTCTTGTAGAGCGTTGGTCCTCTCTCAGTAATGAGTTATATGTTATTAGCGGATCCATTAAGTAAAGTTTTAGCAGTTGAAGTTGAAGTTATACTAAGAGAAGTTTTATGTAACATTTAAGTTTTATTTATGAAGTATCAAGTCAAGTTGTAATTGAATTAAGAAGTTAATTTTGATGTGAAAGTTTGAAGAAGTTATTAAAGAAGTTTTGAAGAAAATACAGAGAGATGTTTCTTTCTTCATTTCATTGATATGTCAAGTATTGAGAATATAATCCCTGGCAAATGTGCTCGTCACATATATTGGCACCTCCGGCAAGAGCATCGAAGAGTAAAGGCGTCACATATATTGGCACCTCCTGACGAAAAAAGGCATCTATAAATAAAGACAACGACGAAGTCAAGCATCACATATTACATTTTCAAAGAGGAAAGTCGACACATTCTAGCAAGTTCTACGAATTTTCATAAAGCCTCTAACGAGTGATTTATAGCCTCTCTGAACGACAAAGCCCAAATAAAGCCTTATAAGAAAAGCCTCTTGCAGAATACTTCAACAAGACGGCAATCTTTGAAACGAAACTTTGTAATGAAACGTGAAAGATCATCTGTTTTAAGGTCAGTACCTTACATTTTATATTTACTAAGCTGTGAAAGCTATATTTACCAAGCTGTAAAAGCTATATTTCCTAAAGCTGTGAAAGCTATATCTATTAAGCTGAGAAGGCAACGTTACTAAAGCTAGAGTACACTGGTTTGTTTACATACACTGACCACTTACACATTCCTCAAGAGGAGACACCGATCGATAATTAACTAGGTCAGCCCTCTCTCACTTTTTACCTGTCCACCTACATTTCTGCTATCTCTAATCTCATACTATGGCGTCTCAAGCAGACTTATTCAAAGTATATTTCAAATTAGCCAAGGACATTGGTATTCCACAAGAACATCAGTGGGAATGGTGTGAAAAACAAATTAAAGAAGAAGAAAGAAAACGTAAAGAAGAAAGAGAGGCAGAAGAAAGAAAACTTGAAAGAGAAGAAAAAAGAAGACAAGAAGAAAAAGAGGAAGAAAAACAAAGAATTTTAAGAGAAGACAAAATAAGACAAGAGGAAAGAGAGGCAGAAGAAAGGAAACGTAAAGAGGACAGAGAGGCAGAAGAAAGGAAACGTAAAGAGGACAGAGAGGCAGAAGAAAAAAGATTAGAAGTGGAAAAATTCAGACTTCAACTTCAGGAAGAGGAATTAAAATTAAAAAAAGAAAAAACAGAGGTTCAATCGACCTTACCTACTAGCAATGCTTTTGACAAGTATAAACCTTTATCTAAAATATTACCTTTTCAAGAAAATAAAGATAATATAGATTCGTATTTGATGCGGTTTGAGGAGTTAGCGAAAGCATCAGGCTTACCAGAAGAACAATATGCACACCATCTCTTGATATTATTACAGGGAAAAGCATTAGATGTATGTGCACAAATACCATCTCATGAACAGCGTACTTATAAAGAAATAAAAGAAGCTTTACTAAGACAGTTTGGAGCTACGCAGAATGCTTATCGCAAGAAATTTTTTTTCGAAAGACCAAGGCAGGAAGATGATCCACAGTTGTTTGTCTCTGATATGGTAATGTGGTTTGATAGGTGGATATCTTTAGCTAATATTGATAGAACGTATGAAGCATTAAGAGACCACATATTAATTGATACCATTACTCACGCATATGCAGAAGATATTCGATCCTTCATAATTGAGAGAAATCCTAAAGATCTACAGACCCTGACAACAATAATACGTCAATATAAAACTGCTTATCCAAGTAAGCAAATCAGATCAGCAACTGATGAAAACTTTATTTGCTTTTCAAGAGACAACAGAGCATTGCCATCTTTTCAGACCGACAAAACTTTAATATGTTATAAATGCAATACTAGAGGTCATTTCGCTTCACAGTGTAGAGTGAAGGTCATAGAGTGCAGTTTTTGTCACATGAAAGGACATTTAGCAAAGGATTGCAGAAAGAGACATAATAGTATCAGTGACAGATCTAATGACCAGGCATATTCGCAAAACAGACCATTAAATGTTAAGAATTCAACATATGGAAATAGGAAACAGGTTTTTACAAAAAACTCGAAGGCACATCACTCAACAATGACTGTTATCACCAAATCACAAGGACTTCAGTTTTATCCTGGATTAGTCGGTTCTCAAAGAGTACAGGTGTTACGAGACACAGGTAGCACTTCCGTTGTTATACGGGCAAATTTTGTGAGATCAAATCAATATACAGGCAATGAAATCGAAGCCACTGCTTTCAACGGTACCGTAAGTAAATTACCAGAAGCTTTGATACATATTACGACTCCATTTTTCAGTGGACATGTAGAAGCTTTAGTAGCTCAAAATCTACCTGTTGATCTCATAGTTGGTAATATACAGGGAGTGCGTGACTGTACTACACAAGATCTTATTGAATGGAACAATACAATAAAAATGAGTCAAGACTGCAATGTAGTAGTCACAAGGTCAATGCAAAAAGAAAAGGAAAGACTTGAAACTAAACATATTGAACACAAGAATTCTGATAAAGTTGTTCAAGAAAATGGAAATGGTAAGCAGGCAGACCAGTTGCATCTACAGACAAATGAACTTGAAAAATTTCATACTGAAGAATTTAAAGTTGACCAGAAAAATGATGAAACGTTATTTAAAATGTTCAAAAAGGCTCAATCAAACATCAATCAGCAGGAAAATAATGATCCTTATTTTAAAGAAGGAATACTTATGAAGAAAAGTCAATACAAAAATAAAACTGTTGAGCAAATTGTAGTTCCAAAAGTATACAGAAAGACCATTATTAATACAAGCCACGATGTACCGTTCGCTGGACATATGGGAGTTACCAAGACCAAGAAAAGAATACTTCAGGATTTTTACTGGCCAGGTATTACTAAAGATGTAAAGAAGCACATTAGTACCTGTCATATTTGTCAAATGAAAAGTCCAAAAGGTAACAAAATACAAGCGCCAGTGCAGACAATGGAATTGACTGAGAAACCATTTCAAAAAGTAGCAGTTGACTTAATTGGTCCCATGCCAATTGAATCCAGCAGAAATCACAAATATATTTTAACTTTAGTAGACACATGTACTAGATGGCCAGAAGCTATTCCGTTAGTCAATATTTCTGCAATTGATATTACCAGAGCTTTATCTGAAATTTTTTCAAGGACAGGGTTGCCTGAAGTTATACTTTCTGACCGAGGAAGTCAGTTCACAGCAGATATAACTAAGACATTCATGGAGATGTACAACATCAAGATGAAGTTTACTACACCATACCATCCTCAAAGCAACGGGCTTTGTGAACGATTTAACAAAACATTGAAACAAATTATATCAAAAATAGCAAATGATAATCCGCAGAATTGGGATCTCCTTTTACCAGCTGCATTATTTGCTTATAGAGAAAGTATCCAAGATACTACAGGATTTTCTCCTTTTGAAATGTTATATGGAGCTAATCCAAGAGGTCCTATAACTACTTTCAAAGAATCACTAATGAAGTCAAACCATGATGCATCAGTTAAGAAAACTGCATTTCAGCATGTTCTCAATACAAGAAATACAGTAATAAATGCATGTGAAAAAGCTAAGGAAGCAACAGCCAAAGCTAACGCTGCAAGTCATAGAAGAATAAACGTAAATAGACAACTTAGGTACTTTGAACCAGGAGACAAAGTTAAATTATTATTACCTGATAAGAAAAATAAGTTCTTTATTAAATGGCAAGGTCCATTTACTATTTTAAGAAAAATCACAGATGTAGATTATGAAATCTATATCAATAACAGAAACAAAGTGTTTCATATCAACATGTTACAAAAATACAATGAAGCTACTGATACAGAAGACGAAGACGAAGAACTTGAAAAACATATTTCATGCTTAGCGATTATTCCAGAAGAAAATGAGGAGGATATGGATGAATTAGTAGTACCAACTACAACTTCTAGACAGACTGAAACCTGGCAAGATGTCAAACTGGACAATTTATCATCACAAAGAAAAAAGGATATAACGAATCTACTCCAAGAATATGCTGATATATTTACAGATGTTCCAGGTAAAACAACCACTATAAATCATGAAATCAAATTGACAAGTGACAAACCTACCAAGTCACGTCCATATCCACTACCCATTCACTATAGAGATTTCCTTCAGAAAGAAATCAATGATCTTTTAGAACAAGGCATAATTGAACACTCGAATTCATCTTATGCAGCTCCAATAGTGCTAGTAAAACGGCCACAGTCATCATCGCCAAGAATGTGTGTAGATTTTCGACAGTTGAATAAAATAACATGCCTCGATTCTTATCCAATGCCTAATCCAGAGGATTTAATGTCACAGTTTTCTGGAGCTAAGTATTTTACGAAACTCGATTTGACAAGAGGATATTATCAAATACCTATGACACAGGATTCAAAACAATACACTGCTTTTACTACAGCCTTTGGCCTTTTTCAATATAATTACATGCCATTCGGTTTAGTAAATGCTAGCAGTACTTTTAACCGAGCAATTCATAGGATGTTCGGACAAAGAAAAGACACAGTCTCCTATATTGATGACATATGTGTGTTTCATAATACATGGGACGATCATATTAAAGGACTCAAAGAAATCTTCCAACAGTTGAAAGACAATGGTTTTACTGTAAAACCAAGCAAAGTTGAATTAGCAAAATCAGAAGTTACATTTTTAGGTTATAAAGTTGGACACAATTCACTGAAAACACAGGACAATATTATAAAACGAATCTTGGACATTAAAATACCTCAAACAAAAAAGCAGGTTAGAAGTATTTTAGGACTTTGTAATTTTTACAGATGCTTCATTCCAAATTACGCATCACTTACCACACTTCTTACTAACCTTACGAAGAAAGGACAATCTAACACAATTCCATGGTCATCAGAATTGGAAGAGACCATAAAGAACATTAAGTATGCTTTTGCACAAGAATCCATTTTGAAATTGCCAGACATGAAGAAGCGGTTTTATCTTGCTACAGATGCTTCCTCGTCAGCAATAGGAGCATGTCTGATGCAAGAATATGAAGGCATTCTACATCCTGTATTTTTTATAAACAGAAAACTATCTTCAGCAGAGACCAGATACTCGACCATTGAGCGAGAGTGCCTGGCGATTGTCTGGGCTATTTCAAAATTTAGCAAGTATCTGTTAGGAGCACCCTTTACTTTACAGACAGATCATGCACCACTGGCATTTCTCAACTCTAAAAAGATGTCAAATAGTCGTCTGACACGATGGAGTTTGCAGTTAATGGACTATCAGTTTGATGTAAAGACTGTTCCAGGAAAATTGAATGTTTTTGCTGATACTTTGTCTAGATGTATGTAGATACTATACAATATATTGTTTATTGTTTAAGTGTATTTTGTTTTAAGTCAGAAACACAAAATTTATTCATTTTTTATTTCATGTGTTTTAAAGACATTTCAATATTCAGATACTCTATAAACACAATTAGCAAAGGAGATATGATGTATTATTCAGTTGTTTTTGTCATGTTTTAGTTACCCAATTGGGAAATGTTCATATTAATATATCGATTATTAACAATAAATGTATAGACCTAAGGTGTATATTATATATTAATTATATATGCTGAATAAAGACGACATTTTGAATTTCTTTTCTATTTATATGTTAACATAATGAATCATTTTTTATTTTTAGTTATGAGTTTTGTACATTTCATAGAGCAATTATATCAGTGTTTTAGGCATATACTATGCTACTTGCTTTTATATGCAATTTTATCAATGTTATAGGCATATGTTATATTGTTATTTTACGCATTTTATATTGCATACAAAATGCTAAAAAGGCAAGGGGGTAATGTCACGAGTCGAGTCTGTGACCTATTTCGACCAGTTTCTAGAACCTCGAGGTCAACCAGTGCAGGTGTCCAGCGTAAACAAGTTAATTTTAGATGTCCAATCGAAGAAAGAGGTTAAGGGGAAAAAATAGCACACGTCAGCTTCTAGAAGGTCAAAGTTACTAAAATAATTATCGGAGAAGGTTCCAGGATTCTGGAATATACGATCAAAGAAAGTATAAATTAAGGGAAAGTGAGTCAGACGGGGTCCTCGCATAGTAGTAGTTCTTGTAGAGCGTTGGTCCTCGCATAGTAGTAGTTCTTGTAGAGCGTTGGTCCTCGCATAGTAGTAGTTCTTGTAGAGCGTTGGTCCTCTCTCAGTAATGAGTTATATGTTATTAGCGGATCCATTAAGTAAAGTTTTAGCAGTTGAAGTTGAAGTTATACTAAGAGAAGTTTTATGTAACATTTAAGTTTTATTTATGAAGTATCAAGTCAAGTTGTAATTGAATTAAGAAGTTAATTTTGATGTGAAAGTTTGAAGAAGTTATTAAAGAAGTTTTGAAGAAAATACAGAGAGATGTTTCTTTCTTCATTTCATTGATATGTCAAGTATTGAGAATATAATCCCTGGCAAATGTGCTCGTCACACCCATAAAGCTTCCTACTCTGGCTTTGATGCTGAAGATTTTTAAACAGAAAAACTAAGATTAAAACTTAGACTAAAATTAAGACTAAGACTAAAACTAAGACTAATTAAGACTAAAGACAAGACTAAGACTAATTAAGACTAAAGACAAGACTAAGACTATAACTAAGACTTAGACAAGACTAAGACTTAAACTAAGACTAAGACAAAAACTAATACTAAAACTAAGAATAAGACTAAAACTAAAACTAAGACTAAAACTAAGACTAAAACTAAGATTAAGACTAAGACTAAAACTAAGACTAAGACTAAGACTAAAACTAAGACTAAAACTAAAACTAAGACTAAGACTAAAACTAAAACTAAGACAAAGACTAAGACTAAAACGAAGACTAAGACTAAAACTAAGACTAAAACTAAGACAAAGACTTAGACAAGACTAAGACCCAGACTGCTTATGGACATTTGTAGTGATTACAAATAATACAAGCACATATTTCTCATATAAAAACAACCGCTACAAATAGTTTTAGCTTTTCGTTGTTTCCGGTGTACAAAATAGCTATGGCTTCAAAAAATTACTGCAGTCATAAGCGAACTTCGCTGTTAACAACCAAAGGAATAACTTCTTTATATCTGAGAGTAGTAATACAAGATTACTATCTCTTTTAGTGTGCTGATAAAAACAAATTAAAATTTAATTTAAAACTCCTGTCGTTATAGTTAAAATGTGCATTCTTATAATAAGTCATTAATGTGAATCCATTTGAAGAGAACCAGCACCACGATGTTCTTAGCCCAGCAATGATATTTGAGTGAACTGCGTTTCATTGTGCATCAAATGTCTTTTTAGACTTCATTATTCAGAGTGAAAAAAAACTGCTTAATGTAAATGGCTATTTGTTTAGCTGTGATTGTAATTGTCGTCTTTTTGCCACAGCTAAACCAAGAATCAAAGTAGCTTCAAAGAATTAGGCGAAATATAAATTTCCATGTAAATTAACAGTCAAACGCTACCTTAGTTTTACTGGAATGTCGCATATCCTTTCGAAAAAGGTTGAGGAGAAAGCACCGTATTAAATACTCGAAAAACAAACAAAAGTTTCCACATAAGACTTAAGACTCAACTAAATTCCGTTACATTGGTTCTATGCAGGGGACTAGTGTTAGTATCATCGTGAGTAACCACTTAGTAACATCTTAGTTAACAGATGGCTGGTTGAGTAATATGCGCTTCTATCCATCTCCATCTTCATTCGTTCTGCGGGAGGCTTAGGCTAGGATATAATACACTTTCAATTCTGACAGAAAAAACGTAAAATAAACACGAAAAGGTTTAAAACATTACCAGATATAAAAATCTTACTTGAAACAGTTTAAAACAGTACCAGATATAAAAATCTTACTAGAAACAGTTTAAAACATTACCAAATATAAAAATCTTACTTGAAACAGTTTAAAACATTACCAGATATAAAAATCTTACTTGAAGCAGTTTAAAACATTACCAGATATAAAAATCTTACTTGAAACAGTTTAAAACAGTACCAGATATAAAAATCTTACTTAAAACAGTTTAAAACATTACCAGATATAAAATCTTACTTGAAACAGTTTAAAACATTACCAGATATAAAAATCTTACTTGAAACAAGTTAAAACATTACCAGATATAAAAATCTTACTTGAAACAGTTTAAAACATTACCAGATATAAAAATCGTACTTGAAACAGTTTAAAACATTACCAGATATAAAAATCTTACTTGAAACAGTTTAAAACATTACCAGACATAAAATTCTTACTTGAAACAGTTTAAAACATTACCAGACATAAAAATCTTACTTAAAACAGTTTAAAACATTACCAGATATAAAAATCTTACTTGAAACAGTTTAAACCATTACCAGACATAAAAATCTTACTTGAAACAGTTTAAAACATTACCAGACATAAAAATCTTACTTGAAACAGTTTAAAACATTACCAGACATAAAAATCTTACTTGAAACAGTTTAAAACATTACCAGACATAAAAATCTTACTTGAAACAGTTTAAAACATTACCAGATATAAACAACTTTGTTTTATTATGTCACATCGGCACCTGATAAAGCTGAAACTCACAGAATTGCATAATTTACGTAACTGTACAAAAGACTTTAACAAACGTATTTAATTTATTTAGTTGTTTTTTTGTTTGTTTTTTTGCTATTTAACAAAATGGGCGTTCCCTTTATTTGTATGGCCCGACTACACAGGTTCACAGATCGATACTTGAGTACTAGACAATGCTGTATAATGCTGTACTAGATTCAAACAACTTTAACCATTTTGATGTCGACACGCTTTTATCATTCCGTTGTCAAGTGTTTACATGCTTCGGCAATTTACAAATATACCAACTTTCGATTTTTTTCATGTTAT
This sequence comes from Biomphalaria sudanica, assembly GCA_036873155.1. Lineage (NCBI taxonomy): Eukaryota > Metazoa > Mollusca > Gastropoda > Planorbidae > Biomphalaria > Biomphalaria sudanica. The sequence goes on along the minus strand of JAZGLO010006651.1, from coordinate 4,985,791 downwards.
GTTGTAGTTAGTTTGTAGCATATAAAGTACACACTTTTTTTCTTTTCCCTGTACAGCGAACTAGAATCTAATGTCACTAGATGTCACTAGATGTTTCCAATGTCAGCTTTTTGCCTTGCTCGCGTCAAGCTGACGAGCAAAGGTCGATAGCTCATTAGGTTTAAAAATATTTTCCTAATTAGTTTTTTTCAAGACATGATGAATATGTCAAATAAACCTAGCCTTGGGCTGATTTCTTTTTTCGAGTCTGTAAAATCTGTCATACTTTATTATGAGATCGAAAAATAAATTGCTTGTTGTTAGTTAGTTCTCTGTTGTTAATTCGATTGAAACTCAATTACTGTTGATATAAAATCCATTATTTTCACATCGGTATTGACATTTCCATATGGAGCTGAAATTAGCCTTGGTCTGTCTTGACCACACAGCAGTCTTCTTCGGTTAACAGTGTTATAGCTAGTAAACTTGACAATACTAACTTAAATTAACTTATGTTAGGTGTTAGAATTAGTGTCTTCTCGCATGCAGTTTCTGTACGAACTTGTAGTGTAATATCAATAAGGTTCACACCCTAAATTGCATCCCTTGATGTAGGAACAGTGCAACGCGGTTCTATTGCTTTCATGAACGCGATGTTGGAATGGGAGGATAAGGTCAAGAGACATGAAAGCCGGTTCAATAGGCTGATATTGCACCTTAATGATCCAACTGCGCTGTGTCGTGGTTGTAAATTTGGCCATGGCTCGTCTGCCCGGACACCCTGGCAGTCTTACAGTTAATATATTAAGTAATTAACAAGAGAACAAGTAATGGCGATATGTTGACGTATACTAGTTAACAACGAGAGTTTAGGTAACAAAGTTTTAATGATTCAATGACAGAATGTGGCATTAATGATGGTTAGACATAATAATAAATACTAAATCAGCGCGCCAAAGTTAGGTAAAATTATATAACAGAACTAGTGAACAGGCAAGCACACCATAGTCACAAGCAAACAGTCCAATCTGGGCTCACGATGCCCACAACCCAATGCCATGGAAAATAGCCAAATAGGGTTTATGCAACTACAGATCAGGCTTGACTTCACCAGAGTCCCAAGCCTGCGTCCCTAAACAAGATAAATATGCATTCCTTGTGACCGCTATTCACATGATTACAATGACATCCTTGACAACGACGTTAGAGCTACGAGATAACGAAGAAATTATAATAACCTAATGTAGTACTTCAACAATAACAAAACCATGTTACATTCAAAGCGTTATTACACTGAAAGACAAACAACTACACACATAGTAGAGATCACAACACGAACTATGGTCAGTACACAGTCTAACAAATGTAAACAAACACTAGGGTCAACAATCGAATAAAAAAAAAATTCACGACATTCACCCAACCTTTAAATTTTATACATATAACACAACCACAGATAGTCAAAACAAAGTACAAAGATACATAAAACATCTAAACACATCTGTAGTACTGGTTCATAGCAAACTGTTCATCGAACACATTCGCCTGTTAAACCCTGTAGTTGGATTTTGATTTTCTTTCTCTTAGGTTGTATTGACAGGTTGGATTGGTATCAACACCAACAACGTCACTTGGTGACTCGATGGTCGGGGCTTCAACCAAGTCTACTTCCCCCGATAAGATTGACTTGGTTGTTTGGTTAGCAGGTGGAGTTTTCTGCGTTGTTTTCTGTTTCGCTTTGAAGTGAGGGTGTCGCATTCCCTAAAGAACGGTCTCTCAGCACATGGGGTCTCACATTTTCTGTGAAACAGTCCTTTTCTTTGGGCGCCAACAATCTTAAAGAAACTGTTTCTTCTCGGCCCGTAGGTGTTCTGATAAGAGCGTATTGAGGGTTGCTGTTCACAAGCTCTACTTCTTCTGTTAATGGGTCATACTTAGAGGATCTATTATTTCTTTTTAACAACACGGGACCTGGAGATGTTAACCACGTTGGTAGGGATGTTCCAGAAGTACTTCTGCTTTAGAATCAAAAGAGTCTCTCGTATGGAGTTTTGTTCGTCGCCGTGCACAGAAGTGACCGAATGGAGTGCAACGGGTCATGTAAAACTAGTTCCCATTGAGACGTACTCAAAAAATCTTTAGAGCCGTTTTTGAGATCTGCCTCCAGGTTGTGGGTTCCGTGAAGTTCTGCCTTGAAGAGAGGTATTGCAAACAAAAAAATTTGCAATTTTCCTTTTCAAATCTTCAAGTTAAAACTTTTTTTTCCTTTCCTTTTTTGTAACACGTAAAATGTTGTTTCCCCTTTCAGACCTTACGATCTATGCTGAGGTCAACAGTTTCTTTGGCTAACGGTTAAAATGCGGAGTGTAATGTGACCAGCACAAAACCCAACCGCCTTTATTTTTCCCTACTCTAGTAAGGTAACCATTAGAGTAGGGTGGACATATTATTGTATAGTGCTTTGTATAATTACATTAGACCAGTGATGGGTGCACGGTGGTTGAGGGGAGTTAAGCGTGAAGACTGTGACTTTGAATTTCGGGATTTTTAAGGCGTCCTTGAGTCCACCCAAATCTATTGGGTACCTGACTTAAGTTGATCTGAAAGGGAAACTTAACTTTACTATTGTAACACATAAGATGATGCTATGGCCTGAGGGATTAATTTTGCTTGAAGTTCTCACTAACCAGCTTACACATATGTCAGCACACTGACAACAGAGTTGCACTCCGTGTTGACAATGTTAACGAAAGAACTCTTCAGATTGTGACAAATTTGCCTCTGTAATGTTCTAAGCAATAACTATTCGTTTAACAATACATTATTTTATTCAATTCAATTTCAGTTGTATATATTAACATATAAATAAACAATACCTTAAATTTTAATTTAAAAAGCACATATTTTTGTATATTGTAATTTCACAAATCATTAAAATATCGTAACAAAAATCTTCATTTTTAACATAGTACAGCTACTTGTAGCTGATAGGCAAGGCGGAATAAGGAATGTGTGGTTCGTGTGGTGGGCTCAATACGACTTAAAGACATCTTAATGATTAATACTCTTCAAGGATGACCAATACCATAGGGTCAGTCTTAATTACATGAGATCTCGACGAAAAGGCCTCTGAGGTGCTATCTTAAATATTGCAGCTAGTTCGCGAACGAGATTAGAAAAATAAACAACAAAAATGAAACTTACGAAACAAAAAACAAAAAAAAAAACACACACACACCGCAGTCTACACATTTTCACATTTTCAATGTCTTCCAACAATGAATCCAACTTATCCTACCAGCTATAAGCTATACTCTTGCATGGCAGTTCTAATAAGAGAAGTTATCCATATCTCAGGTCAGTAATATAAGGGAACGTTCGGATATTACGTAACTACTAAGAGAAGAGGGGAGATAGGGGTGTAAAAAATTTGTTACCCGGGGGGGGGGAATATTTGTTACGTAACAAAACAAAGAGAAAAAAAATGAAATAGCAGTGACATAGATTCTTGACTTTCGCAGGTTCCACTTTCGAGGAAAGGGTATACCAGTAGCGGCCTTAGGAGGTGGCAAGTGGGGCACACGCCCTAGGCCCCGCACCTGAGAGGGGGGGGGGCCGCGATCGAAGATTCAATTGTCATCGACAGCTTCAAAAACCAGATCAGTTCTCACAAACTAGGATATTACTTAGGGCTTAGAATTCAAAACGAGCTTATGGACCTGATGGGACCAGAAGTCAATGGGAAAGTTATTAATAAAATTAATCAAGGAGCAGATGTCCCTTCTATTGCGTTTTGTGGACGTATCAAATACAGACGGTAAGGTGGAGAACACTTTATTAAATTTGTAGATGTTGAAAACGCACAGGAATTGGTTTGTCAGAGTCTCTTCTCGCCGTGCAGGAGGACCTTGGTCTGGACGTCGCCGATTGTTGTAGCCAGGGATATGGTGCGAACATAAAGGGAAAGCACCAAGGAGTTAAAGGCGCACATTAGTCACATTAACAGTCAAGCATTTTACACTCCGTGCGGCTGCCATAATCTGAAATTTATTTTAGGAGACATGGCTAAATTCAACTCTCAAGCAGTGCACCACAAAGAAAATTGTTTCTGACCCTAACGACGAAGTGAAATTCAAGAAACAGAGAGTCTGACAAGAGTCAGACATAGAGTGAGACGGAGAGTCAAAGAATCAGACAAAGAATCAGACAAAGAATCAGACAAAGATTCAGACAAAGAATCAGACGCAAAAAAATTAAAAAAACAATTGATTGAGAGAGTAAAAACGAATCAGCATTTTCACAAACAGCGTTAGATGCGCGCTAGCCCGTTAGCGTGATGTGTAGGGCCTCGCACATGACACTCGCGCAGGGTCCATCACACTGCTAAGGCCACCTCTGGGCTATACCACGGGTTTTCAAAAGTACTATTGCAAAAAATGTTTTTGTTTTACAAGTTTCGGATGTTTATTCAGAGTTTAAGATAATTACTTCCTAGTCCAAACCTCCCACAGGAACGGGCAGGGTTTGAACCCTGGACCATCGATAAATCTGACGGTCCAGCGCGCAAACCGCACGACCAGGCAGCCATAAAATAATCCGTTATTGTTTTTAACATCATGAGTATTCCACCGGTTTTCCGGCGGCTGTCTGATGTATATGTACAGTATTGGAGGAAGGGGACTGTATACGGCATCAAAGCGCCGTAAAAAAGAAATAAAGAAGTCTTATGTAGAATTCGAAATTTTTGGTTATGTTTCTGTACTGGGGGGGGGGGGGGGCGGGGGTAATTGAAGTTTGTTCCGATTTGGTGCAAGGAGGAGGTGGGGGGGGGTATATTATTACTGACGTTACACAATATCTAAACGTTTCCTAAGAAAGTAATTGTACAGACACCATCCATTAGACTCTTCCAAAAGATGTGAACTGAGAATCCACTCCTTAACAGCTGCTAATTACAGCTTCATTCTGTTTGAGCGAGGGCGTGGTTATAGAATTCCCGTTTCATTACAGCATTTGATTGAATGGGGAGCCAATCAACTGAAAACCTGCACCACAAGAAGATAGTTTGTCCAGATGCTGCTGTTGATCCAATATTTGATGGAGAGTCTAGATGCCATTATTTTGTATCTCTTTGTTTCTCTCTGGTTCTATTTTGTTGCATGCTACACTTACATTAGTAGAAAGCAAACTTTTATTAGAAAGGCTTTTTTTAAAAAAAACTTTATCGGGTACTCAAATACCAAGTTGAATTTCTCAAACATCAAGTTGAAATTTCTCAAACATCAAGTTGAAATTTCTCAAACATCAAGTTGAAATTTCTCAAACATCAAGTTGAAATTTCTCAAATACCAAGTTGAATTTCTCAAATACCAAGTTGAATTTCTCAAACATCAAGTTGCATTTCTCAAACATCAAGTTGAAATTTCTCAAACATCAAGTTGAAATTTCTCAAATATCAAGTTGAATTTCTCAAACATCAAGTTGCATTTATCAAACATCAAGTTGAAATTTCTCAAACATCAAGTTGAAATTTCTCAAATATCAAGTTGAATTTCTCAAACATCAAGTTGCATTTATCAAATACCAAATTAAATGTCACAAACACCGAATTCGAAAGTCTCTAGATCAGCTCCTCTTGCTGCTGCTCCTGGTTCGTAGTTTTGCAGACACACTCTTCAAACTGACTGTCGAACGGAGCGCTGCTTACTTGACGCCCACAGACACAGAAGCATTGGTAGCGCTGACAGATAAGCCTGAACGCCTTGCTGAAGACAAAGAAGACGAAGAAGTTGACGGCGTAGTTCAGGTAATAAAGCATCTCAGAGCGGCGCTGCAGGTCCAAGGAATACAGGAACGCCTGCAGGTCATCGTTGAAAAACCGGATGAAGATGGCGTACAGCCTACACACGTGACTCGGCGTGTGGATAACCAGGAAAACGATGGATACAGCTAGGAGCATGATGCTTATGGGACCGTAAGGCGTCTGGCAGAAGAAGTGAATGTTGCGATGCTGTCCTGAAATGGTAAAAATAATTATAATTACCTTTTCGTAGTTAACGATTATAAAATCATTAAAGTTATTTTTAAAAACTGTCTAACTCACAAGTTATTTTCTATGGGGAAAAAGGAAACTACGTTCGAATCATTTTAAGAAGAATCAAAATAAAGGGAATTTGGAATTGCATTAAAGCGAGTGGGTCTTAGTTTCATAAGCAATCAGCTGATTTTGATATATTTTTTTAAACACTATGAACAATAGAGCGAAACAACATTACACAAGCACTTTTCTTTATTGACGAATGTGTCACTAGTGACCTATGATAATAGTTATTTGTACTCTAAAAAATTAAGTCAATCTTTTGAATCTTTCTGAACTTTCTTAGAGACAGACACACACAATCACACACTCCCAAGCACACACACACACAAGCGCACACACACATAGTCTCACAACTAACGCAACTAGGGATAAGATTTATATAATGCAAACAGAGTGGGAACAACATGAGATTTTATATTTTTTTTTAGAATGATACAAACAAGGCCGGATTTAAGGGAAGGCAGGCGGGGTGGCATCAGCAAGAAAAGGGCCGCCACAAAAGAGAAAAAAAAATGTATTGGAATTCTGTCGGGTCAATAAATTTCAAGTTTTTTTTTCTAAAAGTGTACAATTGTAGCATGCATACGTAAATACATCTCCGGGTTTACGACAATGCGTCTATCAAGGGTCTTACCCTTCATAAACTCAATAATATACATTTTTTTAAAACTAAAATATGCATCTTCTATATATATATAATTCTCTTCTTCCCTCAACAGTTTAAACGAGAAGTAAAGGAAAGATCACTCTCTTATTTCTGAGGATAGTCCACGAGAAAACAAGAGTAGTGTTCACATTATGGATGACTGGCTGCGCGCTTGACTGTCGTTTAAATTTATCAAACCCTGCCGCTCGAACCCCCTTTGTCCTGCGGGAGGTTTGGACTAGGAACTAATCTAAGTAATATATATATATATATATATATATATATATAGCAGGGCCGGACTTTACCATTGTGGGGCCCTATGCAAAACGGATTTCGCGGGGCCAATTACAATTACATTACGATCCTTGCGTGTAGCGAAGTCATACAGTATATCATAATAATTCTATTTCCTACATAGATCACGCTCAATAGCAAGAATTACCAAATCTTTGAGAATTGTTGACCTCAAGTAATTCTTCATTAGTTTGAGGCGCGAGAAGCTTCTTTCACCAGATTACACAATTACGGCTGAATTCCTAATGCCGCGCGTAAGATTGGCGTTTTCCACATTGAATGACACCCCAAAGTGACAATTTTTGTGTATATATTTCCGTTAATTTTAAGGGCTGTTTCATATATTTTGCAATTTCGGGAAATTTCCAGGAGCTCCTGGTAAATCGACAAGATGACGAGGGAAATCTGTTTTAAGTTATAAAATGGTTTAATTTTTAGTAATTTATACACCTTGAACCTTGTCCTATTAAAGTGCGGGTCCTATGAAAGTGCGGGGCCCACTGCGGTCGCATAGGTTGCAGTGGCCTAAGGCCGGCCCTGCAATACAGAGGCTTATGCTACGCCGCCGGTTGACTAGTATTAAATATTTTTTAAAGGAAAATAAGATTACATTTACAAGAATCTTTATTCCTTCTTGTAATATATAGCATGCTTTAATATCTAAGTATTTTCATTGACAAGTGGATCTTTATTAAAGCTTTCAAAGAATTGTAGTGTCCTCCACATACTTAAATCCGGCCCTGATACAAAATCTGATAATGTATTTAAAACAGCCACAGACTTGTTCATAATTTTGTGTGATATGATGGGGAAAATCTACAGAGAATAAAATAAAAAAAAAGAGGAAATTATTGAAATAATAATCCTTAAATCTCCCAGACATTTTAAGAAGATTTTATTTTGCGTTAATAATCTCCCTTTGACCCGCGCGGCAGAAGTTTCCACAAACGGGAGGAAAAAAAAAACTCTGGCAGCTCATGAATGCATTTTTTTAAACTCAGTGTTGTTGTGTTGTTTTGTTTTGTTTTTATTTTATTGTCCAACTGCATTCTAAGATTTTAAACATCTTCCAGTAACTCAGTCTGGCTAGATCTCCCCCCCCCCCCACCTTGTGCTCTTATCGAACTGGTGGAACGAACACACACACACACACACACGATCTCACACACACAGGGAATAGAATACAAGGCTGTGACGAAGGAAGCCTCGAGAAAAGCGGTAAAAAAAAAACCCTTAAAAAATCTATCCGTCCGTGAATATTTTGTTCGTGTTAAAAAGAAAAACGCCAACAACGGAAAAAAGACAACAAAGGATTGAGAAGGCGTGGTGGTTGATTATGGTTAGGTAAGCTTTTAAAATGTATATTGTACTGAAACAAGACAAACGCAAGAAGATAATAATGTAGCGAGTAGACAATATGGCGCGTGTTTGTCAGTGAGTTTTGTGTTTATGTGAATTATTGAGAAATGGTGAGTGTTTTTGTGAATGTATACGATGGTGATATTTATTGGACCGTTGGGACATCACACATGATCTGTCGAAAGTGTTTCTCCTTTTTTTTTGTTTTGTCTTTTCAATAGATACGCCAGTTCATTTTTTAATGAGGGCACAACATGGCCTAAACTCAGGGCCGGTCTTAGGCCACTGCAACCTATGCGGCCACAGTGGTCCCAACACTTCCATTGGCCCCGCGCGAATTCCAGGTGTAAATTATTAAATTCAACTATTTTAAGTTATTATTAAAGGGTTTCTGGAATTTTACTGAAATTGCACAATATAGGAAAAAGTCATGAAAATCTCCTGAAGTTATTAAAATCTTCTTAAAACTCATGTAAATCTCCTTAAAAACAGACAAAATTAAAAAAAAAGACATCGTCAGCTTTCATTTAATAAAAATGTAATAATAAGGCGAATTTTCAACAAAACAAAAAGTTCCAATACTTTATTTACTTTAATGGTCACTGGCATACAAATATAAGTCTAAATCTATCCGACCTCTTAAAAAAACAAAAGCGATATTTTGCGAGTCAATAGTAAATCTAAAAGACATCTGAATTTTTATCGGCTTTTTGTTTGGAAACTACTATCTACTGTATCCATCCATCCCAGTGGCGCTACAGTCCATGGAGGGCTCTGGCCTGCTTTAACACATCCTTCCATTCAGATCTCTCCTGGGCCTTTCATCTCCACGCCCTAACCCCAAGCTGTTTCAGATCTGCTTCCACATCATCTATCCATCGCATTCGGGGTCTGCCTTTGGGTCGCCTGCCTTTTGGTTTTTGCCTGTAATCGATTTTCGCCCCTCTGTTGTCTGACATTCTTTCAAGGTGACCTGTCCAACGTAGTCTGTTCTTTTTTTATTTCGTTCACTATTGGTGGGTCTTCATACAATTGATATATCTCATGGTTAGTGCTTGTCCTCCACCCTGTTTCATCCTGTATGGCACCATAGATTTTCCTAAGAATTTTTCTTTCCCAAGTGTTAAGTAAATTTTCAGATGTCTTTGTCAGTGTCCAGGTCTCACTTCCATACATTGCTGCTGGTCTTATTATGGTTTTGTATATTATTTTCTTGGTTTTCCTTGAAATCGTTTTGCTCTTAAGTAAGTGGTGGGTGCTATAAAATGCCCTGTTGCCTCCTGCTATTCTTTCCTTTATTTCTGTTAGTAGGTCATTTTTGAAATTAATAGTACTTCCTAGATATTTGAAAGTTTGGACGTTTTCAAATTCGTGGTCTTTGATTTTGATATTTTGTCCCTCTGTTTAATTGTCTCTTGTCATTGTGATGTACTTGGTTTTACTGTCATTGACCTCAAGTCCTGCTGGTCGAGAGGCTTCTTCTAGTTGTAAGAAGGCTCTAGCGATGTCAGAGGTTTCTTTACCCAATAAGGCAATGTCATCGGCATAAGCAAGGTATTGTAGAGGTTGGCTGTATATCGTCCCTGTTGGTTGTGGACCCGTGTTTTCTCTCCTGAAGTAGTTAGTAATAGTTCCCCTTGTGTTTATGTGTATATTTCTTATAACTCTCTCCAGTGCTAAATTAAAAAGCATGCAGGAAAGTGCGTCTCCTTGTCTTAATCCTCGTTTAATCCTAAATTCCCGTGAGTGTTCTCCTTGTATTATAACTTTGCTTTTTGGGTTGTTTAATGTCATATGTATAAGTCTTGTCAGCTTGTTGGGTATTCCAAAATCCTGTAGAGTGTACTATCTACTGTATATGACTCGTAAAGTTAATTTGACAGTGATTTTGTACTTACAGAGTTTTCTAATACAAAATCTTAAATTTCACTTATAATCCTTATCCCTACCCAAACTAGGCCCGCGCAATCCGTTTCGATTAGGGCCACGCAATCTGTAGGACCGGCCCTGCCTAAATTGTGCCGATGTGCCAAAAACCAATAATATATGCCATTCTTTAATATTCTCCGATTACGTCCCCTGTCTACCTCTCCTTTTATTCTCGGTACTGTTCCCTGCAGGAAAATCTTTGCTAGCCACGAGGATCTCATTATGAGTCCTACATAATTATGTGCTTTTTGTGTTAATGGTCAGACAAGTCGTCATGGGGCAGAATCACCATTGTGTTTCTGTTTCGAGTTACCACGTGATATTTGTATGTGATGGCTACCATTCCTCTGTATCAACTCAATTCAATGGCAAGGATCCAGAGTCCGGGATTCGCCCCGCACCATTACTAAGCTGCGCATCAGTCTCATTTGCTGAAAGTTATGCCATCGTCTTTCCAAATTGCCTCGAGCTTCGCAAGTGCTGTAGTATACTGAGCAATTTCTGGCCTGAATAACTTCCTAGACCCTTTAATAAATATCGCTTCAGTAAATCAAAAACATGTATCTATCCTACAAAATAGTTTATAGTTAGTTTCTAAAATATATTGCTAAATAACTATTTAGACTTTCTCAATGTTTATAATGTAACCTTGTCTTCTACAGAGCAGTGCCCAAGAATTCTAAATGCAGGGGCGTAGCTAGGAATTTTCCATTGTTTTGGGCCCGGAAGGGGCTTGACCTCTTAGAGGGGGCCCTGAATTTTGCGTAATATTTAACTTAGCTACGCCACTGTCTAAATGTTGTTACATGTTTCATCTGCTTTTGACACCATCCAACTTTATCTCGTTATAAAAAATCTGATTTGATTGTTCGCGAATATGCAAGCTTGTAGGTTTTAAACTTTTTTATAAACGCCCACACAATATGAAAGTTAATGGTTCATGTGTCAGGTACTAGAGAGAGATAAGTAATGCCAGCAACTGATGCATCCTCATCCACAGCGATCACAGGCCTTATCGCAGATGACGAGAGACTGTACCATTCGACTATTAAACTACAACTACATCAGATCAGAGGCGTTTGGCTTCCGAATCGGAAGGGAGGGTCCTGGGTTCGAATCTCGGAGAAGACTGGGATTTTAAATATCGGGATCTTCAGGGCGCCTCTCAGTCCATCCAGCTCTAATGGGTATCTGACATTAGTTAGGGAAAAGTTAATGCGATTGGTCGTTGTGCTGGCCACATGACGCCATCGTTAACAGTGGGCCACAGAAACAGATAACCTTTACATCATCTGCCCTATAGATCACAAGGTCTGAATTGGGAGGTCTTTTTTACTTACATCAGCTCTGGATCAAAGTGGCTCGACTCCTCCCCATTAAAGCCAAAACAAAAATATTTTAAAATTCCTTTACTTCTCTTCAGTCGGTGGGGGGGGGGTGTTTCAATGTCATTCGTCGTCGCCGAAAAAGTACATATTAGCTTAAAGTCATCAAGCCCTGGACGTGTATGTGTTTTTGTATCTATAAGAATATTGTTTGTGTTTACATGTATATTGTTATTGTTATAGTAGTAATGGTGAGGTGAACAACTGCAGTCATTCGTTGGACCAATCAAATTATCTTATCTATCTACCTACTATAGATGTGAAGAAACAAGACCTTTTACGTTTAAAGTGTCTTTTTAATTGTCGAACATCTTAACAAAGCATCTCTCCACGGCAACGTTATGTACAGATCTCCTACTTCACTCGCTGACTTCTCTCACTCTCTCCCGTTTACACACTCCTCACTTCCCCCAAGTCCCCTAACTCTCGATACCCAACACTTGACCGTGTGTCACGGTTGACCACACAGTAACCGTGTCACAACAGTCCTCCCAGGGCAGAGAAAAATTTGGATCGTATCAAAATTTTATGAACCTAATAGTTTGGGTGTACATCAATAATGTTTTACATCGACCAGAAAAAAACAATGACATGTAATACAATGGCATCTTCTATTATGAGAGAACTGATCATGTCTATGACGACAAATAAATCTTCAATATGTTATTGCAATGACATTTCCAATTGAATGCCAACATTGTCAGGTGAAAAATGCACAATTAGTTAATACTTTATGTTACATCAAAATATCTTCCAAATTAAGGGAATTGTTTACTATGTGTTTCTTTCATACCAGTTCCTAAATGGACATCTATCATCTATGACTACAATCAATGCAACAAACATTAAAAAACTCAATTGTAGTACAAATTTACCATCACTGAATGAAAATAAAAAATTCTGGAGCGTAATGTTAATTCAATCTTGACAAGACAGACTTTAAAGTTATCTTACAAGGTATTTGTTAATTTTCTCATTATCTGATTAATGAATGAACATAAGTCCAGCGGTCCCTAGACACATCTTGTCAACACGTCAGCTATCACGTTGATTTGTCCCGGTATAGCTTGAACTGTAAAGCTGAAGTCTTGAAGTTTTAAAGCCCATCTAGTGATCCTCTGGTTGGCTAGCTTATTTGTATTGATATAAGCTAGTGGGGCGTGATCTGTTAACAAGATGAATGATTTCCCAAGCAAGTAACGGGATAGTTTCGTTATGCAGAACACAATAGCTACAGCTTCACGCTCTATCGTGGAATATTTCTGTTCTGCTGCGTTCAGCTTTCTGCTAATGTAGTAAACTGGTGTTAGCGTTGCATCACACTTCTGCATTAAAGTGCCTCCCACTGCTGTGGAGGATGCATCTGTTGCCAAGTAGAAGGGGTTTCTGATGTCTGGAAGCTGAAGTACTATGTCGTCTGAGAAGACATTTTTAATGCTTTGCAGGCATTCCTGTAGTCTGGAGTTCCATGTGATCTTGTTTGGCATGCCTTTTTTTGTCAGTTCAATTAGAGGTTGTGTAATACTTGTGAAATTTGCAAGAAACCGTCTATAGTAATTACATAAACCTAAGATGCTTCGGACTTGTCCTTTTGTTGTAGGTATTGTTAAGTTGAGTATCTTGCTTATATTGTCTTGTAATGGTCTGATCGTATTTTGTTGTATTCTGTGCCCTAGAAATTCAATGTCTGTTCTGGCGATTTTAACCTTGCTAGGTTTTATTGTAAGCCCGTTGTCTTGTAGTATCTGGAATATTTGTTGCAGACCAGCAACGTGTTCTTCTAATGTGTTGTGGAAGACACATATGTCATCTAGGTAGAAAATGACATCTGATCTTTTCCCTATAAGTTTTGCCATCATTCTGTTGAAGGTCGCAGGTGCGTTACTAAGCCCGAAACTCATGTAATTCCATTGGTAACAACCAAATGGAGTAGTGAATGCTGTAAGTGGCTTAGCATCTTCGTCTAGTGGAATTTGCCAATAACCTCTGGCTAAGTCAAGAGTAGTGAAATATTTTGCACCTCTAAGTTTAGGTATAATGTTCTCTATGTTAGGCATTGGGTATGTATCTTTCACTGTGATGGCGTTTAGTTTCCGGTAGTCTACACATAGCCGCATCTTTCCGGTTGTTTCCTTTTGTTTCACTAGGACTGCTGGAGCTGAGTATGGGGATGTGGAAGCATCAATTATTCCCATTTTTAGCAGCGTTTCAATTTCCTTTTTCAGAATCTCTTCATGGTGTAAGGAAACTGGATATGGTTTGGATTTTGTGGGCTTCGTATCAGTCAGTTGGATAGTGTGTTTTATGGCAGTTGTTCCACCCGGTTTGTCTGTGAATATTGGCGCCCATTGAGCTAGCAGTTTATCAATATCTTGCTTAACTGGATACTGGAGGTGTGCAGTGTCTATATCTTTCACAGTTTCACAGCTTTCAATAACTGGACATGGTAATTCATCTGGCTCCTCTATTGCTTCTATCTTCATGACTCTCTGACTGTCTTGCGTGTCTTGCTTAGCGTTAGCTGAAAGGGTAAATGGTCTGGGCATGTACAGCTTCAGCATATTGATGGGAAATACTTTGTCTCGACCTCTGATGTTTATACTGTAGTCGACCTTCGAAATCACCTTTGTGACTTGGAATGGGCCCTGCCATTTTATAAATAGCTGGTTATTTTTGTCAGGCAGCAGAACCATGACATTATCACCAACTTGTAGTGTTCTCAACTTTCGACATTGATTTAGCTTTCTCAATAGTTCTGGTTTCTCTCTGTTTGTTTGTTTTTGGACAGTTTCGCATGCTTTGATTATATTTTGTCTTGTTTTGATGACAAGATCGTATCCTGTGAGTACGTCATTTTCTATGTTCCTATTTACTAGAAAGTCTCTGTATAGTGACATGGGTCCCCTAACAGGTGAGCCATAGAGCATCTCGAATGGTGAGAAGCCCGTTGTTGTGTGTGTTACTTCTCTGTAGGCGAACAGTATAGGGTTGATCAGCTTGTCCCAGTCTGTTGGGTTGTCCTGTGCTACTTTGTTCAGCATTGTTTTCAGCGTTGAATTTAGGCGTTCGCACATCCCATTTGCTTGGGGGTGAAAACGGGCAGCAAATTGTTGTTTAATATTCAGAGTTTTGCAAAACTGTGCGAATTCATTTGATTTAAACTGGGTGCCTTGATCACTCAGTATTATGCGAGGGTAACCTGTTCTTGCAAATATTGCTGTAAGTGCGTCTCCGACATCTTCGGAAGAAATTCTTTTCAATGGTATTGCTTCTGGAAACCGTGTGCACATGTCTACAACAGTCAATATGTAGCGATGGCCTCTTCCGGATATTACTGGCATTGGTCCAATAATATCTACAGCTATCTTTTCAAATGGCATTTCACTTAAGTCTGTTGTTTGTATTGAAGCTTGCATATATGTTCCCTTTGCTCCATGTATTTGGCAAATATGGCAGGATTTTATGTAGGCCTTGACTTCTTGCGTAATTCTAGGCCAAAAAAATTCATTCAAGATTCTATTCAATGTTCTCTTTACTCCCATATGTCCGGCAAACGGGGTGTCATGTGCAAGCTTTAAAATTGTTCCTCTATATTTCTTTGGAACAAGCAATTGTTGTGTCTTGCCTGCTTTCATGTGAATTTCTCTCACATAAACACCATCTTCGCCTATCTTGATTACCCCTCGTCTTGGTGGAGCTTCACTTCCTGAGTTTTATTAGATCTGGATCATTTTTCTGTTCACTGACAAATTTTTCTGTTTTAATCTGTAGTGGGTCTTGACTTTCTGTGGAGATTTCATTCGGGTTGTTCACTTGATTATGGCTTCTCATATCGCTATTTTCTGTTCCTGTATTTTCATTTTTATAAGGAACTTGTATGTTATCGTTTGTATTTAGCACTTCTTCTGCTTTCTTCTGAGCTCTTGTAGTAACCATGGAACATTTCTGTGTGTAGTTTTCTTTCCACTTGTTCAATTCTTCTACTGTGCAAGGTTTAGAGCCTTTGATACAGCCAATGATAAGGCCAATGTTGTCAGGCTTATAGTCTAGTACTAAAGCCTCATGCCAACCACTGATGAACGGTGTGTGTATGTTGATACGTGCTACCAGATGTGTAGTTACTTGACCAGTGTAACCAACACAGTCTTGTCTTCTTCCGGTGTACTCTTGTGGGTTGACGTATTCTTTTGCGACTAAAATTGCAGTTGCACCTGTATCGTACAGTACGTTGGTCATTTGTTCTCCCACAAAGCCTGGGTATACCTGCAGTTTATTAGTATGTTTGGCAGCAAATGCTCGATCTCTTGGTCTGTTGTTCCAATCTCTATTGCGTCGGCTGTAGAAGCAAGTCTCTGTTGTGTGGTTTGTTCTACCACAAATTTGACATTGGAAACGAACTCTTTGCTGATAACGTTGATATTCTCTATTCTTGTAAGTATATGTTGGGCTCCTTTCTTCATCTTTGTCTCTTCTATATCTATAGGTCGGGCTCATTTCTTCATCTTTCTCTCTTCGAGATCTATATGTTGGGCTCTTGTCAGCGTTCTCTCTTCTATATAAAGGGCTTGGAGTCCGCATTCTTGCAGCGTTGTTCACCATAAAAGCTGATGCAGCAGTTGGGTTCTGTCTAGCTAACACTTCCCTTGGGTGTGCGGCCTTATACTGCCTTAGTTGTGCTATCAGGCTGCTGATGGTCTTTGGCTCTCGCTCCGTGACGTATGTTTTCACATTATTTTTGTAAGCTTCCATCACAGCGTCCATTATGATGTGTTCTCTGAGGGTTTCATATCTGTGCTCCACTTTTGACAGGTCTACCCAGCGATCGAAGTATATCGACATGTTGGTGACGAATATTTGTGGATCGTCGTTCGCCAGAGGTGTCGACTCTTTCAATCTCCTTCTGTATTCGTAACTTGTGGAGCCAAACTGCAACGCCTCCTTCACGGCCACGTACTCTTTTCTTTCTTCATCTCTCATTTGAAGACAGATGTTGATGGCTCTGCCTTTTAAGCGCCCCATGAGGCTTCTTGCCCATTCTGTCTGTGGGAGGTTGCATGATGTTGCAATATCCTCAAATCTCAGTAGATACGAGTCAATGCACTCATTCTGGCTCTCGTCAAATGGAGACATTCTGTCTAATTGTTTGTATTTGTCAAAGTGTTCCTCCTTTTCATTTTGCTGTTCTTTGTCTTTCTTTTCTTTAAGTTTTAGTTCTAGTTGTAAGGTTTCCTTCCTTCTACTATCTTCTTCTTTCTTCCCTATTAAATCTCCTTTCTTCCCTTTCTTCATCCTGTGTTATTTTTAGTGTAATGAACTTTTCAAGTTCTTCGCCTTGCAGGCCATTTTCCTTGCCCGCATCTCTATATATTTTGTACATCGACATTTCCACTGACTTGTGCCTCGTCGTATCTCGTCGTGGTCGCCAGTTGTGAAGAAACAAGACCTTTTACGTTTAAAGTGTCTTTTTAATTGTCGAACATCTTAACAAGACATATCTCCATGGCAACGTTATGTACAGATCTCCTACTTCACTCGCTGACTTCTCTCACTCTCTCCCGTTTACACACTCCTCACTTCCCCCAAGTCCCCTAACTCTCGATACCCAACACTTGACCGTGTGTCACGGTTGACCACACAGTAACCGTGTCACAACAATAGACAATCTATATCTTAAATAGATATGGGAAAAACATCACTAAGGAAAAAAAATTGTGCACTAAATTAGTTGTAAAATATAACAGTACATATAACAGTTTTAGTACTTTTTTCTTTTCTCTAGTCTCTAATTACTTTAATTAAAACGTTTACAAATGAATGAAGAAGTATTTTGCACTTTGTTTAGTAAAAAAAAATAAATTATTAAGTGGTAAAAAAACCTAAGCAGTGACGTGGCTAGAAATTCGCCATTATTTGGGGGCTCGGGTGGGGGGGGGGGCTTGACCTCTTTGAGTGCCCCTGCATTTTGCGTAATACTTAATATTTAATGTAAAAAAACAATTTCTATTGCCCATTAACCCCCCCCCCCTTTTTCAAGTAAGGGACGGGGGGGGGATTTTAAAAATTACCCCCCTCACCTCCCACCCTAGCTACGCCACTGTACCCAGGCCTCAGTAGCCTTGGATATTCTATTTCTAACTCCAGATATTGTTTACGGTAGCAGAAAAAAAGAGCAGCTTTGAAAATAGAATGTATTTCATCAATTATCTAATTTAATGGAAACAATACTACAGCTACTCCTACGACATCCGAAAATTCTTTTTGCAAAAATTTGTTTCGCTTAATTTCATTCCGTTGCAGCAGAGTTGACGCTTTTTATATTTTCAAGTAGAACTAGAATATTTATATTTAAAAAAAATTAAGTTGCATGATTCAGCTTTAAATTAGTCAAGAAGAAAAGAATTGGAAAAGTAATTGTATTATGACAAGTAGGAACTAAAATAGAATATTGCATATGTTTTCTTAGGAGTACACAGGATTAAGAAAGTAAGTAATATGTTTTCTTAGGAGTACACAGGATTAAGTAAGTAAGTAATATGTTTTCTTAGGAGTACACAGGATTAAGTAAGTAATATGTTTTCTTAGGAGTACACAGGATTAAGTAAGTAAGTAATATGTTTTCTTAGGAGTACACAGGATTAAGTAAATAATATGTTTTCTTAGGAGTACACAGGATTAAGTAAGTAAGTAATATGTTTTCTTAGGAGTACACAGGATTAAGTAAGTAAGTAATATGTTTTCTTAGGAGTACACAGGATTAAGTAAGTAATATGTTTTCTTAGGAGTACACAGGATTAAGTAAGTAAATAATATGTTTTTTTAGGAGTACACAGGATTAAGTAATTAAGTAATATGTTTTCTTAGGAGTACACAGGATTAAGTAAGTAATATGTTTTCTTAGGAGTACACAGGATTAAGTGAGTAAGTAATATGTTTTCTTAGGAGTACACAGGATTAAGTAAATAATGTTTTCTTAGGAGTACACAGGATTAAGTAAGTAAGTAATATGTTTTCTTAGGAGTACACAGGATTAAGTAAGTAAGTAATATGTTTTCTTAGGAGTACACAGGATTAAGTAAGTAATATGTTTTCTTAGGAGTACAGAGGATTAAGTAAGTAAGTAATATGTTTTCTTAGGAGTACACAGGATTAAGTAAGTAAGTAATATGTTTTCTTAGGAGTACACAGGATTAAGTAAGTAAGTAATATGTTTTCTTAACCTACAAAATAAAAATCGACCACCTGCTGACAATGGTTATGCTTGCCCTGGAAGTGGCAAAATATGTAGGTCACAGCTGGGGCTGTGACCCCACGGGAAATACTGTATTCCTCACTAATCTTCAGACTCGAAGACAAGCCTTATTATTATTATTATTATATTATGTTTTCTTAACCTACAAAATAAAAATATTTGTTTTCCCAAGACTCTTCAGTTATAAATATAATGTTAGAAGATGATTTACGAACAAAGTTATAAATAAAAAATAAATTAGGAAACTGGCACGTACATAAATATGGATTGCCTGTTTTACAATGCCGGATAAAGATTGATTGATGCCTCTTGTCCTCTGTGACATGTCCGGATGTAATAAATCGTCTTTTGCAATGAAAATTTTGTTACAAAATAACGGTCTGGACATCCGGACACTAAAGTCACTAGATATTTAAACGGATAGTAAATAAACGGCTGGACTTAAAGTAAATTATCAGACTCTCAACGTCCGAAGCGTGCACAAGTGTTCGGACACACGGAACCAGCTTAACGCCTTCCACTTCCACTCCTCCAACACCCCCCCCCCCCAAAAGTGTAAAAAGCACTACAAAAAAAATGACTTTGTCAACAAAGAATATGAGCTATATGAAAACAAAAAACAGTGACCAAATTTGAAACCTAAAGAGAACAAAGATACTGATACAGACAAGAGAACAAAGATTCTGTCATAGACAAGAGAACAAAGATACTGATACAGACAAGAGAACAAAGATTCTGTCATAGACAAGAGAACAAAGATACTGATACAGACAAGAGAACAAAGATTCTGTCATAGACAAGAGAACAAAGATACTGACACAGACAAGAGAACAAAGATACTGACACAGACAAGAGAACAAAGATTCTGTCAATGACAAAAGAACAAAGATACTGACATAGAAAAGAGAACAAAGATACTGACACAGACAAGAGAACAAAGATTCTGTCATAGACAAGAGAACAAAGATACTGACACAGACAAGAGAACAAAGATTCTGTCAATGACAAAAGAACAAAGATACTGACATTGAAAAGAGAACAAAGATACTGACACAGACAAGAGAACAAATATTCTGTCATAGACAAGAGAACAAAGATACTGACACAGAAAAGAGAACAAATATACTGATACAGACAAGAGAACAAAGATTCTGTCAAAGACAAGAGAACAAAGATTCTGTCAAAGACAAGAGAACAAAGATACTGATACAGACAAGAGAACAAAGGTACTGACACAGACAAGAGAACAAAGATACTGCTACAGACAAAAGAACAAAGATTCTGTCAAAGACCAGAGAACAAAGATACTGACAAAGACAAGAGAACAAAGATGCTGAACCAGAACACTACAATTTCTACCTGACCTAAACTTCTGCGTCTTCGAATCTTGATAAATGTTTGTACAATCGTCTGCATGATCCTGAACATAAAAAGAAAGACCAGGACAGATGGGATAACCAAGGTTAAGGCCGTGTCAAAGTAGGTCAATCCCTCTGTGATTTGAGAATATTCTGAAAGTTGAAACAACAACAACAACAAAAAGTTAGACCCTCAATTATTAAACTTAAAATGTTAACATTTTATTTGAACACACATTTTTCTAATAGTATCCGTCAATGAAACGGCACTCATTGTAATTCCGCGTGGTCGAGAGGCCAAGTGCGCTTGAACTTGGCTTGGCTTGGCTACCTAGAAGGGGGCTCTAGCTTCGACACCCGACTCGGGCAGAGTTGTGTTTACTGAGCGCCTAAAGGCAGCACAGAAAAACCAATTCCTAGATACCCCCCCCACTGGTCCACAAATGAGATTGGACCAAAGCGCTCTGAGCATACTATAAGCATGAAAGTAGCGCTATATAAAAGCTATAAATATATACCCCAAATAGAAAGCCATTGCAAGTGAATTCGTGTATTTCTTTACCTTGCTTCTACCATGTAACGGACACATAGGGACACCTCTTACTACCTTCTCCTTTTGGTGTTTAAACTGTAGCTGACCTTTAACCTTTATATCTTTCAATAGAACGGCACCCCCTACACAAAAACCACTCACTTCTTAAGGCCCTTGAATTCCAAAAGAGCTTAAAGACAACGCACTTCTGGTTAATTACAATCATGATAGGCACAGACACGAGAAAAAGCGGGCACGAGCAGACCCGAACAGGCTCCGTGCGCCGGGTAGCGGGCGTCAGGCCCGGCCACGAAAAGTCCACTACTAGTCGCCCCGCGGCCTCGATGAAGGGGAATTTGTCAGGTCGTGAAAAATTGGCTAAAATTCCTCCACCAAAGTCCTCTTCTCAACGAACACTGCATTCGTACCTCCTTCGGAGGTCCGATCCGAACAAGGTTGATGGAAGTCTGCCACAACCTCCTGCCGACTCAGATACACGGCAGGCAAATATGACTGGAAGCGAAATAGTGACGGGAGCCTCCGGCCCCCAAACATCCCAAACTGACACTAGTGGGACCCAACCCACCACAGGGACTAGGCCCATTAACACTAGATCCCTCCTGATCTTACAAATTAACATCTGTGGGGTAATACCCAAGGTGTTAGAGCTCTCAAAACTCCTCCACGAGAGGGCTATAGATGTGGCTTTATTGCAAGAGACTCTTACGGGCAAACGCAATGCCAGTATCACCGGTTATACAGCATTTAAGTGCAAATGCACAGACTGCCGGGGGATCATAACTTATGTACGCAACAACCTGATTGCTACACAAGTCCCCGGTCCACGAGTGCACGGGCGTACCGACGCCATCACCCTCGAAGTACACAAACTCGGGCGTAAATTCACGGTAACGAATCTGTACAACCCTCCCAAGCACGAAATAAGTCTCGAATATGACTGTACCAATATCACCTCTCACAACGTCATCGCAGGAGACTTCAACGCAAAGTCTCAACAGTGGGGCTATGATTCAACTGACTCGTCGGGACATAAAGTCCATGAACTCCTCAATAATTCTAATTTGTTCTGTCTGCAAAATAAAGATACTCCTCCAACCTTATATCACACCGGAAATGGCAGCCAATCTAGGCCTGACCTTACCTTAATTACAGCTAATTTAGAATCTCACACACAATTCCAAGTCCTGGACGACATTGGGAGCTACCATAGACCCATATTAGTCACAATAGCCCTCTCAGAGGCCAGTGGTGTAACCCCAAAAATTCCGCGGAAGTGGAGTTACACCAAGGCGAACTGGCCAGCGTACGAGGCAGCAGTCGACACTGCCCTTATGAATTTAGCAGTGGAGGATAGCGACGTCGATACCATATACGGCGAATTAACAGCAGCTATGTTGGGTGCGGCCAAGAGGTTTGTCCCGCGGACTTACCCCGGCGTAAGGCAGAAACGTGTGTGGTCTCAGGAATTGAATAAGCTGGTCCTGAGACGTAAGCGAGCCCGGAGACTTGCTGAACGGAAGGGTACCCCTGAAATCCGGCGGGAGTACAATCG
Source organism: Biomphalaria sudanica (assembly GCA_036873155.1). Classification (NCBI taxonomy): domain Eukaryota; kingdom Metazoa; phylum Mollusca; class Gastropoda; family Planorbidae; genus Biomphalaria; species Biomphalaria sudanica. The sequence continues at coordinate 4,963,387 of JAZGLO010006651.1, read as the reverse complement.
GCTCTGTAGAGCCACGAGTGAATTGGCCCGACGTGTCCGGTCGGACCATTGGAACACTGCCTGCGCCGGGATGGATCTTCGGGACTCCTCGAAAGCCTGGCGTCTTCTGCGAAACCTAGAGGCCAAAGACACAGCGCGGACGGCTGCCCCTCTATTGTCACCCAGAGGGCCCGTCTCTACGGTAACCAAAATGGCCGGCTTGTTGAATCGATATTTTGCTAAAATCAGCAAGCCCGAAAAGAAGTCAGCCATGTCCAAAGCCCTCAACAAAGAACGTAAAAGGCTCGAGAGGGAGCCAGATGAGCCTGAAAGCCAAGCAACGTGCAATGCGCCCTTCTGTCGTGCTGAGCTGGATAGAGCGATTGCAAAGTGTAAAAACAGAAAAGCTCCGGGGCCAGACAAGGTTACCCCCGAGATGGTAAAACACCTTGGGGGCATTGCAAGAGGTAAACTCCTGGAGTTTATGAATCGAACCTGGGCAGAGTCCAGACTGCCCGGGGCCTGGAAGAGTGCTATCATTGTACCAGTCCTTAAGAAAGGAAAAGACGCGACTAACGTGGAGTCCTACAGACCCATTTCACTAACCTCAACGCTTGGCAAAGTTGCTGAGCGAATGGTTAACGAGCGGCTAGTGTGGTCCTTTGAGAGTGCCGGTATCCTGGCGCCAGAGCAGGCCGGCTTTAGGGCAGGCTTGAGCCCGATCGACCAGGTCACAACATTCGCACAGGAAGTGGCCGATGGGTTCCAGAGGTCCGAGAGCACATATGCAGTATTCATAGACCTAAAACAGGCTTACGACCGTGTGTGGAAGCAAGGCCTCTATCTAAAGTTAAGAGCCATGGGTGTGCGGGGCAAGATATACAATTGGATACAATCCTTTCTGTCAGGGAGGAGCACACGTACAAGATACCAGCACTCCCTTAGCAAGCCAAAACAACAACTAAATGGCCTGCCTCAGGGCTCCGCCCTGTCCTGTACACTTTTCATGGCCTTTCTGAACGATTTGCCCAGCTCACTAAGGTCAAAAAAGCTGCTATATGCTGATGACATTGTCCTCTGGTCAACCGGGAAGAAAGCCGACCAAATTCAGGCGGCACTTCAAGCAGACCTCCAAACCATATCCTCGTATTGCGACAAATGGCAGATTCTGATAAACGTTGCCAAAACGACCTGGTCCCTGTTCAGCCTAGGGATCGACATTCTCAAGGCTCCATTCGAGCTTCAACTCGGTGGGCTGCGACTCTTACGTGAAAATACGCCAAAATATCTAGGGGTTACCCTAGATAGAAAACTGTCAATGCTCCAGCATGTCCAGGATGTTGAAAGAAAAGCCTCGGAGAAGTTAGCGTTACTAAGAAAGCTGGCCAGCACAAAGTGGGGTGCCAAAGCTGACATGCTACGCACATTGTACCTCGGGGCAGTCAGATCACAAATCGAATATAGCTATACAGTTCAAGTATACGCTAGCAAGACTGCCCTCGAATCACTCGACCGAGTACAAGCACAGGCTCTAAGGTTCATTAGTGGCACCTTTCGGACAAGCCCAACAAACGCTGCTGAAATATTTACTAACGTGGCGCCCCTATATCTTAGGAGGGAGAGGGCAGTACTCATGGCCTACGAGCGCTATAAAAGGGGCGACTCTAGGCTACCCACCTCAATCTTAGTGCGTCAGTGGAGAGAGAGGAACCGCATTAAAATGCGATCGTTCCTCCATATAGCGGCCAATTTGACAAAAACAGCTGGACTCTCCACCGACAGAATACCCATTAGGAGGATTAGTGCGTGCCCCCCGTGGAGGAGATTGCCGGCCCCACAAATAAATCTGTCCCTTTTAGGGCAAGAGGGAGCCACCAAGAGGCGATTACCACCTGCCACATTAAAAAATTTGGCATACTCGACAATAAAATCCTACCCATCGGATGCCATTTTCTGCTACACTGATGGGTCGGTAATGAGGGACCCCGATAGATCGGGGTATGGGGCCCTTATAGTATACCCCGACCGGACTGAACAAGACAGGCTCTCTGGTCCATGCAGCTACGCTGCATGCTCCATGGATGCCGAACTTACAGGGATAACTAGAGCGTTCGAGGCCATTAGGGCCCGAATGCTCCTAAAAGAAACTAGCGCCACTACAGTGGTGCTGGTCACCGACTCTCGCTCCAGTCTCCTAGTTATGGGTGGCGGCGGGGGTGGGTCACCCGTAATAGAAGAGGCAGTCGGCGCCGCAGATAACATCCGCCGGGCTATTGGAGCTGTCGTTTTTATGCAGTGGGCGCCTTCACATTGCGGCGTGAAGGGCAATGAAACGGCAGACGCCCTCGCAAGGGAGGGTGCAATGGCAGCCACACACCTCGAAGCACCAAGCACGTACTTACAAGCAACGGCACAAATCCGAGCACTCATTCATGAGAAGTGGTTAAAGTCCTGGGAGGAATCCGACAGAGCACGTAGTGTCTGGCAGCACATGCGTCACCCAGATCGCGACGATCCATGGTGGCGACTGAAGAGGTCAGAGCAATCGATCATTGCACAATGCAGAACGGAACACTGTCCTATAGGGGCATACTTTGCCCGGTTCCGAACGAACTTTGACTCCCGATGCCGCCACTGTGGAGAGAGCGCTGAAACAGTGGCGCATGTCTTGTACGAGTGTCCCCAGCTCCGCGAGCTAAGGGGGGACCTGTCTGTGCAGTCACTCGAACTGTATGGTAGCTATGAGGCACTACGCCGGACGGCTAAGTTTCTTGCCAGAGCATTACGGGAGGATTAGTCCTTCCTGCTCTGATTTTTCAATAGGAGTTCATCTCAGGTTAATTGACCTGAACTTCATTTGTAATCTTTATTTTATTATTCATTGGAACAGCCATCATTACAATGACATCCCAACATGTTTATTTAAACATCCTCCGATAGAAAGTCTTCCTTCCCAACCATGCATTTGTGGGCTTTGAATTGGCCTAAAAAATTGCGAAATATTTTGTTAGTTTGACCAACCCTTTCTTATTCTTTTTGGCATCCCTTAATTGATAGACCAGTAAAGCACGGCTGTAAACATCGCACACACTTCTATGGATCATCGGGTGAAAGCCTAAATGACATACGAAGTGTGGTTGTATCAGTTAGTTTGGATCAATCATGTAATTAAGTTTGTAATAGATTAAAAATAATAAATCTATGCGATTAGAAATATTTTTACCAAATTGTTTTTATTTACCGTAATTTCATTCATTTAGCTTTCTCACTACGCTATGATCCTATCACTTGGTCTGGACCAGTTGGGAAGTGGTAGAAGGGAGAATCAAAGGGGTATCTGGGTGGCCGCTTTTTAAATGTATTGATATAAAATAAAGTCAGCGTCCTCAAGCCAACACGGTAACCACTGAGCCAGGGAGCTGCTTATGAAATTAGTTTTTATAGTTTTTTTTTTTCTACAAACAATAAGAGGGACTAATTCAACTTATACCACTTTATCAGTCAAGGAAAATTTCTTTCCCTTGTTTGAGATGCAAAACAAAATAATTGATTACCAATTGCTAATTAAAGAATTGGTTGTTTTTGTTTTATTCTTGTGTTGGCATGTAAAAGAAATAAGTGTGCACAAATTCAGCTTGATCCGAGTTTTTGTGTGGAAGAAATGACGTGTACAAACATTTTTACCAGACAGACAGACACACAGTGAGTTGATATAAGCTTTGTAAAAAAAGAATCTCATTGGTTACCTCCGACCTCAGTGCACACCGAGACGTTAGAAATGAGTACCACGTGACTCGTCCACACCGGAAAGTGGTAACAGAGCGTGGAGAGCACGAGAAGCAGCAGGATGACGAGCTGGGCTCTTCTGGCGGTACAGAGCTTGGTCACTAGCTGAGGGTGGCAGATGCAGACGTAGTTTTCAAACGTCACCATGACGACCATCCAGACGGACATGAAGGCTGACACGTAGGTGACGAGAACTAGAATCTGGCAGACGCCGTGATAGTTGAACCACTTGACACCTACCCTAAGGAAAAAAAACACAGAAGTAGACCTACATTATAAACTGTTAAAACACACACACACACACACACACACCGAGTTCTACTCGAGATTCATATACTCAGTATAATGATTTTTAAAACAAGCAAAATATAAAAAAATCTTTAAAAAAAAAAAAAGCTTATCTGAGGGAAAGAACTCCGCCCTTACAGCTATATCTCTCAATAATATAGTAGTTACTTCCCTTATTCGATATCAACCAAACTAATTGTAAAATGTTTTACATGTTTCGGATGTTCCTTCAGAGTTGAAGATAATTACTTCCTAGTCCAAACCTCCCGCAGGACGACGGGGGATGGGAGCTAGCAGGGTTTGAACACTGGACCATCGATAAATCTGAACGACAGTCCAGCGCGCAAACTGCACGACCAGGCAGCCATCCTTAATACTTACCAATACTTAATTGACTAATTGATTACTTTTAAAATTGATTCATGTTTTTTTTAGTTACAATAAATAATTTTTTAAAGTTTCGGGCTTGGGAGAAATAGCGTGTTCAGTTATCTACTGGGACGAAAACCTACATATTTAGCCGTATCTATGAATACTGAATATTGAATGATTAATTACAAATAATTAATTACTAACTATGAATAGACTAGTTGGTTATTTTTTTAATTGATTTATTGATCTTGTTTATGCCAATGAATAATTAAGCAAAGTTTCCACTTGATCCGAGAATGGGTATGGAAGAAATAACGTGGACACACTTTTTACCAGACGGACAGAAATACAGAGTGAGTTGATAGAAGCTTTGTGAAAAAAGAAGGTCAGCACTTATCCTAACAGAGTAAGACGTTTTTTTTTTTCGTCGAAATATCCAAGAACCTTAAAGCTTTTAAAGCTCTTTAATGGCATGACCGGAGGAAACGGTACGATGTAAGAGAGGGGGGGGGAGAGAGAGGGAGGGGTTCCGAAACCAGTCAGCCTGTTTCTGAGTTTTGTTTTTCCTCTATTTATTTATTTTCTTATCATTATGTTCTTTGACAAATTAAAATGATGCTGAGTGTGTTTCATATTCTTGAGTATTTTCGTGAGAAATTTTAACATTTAACGTTCTGTTATCGAATTTTATATCCGGTTTAAATTAGTTAAGAACAAAAAATGCAGCAACTTGAACAAAGAAAAAAAAACAATATTAAGAAATGTGGGGGTGATGTAAGTTATAGTAAAAAAAAATAAAAAATTTTAAATATAGAAATTGATTAGGATTGGCACAAATTTTTGAAATAAATAAGTAAACTAAATAATATCAAGGACGCTATTTTGAAAGATGTCTGTCGCCAGCACTATATTTCGTTTTGCTTTAAGTGCTACAATATTAGAAAAATAGATTGTAGAGAACACTTAAAATTATCACATACCTTTTAAAATATGTAGATTTTTTAACACTTTCTGTATTAATATTTACAAGGAACTCACGTGGTTCCGTCTTCGTATCTCTTTACCGCTTCCGTTCACACGAATCAATCCTCAGCACTGACTTTAGATTTGATAAGGCCCTAAGCCACCTAACCCTAACCGAAGCTATTTGAAATAGTGTGACCTTGTAGTAAACATAAGATACGATTTCAATTGCTATTTCTTTAAAAGGATTGACAATATCCCTTGAACTATTTATGAGAGGATCCCAAGCAGGGGACCTAAGCTATAGCTTATTTTGCCTATAGGTCAATCCAGCATTGGAGTGGCAGTGGCTGAGTGGTAAAGCGCTTCGCTTCCGAATCGAGGGTTTAGGGTTAGAATCCTGGCGAAGACTTGGATTTTAAATTTCGGGATATTAGGGCGCCTCTGAGTCCAACCAGCTCTAATGGGTACCTGACATTAGTTGGGGAAAAGTAAAGGCGGTTGGGTGCTGTACTGGCCACATGACACCCTGCTCGTTAAGCGTGGGCCACAAACAGATGACTTTTACATTCACCTGCCCCATAGATCGCAAGGTCTGAAAGATGTACTTTACTTTACTTTAAATCCTGCACAACCTAATCCTACCCAAAATTTCACCAGACACGTGACACACAAGCAAACACAGTACATATCAAGTCCATAAAAACCATTACCGCACTTACCTGTCCAACCAGACGACAAACAGAGAGGTCAAGAAAAAAGCATCTGTCACACACTTGAACAGCAAGTAGTTGACACAAGACTTCTGCTTCATTGATTTGATCATGAATATCCCAAAGGAAGAGACATTTCCCAGAAATCCAAGAACACACAGAGAGGGAATAAAATATTTTTGTACTCGTGCCAGGGTCTCAAACATAGACTCTCTCAGAGAGTACAAATCCTGATACCCAGAGTATGATGTCTCGTTTCCATCTGCCTGTGAAAAGTTCAAATAGTCAATGCTCTCGTATATCTTGATTTCTTCAATCTGCATTGCAATTAGTGGATATTTGTTACAAGATTCAGATCTGAAAAAAAAAACAATTGGAAAATACTCAATAATGTTATGCTGGGCTAAGCTTGGTTACCTTGGTTACCTGTCAGCAAGGGGTAAAAGCAAAAGAGTAAAGTTCCCTTTCAGACCTTGTGATCTATATGGAAGATGAATGTGAAGGTCATCTATTTCTTTGGCCAACGTTTCACGAACAGGGTGTCATGTGACCAGCACAACAACCAACCGCTTTACTTCCCCATCTTAAGTCAGGTACCCTTACAGTTGGGTGGACTCAGGGGCGCCCTAAAAATCCAGAAACTCAAAATCCCAGCCTTTGCAGAGCGCAGGGTCCTGGTCGAGTATCATATGCGGGACACTAACCACGTCACGCTAACGGGCTCGTCCGCCTCTAACGCCGTAGGCCTTATTTTTTCTACTGAACATAATTCTTTAAGTAGGTACTTATCACAATCATCAATTAATATGGATGTCAGATGTCAAGATCTATGAAGATGCAATGATAGATGTCACGTTGAAGATTATCTTGACCTGTATCACACTAACGATGATCGTGATTGCCGAGGATCTTGAAATCTTCTTTTAATAAGATGATCGTATAGAAGTAGTCAGATCTAGTTGATAATACGATCATTCAAAATGTTGCCAGTTGATCATCTAGAAGTTGTCATTCGCTAAATCGATCTAAGCATGATACTATATTCAATGAAGAAACTTCTCTTCGTCTAAAACAATTACTTTAATTCAGAACTTGAAAAAGCTATTCACAAATAATTACAATGGTTAAACGTACTTGAATAAAATGATAGATCTACACAATAATATAATTGAGTTCTAATACAAGACATTAGTAGATGTTTCCACTTCCAAGTTCCATACAATGACTGACTAAAAAAACCAGAACTTTTTCCCGGGTCCAGCACTGTCACGTCTCCCAGGCAGCTCATTGCAGTGCCAACCAATAAATGCAGCCCAAGTTACACTAATTAACATGTCTCCACGTGAGAAAAAACCCGAGGTACTTGACGAGCTAAAAATAGATACTTTGTACGTGACAGTACTGTACTAATGGCCTTTCATTAATTACATACTGTATTGTAATTGTTCTGCTTGAAAGATTTCTTCTTTTAAGGTTAATAAACGTAACTAATGGTTCAGAAACATTTTGCATGAAAAATGAACAAACTAAATAACAATAGTTTCTGCTAAGCTGGAGTCGGAAAGTAATTAATAATTACGGAGAACAAGAATTCTTGCAATAACCAAATAATTGTTTAGACCGTCACAGACTTAATTTAGTTACGGAACTTTTCTGGCATGTCGCTTTGAACTAATAATAATTTTATGTATATCTTACCCAACGAGCGGTCCGAACCCAAATTGATATTTTTTTAACAACAAGGTGAGTGTCACGAATGATTGTGTGTATGTATGCATAATCTATTTTTACATTTGCGCGAATGACCGGAAGTGTGTTAGTTAGTTGTCAGAGAGAGTCTAGCGTGTGATATGCCGTAAAGATGATTAAAAAGTCTGTGTTTTATCGAGTGTTACTTGTTTATTTGGAATCAGGGACACCTAAACGTAGTTTCTAGCGAGTTATCAGTAGATATAATAGAGTAGCTGTAACACATTAGCGATAGGAGCTACAGTTGTCCTTTGGCGTTCGCAGATCTGTCTTCGCGGAAGGGCTATACCACTGGTTTCATAAATAAATAATGAAAAAAGAAAACACTACCGAGTTTTTGTTTGTTTGTTTGTTTCTTTGTACCTGTTGTTGTTTGTTTGTTTCTTTGTACCTGTTGTTGTTTGTTTGTTTCTTTGTACCTGTTGTTGTTTGTTTGTTTCTTTGTACCTGTTGTTGTTTGTTTGTTTCTTTGTACCTGTTGTTGTTTGTTTGTTTGTACCTGTTGTTGTTTGTTTGTTTCTTTGTACCTGTTGTTGTTTGTTTGTTTCTTTGTACCTGTTGTTGTTTGTTTGTTTTTAACACGGATTTTCCCACGGCCAAACGATGTATATGCACAATAGCCTGATGGGAAAAAAATACGTCATCGCCAATCTCTCGGATTCTGATTTGCCGAAATAACCGTAAAGCACATTAACTGGTTCAAACAAAACCAATCGTTATAATAAGGCCCCAAGTCACATCAAAAACATTTGTCATGTAAAGGTTATTAAGAGAATTTAAAAAAATGTCATTTAGGAGATTAAAGTGTTAGTAGATGTCTTGTGATAGTGTACATATATATGAAATTAAATACCGCGGAATAGTCTTGGAACGTATTCCCCCTCGAAAGCAAGAAAAACTATGTTTCTTTATTAATATTCATTTTTAAAAAATCAATTTTTCAAAAGTTTTATTTATGTTGGAACACTATAAATTACAGCGTAGCTACAGGAAATATTGCATTCCTCATGAATCGTCGGACTCGAAAACAAGCCAGAAGGAAAACCTATATAGAAAATTTAAAGAAACCAAGGCAGAAAGAGTTTACAAAAAGTATATAAAAATTAAACACCTAACCCAAAAAGTAAGCAGACAGCTGCAGAGTGAATACGTAAACAATGTAATATCTAAAGATAACAACAAAAACCTATGGTCATACATTAAGTCTAAGAAAATGCGCCATTAAAAGATGAACATAACATAATACATAATGAAAATGAAACTAAAGCAAACATCCTAAACAAATACTTTGCATCCGTATTCTCAGCCCCAGGAGACAAAGACATATTTCTTAATTTGAACCAAGTAGACAACATAGAAGATATAGTAGTACAAGAAAAAGGAATTCAAAAACTATTAGCCAACACCAAACCAAATAAAGCGTCTGGACCTGATGGTATTCCAGCTAGATTACTCAAAGAACTAAGCAATGAGCTAGCCCCAGTGTTCAAAATACTCTTTCAGGCATCGCTTAACCAGGGCAGAGTACCAAAGGACTGGAAAGAAGCTAATGTCACCCCCCTATTTAAAAAAGGAGAAAAATCTGATCCAGGAAACTACAGACCAGTATCACTTACCAGCATCACATGTAAAATCCTAGAACACATAATATGTAGCAACATCATAAACCACTTAGACAAACATAATGTCCTTACCCCATACCAACATGGCTTTAGGAAATATAGATCATGTGAAACACAACTAATAGGACTAATTGATGATTTTTCAAAAGGTTTAGATAATAGTGAACAAATAGATGCTATCTTACTAGATTTTTCCAAGGCTTTTGACAAAGTTCACCACCATAGTTTGCTTAAAAAATTAAAATATTTCGGCATTAATGGTCCACTGCATCAGTGGATTAAAGATTTTCTGAAAGGGAGAGAACAAACTGTAATAATAAATGGCTCTAAATCAACACCAATAACAGTAAACTCAGGTGTACCTCAAGATACAGTCTTGGGTCCACTACTTTTTTTAATTTACATAAATGATTTACCAAATTGCATTAGTTCAGGAACAAAAGTCAGATTATTTGCAGACGATTGCATAATATATAGAACAATAAAAACAAAACAAGACACAGATATTTTACAAAGAGAATTAGATGAATTACAGAAATGGGAATCAAATTGGAGCATGTCTTTCCACCCAGAAAAATGTCAGTTGTTAAGAGTAACAAAAAAACTAAAACAAATTAGTTCCACTTATCTTATTCATGGCAAACCAGTAACACAGACTAAAAACGCAAAATATCTAGGTGTTATAATAAATGAAAAACTGTCATGGAATCCATATATTGATGAAACTATAAAAAAATCCAACAAAGCATTAGGGTTTATTAAAAGAAATTTCTATAAATCAAATAAGAACATAAAACTAAAATGTTATTTAACCTTGGTTAGGCCAATAATAGAATATGCATCCACCGTTTGGGACCACTCAACTCAAGAAAACATTAAGAAACTGGAACAAACACAAAATAGAGCAGTGAGATTCATAACAAACGAATATTCACATTTGACTAGAGTAACACCATTAGTAAAATCACTAAATTTAGAAAGCCTTCAGGACAGAAGACTCAAAAGTAAAGTAGCAATTATACATAAAACACTGAACCATATACTTCAAATACAAAAACAAAATTTAATAAAATACTCTGAAAGACACAAAAATAAAGGCACATTCCTCGTCCCATATGCTAGGACAAATTTGTACAAATACTCCGTCTTCCCTAGTGCTATTAGAGCATGGAATGGGTTGCCTGAGCTAGCCAGAAAAACCAGTGACTTGGCAGAATTTAAGTCATTGGTTAATATGCATGACTAAATGCATGACGCGTAGGACGTAATCATCTTCCTTTTGGAGTAACGTCTGTATTATAGAAGAAGAAAAAGAAGCATTATTATTATTATCATAAATGACCTATGCCTCTTTCATGTAAAAATAACCATAGCCTTGTAACTGGTTCAAGCTTGATCACTACGCGTTTTCTCATTTAAATCCGATTAAATGTTATTAACTTACGAAAAAAACAGATATCAATCGGTGGCTTCCGGCTACTTATTTTTATGGATGCCAAGATGAACTGTTAAACAATATGATAGTTCGTAGAGTCGACAGATCATAAGATGCTGTCTTTACCGAAACTGAACGGTATTTGAAACCAAAAATGTCATGCTAAGAGCTTGCATTGAAATTGGTATCATATAGATGCCGAGAAGGTTTTCAAATATTATGTCCTAGTTGATGAGAATCGTGATTGCGAAGCTGAAAGTGACAAGGAAATCCACGAACGCTGCCACCCTCCCCCCTATCAAGCGCGAGGACTAGAGCGGTTGCCCCACTTGCCACGCCCTAGGGTCGCTACAGATACCAGCCTTCACCAAGATTCGAACCTCTAGGTTCGGAATCCAAGCGCCTAACCACACAGCAACAAGGTCCGCCGCTACATATTGCGCAATGTGTGCATTGCACGCCGGCGGCCGACTTTGGGGGGCGCCCAAATCATTATTCTACGGTTACTTTAAAAAATATGAGTTAAATAAAAAAAAAATTACTTAAATATTTTAAATAAATTTTAATTATTCTATTATCCTTTAAAAATATAAACGATATTCGTACACGAGAAATTGTTTTGGAAACTAGAACAAAAAAAAAAAAGCAATGTGCGAGGGATTGGCACCGTTTTTTTTTTCATAGACGCTTACTCTTTTCTGGCGTTGAATTTTCGCGGGTTGTTTGAAATATTTGTGTTGAGTAGAATAGCCCTCCCTGTAAGTAGATCGATTACCGGTAATTAAAAAGACAATTTTAAAAACATTTTCACTGGGGGGGGGGCGCTATTTCCTTTCATGTGGAGGGGGGGGGGGGCTGAGGGCGCAACGTCCCGACAAAAAGAGGTGTTATGGAGTGTGTTTTTCCTAAGCGGCGGTGAGAAGAGGTTAAGTGATTGCTCGGTGGTTCTGCAGTAACAATGATGAACTTAACGTACTTATTGCAAAAGTGAGACTTAAGACATGGACTTTATATTGAGTTTTTGTTCACAAAGAAGTTTGTTCAAGTTATTTAAAGTTCATTTATTTAAAAAAAATAAAAAACGCCTACATCGGTTTAGTTATACTAGCTGTCTGGAGCTACAAGCCAACATTTGACAAAAAATGTAAAAAATGTTCAGACCTCTTGCCGACTTGAAAGGAAACCTACCGCATCTTCAATTCTTTCTCAAGGAAGAACTTTTTTTTAACGCTTAAAATTGATGTAGACAATACAATTTCCGAAAAAAAAAAAACAAAGTTGTAGTGAACTGTCATGACGGCACTTTGGTTTCTATTCACAGTGTTTAAGTAATAGATTATTACATTCTTAAAACGTACGGACCTCACTGTGGAAGCCAACATCGTTCCTCTGGGTTTCAGCTTCTATAGGGGGCTCGAACGAAAATTTTGTTATCTAGGGAGTCGCCACCCGGGAATGTGAGAAACACTGCCTTACTATGTTATTGTATAAGTGACTTGTACTTTGGATCATTTACTTTGTATTAAACTCAAGAAAAATATTCAGCGCTGAGTTGCTTCATTTGTTCGATAAATTAGTAGGCAACTCTGAATCCGTGTATGTCAGATGATTGATGATACAATGCACATCCTCCAATTAACAATCGTGATAATTTTTTATGGAACGTTGAAAAAGTTCCACTGTCAATGGCTTTTGCATATCGAGCATTTTTTTTTTTTCGAATTATGCTTTAACTTTAACAAGCAAGTTAACATCCACGTCCAGACCATATAACACTATTGAGCAGTCAAGGTTATTGAGAAATTGTATATAGATCATGATCATTTACAGTTTATTGTTATATACCCGCCGCAGCTCATTAATTATAAATTCACCGTCGCAAATACAGGAGCACAATCGAGTAGACAGAACGAGATCAGTTTTGAATGCTAATCACAAAGAACCAAGATCTCCTATGTCTGAAAGCACGTAAATGTGAAATTGTACCTAGTCAATAATTCATTGTTGTACTTGAGGCCTTGAGGGATACAAAAACTAGGCGAATATGAAAGGAAAAAAAATTGAATGATCTACGAAAAAATGAATTTAAATCAAAGGGAACTTTTGGAACAGTGTCCAGCTCAGTCTTAAAATAATTTTTTATTTTTTTTTATCTAGAAAAAAAAGAAAAAGGGGGGGGGGCGGCATTTTTTCATTTCGCACGCAGGCCCTGCGGCGCACCCACAAGAAAGAGGTATCGAGTTCAAACCCCGATGTAGACTATGGCTGGTTAATTCGATACTTGTATTTCATGAACATCTAAAGGAGAAACTTCCCAGATCCAGATACCCCCTCCCCCACCCACATGTCCTCTGGATTAATCATGAACTTCTGTGTTACTCATGTTTGTAATCTTGCTAGTACTTGTAATCGTGCTCGTACTTGTAATCGTGCTAGTACTTGTAATCGTGTTTGTATTCATATTGCACTCTATTGTTTGTGACCCTTCTGGTACTGTGCTAGTGTGTGTGTGTGTGTGTTACATACCAGTCGTGTTGTATTGGAATAAAGGCTTGTGTATAAGGTTATGAGTTGATGCAGTGTAGTTCATCCACAAAAGAATTTAACCAAAGCGCACTGAGGATGTTGGAGGAGTATTGAAGACGTGTTATAGTAATGAAATAACAGGGCCGGATTTAGGCTTTAAAAGGCCCTAAACTATTTGAGATAGGAGAGACCTTTATATGTTCAGATATCATGTATCAGTACTAAATATGAATTTCGGATAATCAGAGGGTTAAACTTATATGCTATTAACAAGTGATATATTTCTTGAACAACACATTGAAAGTTTTCTGCAGTCAATCGCTTCAGAACCACCAAGATTTAGAGAATTTTTTTAGTTTACTCAAAATCTATTTTGCACACATTTGTAGTTTAGGTATCTCAAATCTTAGCCAGACTTTACCCCATCTTTAGAAATATTGGAAGACGTTCAATATAGAGCGGCGGTTCTCATTCTTTTTAGCTCCGCGACCCCCTTATACTATTTTAACTAGGCGACCCCCAAACATAATTTTTCTTTCACTCATAGGCCTAGGTAAATGTGATTTAGCTAATTGTATAAAATTGTTAACAAAATGTATATTTCTCTGATATCCATGACGTTAGGAACGGAACATTACTGCCATGCATCATTTCCATCACCTCGTTAAGTAATGAAGAAGACATCTCTATCAGATGGGAGAAATTAAGAGATGTAATCTACAGTTCGGCAATCACCGCCTTTGGGCCTCAAAAACACAAAATTGTAGACTGGTTTGAGGCGAATCTAGCACAAATGGAACCTTGCATCGAGAAAAAGCGATCTGCACAACTCGCTCTCAAGACAAAGCCAAGTCCAAGATCTTTGGAGGCCTTCAAAAGTGCTAATAAAGAGGCGAAACAAATGGCTAGAAAATGTGCTAACAACTTTTGGAGGGATACCTGCAACAGAATCCAAGACAGTCTCCACTCAGGAAATAGCAAAGCTCTATTTGATGGCATTAAAGCGGCCCTGGGTCCAACAGTGTCTAAGCCTGCCCCCCTTCTATCCAAATCAGGAGAAAAAATTACAGATCAAACCAAGCAGCTAGAACGTTGGACAGAACACTACCTCGAAGTCTATGCCACACGGAACACAGTAGACGATGTCGCCCTGGCTTCTCTACCAGATCTTCCAGTACTGGAATGCCTAGATGATCTTCCGAGCCTCAGTGACCTTAAAAAAGCAATTAACTGCATAAAAAATAGAAAATCTCCTGGGAGTGATGGTATCCCAGTGGAAGTAGTGAAAGTCAACGAATCACTCCTGCTCCCTGAACTCTATATTCTCCTCTGCCGCTGTTGGGAAACAGGTCATGTCCCACAGGACATGCGTGACGCAACTATAGTCACAATATACAAGAACAAAGGGGATCGGAGTGACTGCAACAATTACAGGGGTATCTCTCTCCTCAGTATAGTGGGCAAAATCTTTGCTAGAGTGGCACTATCCAGGCTGCAAGTGATAGCTTCTAGAGTCTACCCAGAGTCTCAGTGTGGATTCAGGAGTGGTAGATCCACTGTAGACATGATATCTTCTCTACGACTACTGCAGGAGAAATTCAGAGAGAGAGAGACAGACCCCTTTACATCGTTTTTGTTGATCTGACTAAAGCTTTTGACATGGTCAGCAGAAGTGGCCTTTTCAAACTCCTGAGGAAAATAGGTTGCCCTCCCAAACTACTGCAGTTCATTGAGTGTTTTCACGAGGAAACTAAATGCACTGTCAATTCAATGGAGCCCAATCAGCACCTTTTGAGGTTTGCAGTGGTGTCAAGCAGGGATGTGTGCTCGCACCTACTCTGTTTGGCATATTCTTCTCCTGTCTACTGCATTATGCGTACAACGACATAAACGAAGGTGTGTTTCTCCATACAAGATCCTCTGGAAAACTATTTAATGTTTCAAGGCTGCGGGCAAAAACCAAGGTTAGGAAGCTACTCGTCAGGGAACTCCTGTATGCTGATGATGCAGCTATTGTGGCTGATTCTGATATTCAGCTACAGTCCCTGGTTGACAAATTATCTGCTGCTTGCCAGAAGTTCGGCTTAAACATCAGTCAAAGCAAGACTAAGATACTTGTCCAAAACACAAACACTGCACCTCAAGTAAGCATTAATGGCCAACCACTAGAAATTGTTGATCACTTTAGTTACCTTGGCTCCATCATATCCAACAACACTCTACTGGATAAAGACATAAACAACAGGATAGCCAAGGCAATGGCCACCATGTCACGGCTGCAGAAAAGAGTCTGGGACAACATATTGCTGACTAACAGTACTAAAGCCCTAGTCTACCGGACCTGTGTGTTGAGCACCTTGCTGTACGGAAGTGAAACATGGTTAACCTACTCATGGCAGGAAAAAAAGCTGAATGTTTTCCACCTCCGATGCCTAAGGCGGATCTTTAAAATAAGGTGGCAAGATAAGATAACCAATGAGGAAGTGCTACAAAGAGCAGGGTGCCAGGACATCCGCTCTGTTATCAGCAGCAGACGCCTTGGCTGGCTTGGCCACGTTCGTAGAATGCCAGAAGGTCGACTTCCACAGGACATCCTGTATGGCGATCTGATAGAAGGCAGGAGAGCCGCTGGTCGCCCACTTTTACGTTATACGGATGTATGCAAACGCGACATGAAGCTCTTCAAAATCGACACTGGCAACTGGGAAGAGGTGGCACTGGACAGATCCTCATGGAGAGAGAGCATAAAGGAAGGGTCAAAGATTGCAGATGCCATACACAACAGAAGCAGAAAGAAGGGTGAAAATGCAACGGCGCCTGGTGATTATATATGCCCAACCTGCGATCGCAGCTGTGTATCAAGGATTGGCCTCTTTAGTCACACAAGAAGTTGCAAAGGGAAAAGATCGTCTCTCGAGACGTAAAATGCCACAGAGAGGAACGGAACAAAGCAAAAAGCTATATTTAGTGTTAAAATAAATTTGTGCTTAATTGTAAAAAAAAAAAGTGTATATAGTGTATATTTTATGACTTTCATTTATTTACTTTTCTATTGCGTGTTTTTTTTTTTCATATTGCATACATAATTGACAGTTTTAAAAGTCTTGCTAAGCATGGGAAAAAGTACAGTCTTCGATACAGCAAACTATATCGCTACAAAAATTGTTGCAACAGTATTTTTAAACACGCCAAAGCTAGTGCGAAGGTTAAACTTGTTTTTATTTCATTACTAGACATAATTTACCCTCGGCCCGCGGGTCTTAATTTGCGTATCACTTTCGATATAGTTACTGAGATTGATTTGTAAACAATTAAACGAAATAATAATTTTATAAGTAAAGGGAATGCGTGAATGAAAAAATAGTATGAATGGAGCTATCTAAGAGAAGTTCTTATCATCTTAAAGTTGAATTCGAGTTTTAGATCTTGGAGAGATGTGTAACATTTCGCGTAATGTCTAATGAAAGAATGTTTTTCAGGAATTCTAAATTCGCAGATATAAGGAACGAATTTATGTAAAAATGCATTTGAAACACAAATTTGAAGGTTAATTTTATTAAATAATGAAATCAATAGACTATATTTTGTATTTTCATGTGTCAAAGTAAAAAACTATCTGCGCAAAGTGCAGTTCTTAAAATTAGATATAGATCTAGATCCTTTCTATCTTTTCATGTAAATATGGTAAACATAGCCTCATCATCATCATCATCAAACTCCATTAGAGTGAGGGCTTGAGAGGCTCAAATCCTCTCTTGCAAACGCCCTGGACAGAAACCCCGCTGTCTTGCGTAGTAAACATAGCCTAGATCGATGTAGTTATAATGCTTTCATAGAGTTGGTCAACTTTTTTTTTTGAGGGTCTTCAGTTTGTTTTAGGGCTACACTACATACACTACGGTCCAAGTTAGTACCCAAAGAACTTTTCTGCCTAGTTGTATCAAGATTGGTCAAACGGTTTTGATTTCTATTCGGCACATACATACATACATACATACATACATACATACATACATACATACAAACATACATATATACACATGCCTACATACATACATACATACAAACATACATACACATACATACATACATACATACAAACATACATATATACACATGCCTACATACATACATACATACATACATACATACATACACATACATACATATATACATGCATACATACGCCTTACTTTCTACTTTATACTATAGATATTAGGAGTTCACACATGTGTGCATCAAGTTTGTTTCTGTATTTATGCTTGATAACAAACAGGCAGGAAAACGTTTCGCAAAGACGGTGTTGGAAGTAGAAGAGGAAGTGACGAAACATCTCAAAATAGAACAGAAGGAATGCCAACAATTGATCCAGAATTGTGTAACTGATATTGAAGAGAAATTACATTTAGTCGATGGGCTGTTGAAGTAATGAACGTGGCAGTGTCTATGTCGATGAATCACGCATTAGGTTACGATGAATTCTTATGGTGACTCATTCTGTACCAAAACATTGAAATCCAGACCGATATCCAAGCATACATAGAGCAGCATCAATGCAGACACCACAAATATTTTTCCAAGAGGTCTTTTACTTTTCCAAAAAGTTAACCAGCTTTGTCAATAACACCACGTGCTGTAGAGGTCGTTTCATGACGTTTGCATAGAAAGTAGTCTTTAAAATCGTTATTGTTTGTATATATCCCAAGCAAACTATTAATTGCGAAGAATTTACAAGTCTCTGGATTCATCAAGCTGGATGCTAAATATCGGAAAAGGAGAAGACATTTTCCCGAGTTACCTGATTGCTAATACAGAAGACTTGTCAACTATTTTCCTGTGAACAGACTCATTAATTATGGAAATTGCACTAGATTTATAAACGAATTCGGCTCCAATCATAACTCGAGCATTGTCTTTGGTCGCAGACAACAACTCCGGGCAATTCTAAGAGCCACAAATAAAAAAGTCTCAAGGAATGCTATCTTTTAATTATGATACTTGCCACCCGAGTCAAATTGGAATCGCATGAATCCGTCAACCTTGAAAACTAAAAGCTCGGACATTTGTTACAAATTAAACTTCGGAGTATTTCAATTCCTGCTATTGAGCTATTGAAGTAAAGCCTTACATCAAAAAAATCGCCATTTTATTTAAATTATTAATGTTTTAATTTTCAACGTCTGTGTTCATGGGTTGTTTCATAATGAATTTATTCCTTCAATAACTATAACATGGTGGCGAATTGAAATTTGCTTCACAACGCGTTTCAATCTTCACCATAGAAAATGTTTGATCCCGCAATGGCTTACGACGCATTTGATGGACAGTAACATCAATAAAAACTATGGCCATATTACAAGATCTTCGGGGCTCGCAAAGACTTCATTCAGGGAACAGTACCAGGAAAAAGAAGAAGAGGCAGACAGAGAAAGTGATGGGAAGACAACATAAAAGAATGGACGGGCCTGCCATTGAAAGAGGTTCTAATCAAGACAAAAGACAGGGAGGAATAGAGAAAGACGGTCGACGAGTCTTGCTTGGTGCCCCAACGGTCCAACAGACTAAGGGATAGGTAAAGGTAAAAGGTAAAAGTATCAATAGTCGAAAAAATTATTCTGCAACAACGGAGATGTGGTATGTAACACCTATTTCCGAATGGCAATTATAAAAATAAAATAGAACAAACAGAGCCAAGATTAAAAAATGATGCTTTATTCATTAAAAGTGCCCTCTGTATCCGCTGGCAATATGCCGTGTTTTTAGATCTATATTTGTCACCTCCACTTTTTATTTTATTAATGATTGACGATAATTTTATAATTTTTTTTGATAATAATATAAATCGAGTAATGATTCCAAACAACTGTTACAAATGTAAACTTATGTCAACCATGGTCATTAAAAGTCAACATCAAGTGGTCACCATAGGTCAAAGCTAGGCCAATTATTCTAAGTTTCAATTTTCCTATTTCAAACTTCAAGATTGTGTGGTAGTCAAACACATTATATGTGTACGAGTACATATAAAAGTATGTGTGGCCTTTCGCAATATTAACAATTAAACAAGATGAAGAAGGGAGTTCGTGTAACACGAACTTGTAGGCGGACCTAGCGAGTCCGATTAAATCACTTATTGCGTAACAATCAATATTTTAGACAACCAAGTTCTTTATAACATGAAAATGTCGTCTGAGTCAGTCTAGTAGTAAGATGTTATTACTACGCGAGAAGAAAGAGAGAGTAGAATAGAGAACATCTGTCAATATCAAACGAATAAAAACAACAACAACTTCAGATAAAACAACAACAACGAAAGTCTGCTCTGGTGGCATTGGAGTTGGCTCGACTAGAGGTGGACATAGCTGCCCCTCAGTGAGGATCATTGACAGTGATGGGGGAGGGGAGGGCTGGTTAAGAAGTCTACTGGTCATGAAAGGGCTCCAAGAGGCACAAGGAAACAGTGGTGGTTTTTATAGTCAAACAATCTATTACCAAGAATTTACAAAATACTGGTCGCAACTGGGTTTGAGCAATAAAAGTAAACGCCCTCAACGGAAGTCTGCTCTGGTGGCATTGGAGTTTGACGGTCTAGAGATGGACATATCTACCCCATAGTGAGGGTCATTGACAGTGAGGGTGGGGGGCAAGTTACAAAGTTTACTGGTCATGCCTGCGCTAGATGATGCAAAATATGTAGGTTAATACTGTATTCCTCATTTATCTCTGGACTCGAAGACAAGCCTTATTAATTTTTAGTAAAAGAATAATTGTGCAAAATTTCAGCTTGTTCCGAGATTATGTGTGCGAGAAATAACGTGTACAAACTTTTTACCAGACAGACAAGCAGACAGACTGATAGATAGACAGACAGAAAAACAGAGTGAGTTGATATAAGCTTTGTAAAAATAAATAAAAAAATAGCCAAAAAAAGATACTTTGTTTCTGGCTTTTATTCAAGTTGTCCAAAAAAATCTGGAGCAGTATTATCTTTCAGGTAGCGTTTTTACAGCTTCAAACTACATTATCTATTTTATTCCTTGAGAATAAAAGTATCAGTATATTATTATGTTTTGGATAAATTAAAGACACACAGACAGAAATGACTCACGGTATCAAGAAATAATTAGACTGGGAAGTCACGTGTTTTGTTTGTGTGTACTCACTTTAAAAGAAATCTCTTGTGGGCAGACGATAATGGATGAAATCATATTTCCAATTATTTCTCTTCTTTGTTTCTTTTCTTTCTCTATCACTCTTTCTCTCTCTCTCTTTTTCTTTTTCTATCACTCTTTCTCTCTCTCCTTTTCTTTCTCTATCACTCTTTCTCTCTCTCTGTTTTTCTTTTTCTATCACTCTTTCTCTCTCTCTTTTTCTATCACTCTTTCTCTCTCTCTCTTTTTCTTTTTCTATCACTCTTTCTCTCTCTCTTTTTCTTTCTCTATCACTCTTTCTCTCTCTCGTTTTCTTTCTCTATCACTCTTTCTCTCTCTCTTTCTTTTTCTATCACTCTTTCTCTCTCTCTTTTTCTTTCTCTATCACTCTTTCTCTCTCTCCTTTTCTTTCTCTATCACTCTTTCTCTCTCCCTTTTTCTTTTTCTATCACTCTTTCTCTCTCTCTTTTTCTTTCTCTATCACTCTTTCTCTCTCTCTTTCTTTTTCTATCACTCTTTCTCTCTTTTTCTTTCTCTATCACTCTTTCTCTCTCTCCTTTTCTTTCTCTATCACTCTTTCTCTCTCTTTTTCTTTTTCTATCACTCTTTCTCTCTCTCCTTTTCTTTCTCTATCACTCTTTCTCTCTCTCCTTTTCTTTTTCTATCACTCTTTCTCTCTCTCCTTTTCTTTCTCTATCACTCTTTCTCTATACTTTTCTTTCTCTCTCACTCTTTCTTTCACCCTTCCCTCTCTCTCTTAATCTTTCTTTCTCTACAGGGTCCAGTGTTCGAATTCTGGTGAAGACAGAAATTTTTTAATTTCGGGATCTTCAGGGCGCCTATGAGTGCACTCAGCTCTAATGGGTACCTGACATTAACCCGTTAATGCCCAACCCCACTAAAAGTCAAGGAACAATGATGAAAATTGTTTTGTGTTATATTATTTATGTCAAATGAACATAGATATAAAAAAAAATATTTTTTTTTTAAAGTTTAGGAGATACATATAAGTCCTTTTAAAAGGACGGTGGGCACATACAGTACCAAAAATACATATCAATAACATAAATGTATTAACGGACGTTATATGTTTTAAAAGTTATTACTTTGTCAAAATATTCAAAATACACAGTTAAACAAAGTTATACAATGTACGTATTCAGTTTTATATATAAATATAGAGCTGTCCAGTTCACTTAGAATGATATCGGGCGAAACAGTCCACATGTAGTGCAACATGACATTTCATGCATTGCCTCTTAACTTTTTTTCCACATTCGCCACAGCGTCGTTGTTTTGGTATGGATTCGATGATGTGTTGTACACCATCAAATCTTACTTCAGGTAGAATTTGACCAGTGGCTAGAGAAGGGAGTGTGTGATGTGAACGGTCACGTTGAAGGTAACAATTCGCGATTCGTCGAGTAAATTCCAAAAGATCTAGTTTTTGTGATGCGTAACTTGGAGAAAGTCTGTAAAGCATCCAAGCATTGTTTACTGATGCACTTAGTAAGAAAGAGACCACCGGCCACCACCACTTCTTTGACCTGATTGAGATCCGGTAAGTAGCAATATTCTGGTCTAGTCGATCTACACCTCCCATGTAGCGATTATATTGAGATATTACATTTGGTTGATCAACAAGGATAGATTTTTTTTCTTTATTTGACCATCGTTTTGCATTACCAATAGGCTTGATACTGTGGCAGTTAGATAAAACCGTTACCACGCTGTTATCGTGCCATCGAACCATCAGACAACCTGACAATTTATCCTGCATGTAATCAAATGAACCACTAACTTTTTTTGACATTACTTTTTGATCAATAATTGGTGCTTTTTCTGTGCGGCTGCTTCTGAGTGTGCCTGTTGCACCAAAACCTTCTTTTGTAAGACGATCCTTCAGAGACTGTGAAGTGAAAAGGTTATCAAAATACAGGTTGTACTTTGTGGATCGAGGTAACTCACTGATGAGATCCATGACAACGGAACCACCCATTCCAAGTTCTGGTATAGTCTTTCCTGTTGAAGCACCTTGATATGGCACGGCCTGAATAAGATAAGCAGTTGATGTGGTCAGTGCCCACATTTTGAAGCCGAAACGAATAGGCTTCCCATGTATATGCTGTTTGGCACCATGCCTTCCGAAGTAAGGAATCATTGATTCATCTATGGATAGTTCTTTATTTTGTGGACGGTAGAGCATCCATCGTTCATTCAACATTGTCAACATAGTTCGCACTTTTCCAAACCGATCTCCTTTAGGAAGATTTTCATTGTCAGCTGGATGAAAGTATCTAAGAATTTCATCAAAGCGGTTTCTCGACATTGCTTTTGCAACAGCTTCATTTCGAACATCTTGATCCAATGACCAGTACATCCTCCTCCGGGGTACAACGGTGTATCCACTGAGGAGAAGTACCCCAATGAAACATTGCATTGTACTTTTGTCGATGTTGAATGAATGATTGCCAGACTGTTGAGCATATTTTAAAGAGTTGTCCACTAAAACACTCATAACTTCATCATCAAAAAAAAAATTTTCTTACATGTAAAAAAACCTGTACCCATTCATTCCCATCGTCCTTTTAAAAGGACGGAAAGATTGCAAAGCTTCCCTGGAAAAGCCAGTGCATACAAACATCTTACTAATTTTATTTTAATTTTAGGCAGTATGTGTAGTTTATATCAGGATATTTAATTTTATCGTAAATTTTAACTGAAAATAATAAAAACCCACCTTTTCCGACGATATGAAGACATTTTAAAAAATTTGAAATCAATGATTTTGCAAAACGTCCTGGACAAAATCAAAAAATAATTAAAACGAAAACGTAATTTGTTTTTTAATATTTAGATTTGTTTATGTTATAACCGGAAGTAGTTTAAAAAACAAGGAAGCTGGTTCCCGGTTCAAACCAAAAAATTGTTTAGCAGCGTACTTTTAAAAGGACGGTGGGATAAAACGGGTTAAATGGGGAAAAGTAAAGTCGATTGGTCGTTGTGCTGGCCACTTGACACCCTCGTTAACCGTGGTCCACAGAAACAGATGACCCTTACATAAAACAGATGACCTTAACATCAAATAGATGACCTTTGCATCATCTGCCCCATAAAATCGCAGTCTAAAAGGGGAACGAAGTGTAACAAATTTATCACCAAGTCAATAAGGTTTCCGACCCCTGTCTTAGTACATTGATTTAAAGCTGTGTTGCTTTTTTTTTTCAAGTGAATTATTACACAAGCCCCTCGGATCATTAAAAGTCAACATAGGCCAATTATTCTAAGTTTCAATTTTCCTATTTCAAACTTCAAGATTGTGTGGTAGTCAAACAAATTAGATGTGTAAATTATAAGAGTATGTTTGGCCTTTCGCAATATTAACAATTAAACAAGATGAAGAAGGGAGTTCGTGTAACACGAACTTGTAGGCTGACCTAGCGAGTCCGATTAAATACTTATTGCGTAACACTCGATATTTTAGACAACCAAGTTCTTTAAAACATGGAAATGTCGTCTGAGTCAGTCTTGTAGTGAGATGTTATTACTACACGAGAAGGAAGAAATAGAAGAGAGAACATCTGTTTTCTGTCAATCTAGTTCAAGAATATTCACCGTTACATATTCCAGTTAGTTTTAAGAAAAATTGTAAAGATGTGAGACGGATGTAGCCTACAAGGAAAATTGTCAAGTCAAAGATGAAATCACTGAAAAGATGTAAGAATATCAAAAAAATGAGAAAATATTTTAAAATATGAGACGATTAGGAAAAGAAGATGAGAGAATTAAAACTGCTATTTTGTTCGGTTTAACCGTTAAAAGGCGGTTGAACTGTACAAATTTAAAAAAAATGCTTTTAGAGACTGACGTTCACGTTTAAAAAATATGCCGACATGATTTGTTGATAATAAATATATAGATTGTCTGCTGTACGTATCCAGATCTCCTCACAACTAGTCTCCCCTTAGCTTCGCTTCGTTCTGACAAAGAAATGTCAAGACTTCATTAATAATCAAAAGTCACTCTCCTTTAAGGCATTTTTCGTTTCGTTTCTTGTCATCGCTGTAGATTCATCCATACTTTAGAATTTATTGATCCATCCATACTTTAGAATTTATAGATCCATCCATACTTTAGAATTTATAGATCCATCCATACTTTAGAATTTATAGATCCATCCATACTTTAGAATTTATTGATCCATCCATACTTTAGAATTTATAGATCCATCCATACTTTAGAATTTATAGATCCATCCATACTTTAGAATTTATAGATCCATCCATACTTTAGAATTTATAGATCCATCCATACTTTAGAATTTATAGATCCATCCATACTTTAGAATTTATAGATCCATCCATACTTTAGAATTTATAGATCCATCCATACTTTAGAATTTATAGATCCATCCATACTTTAGAATTTATAGATCCATCCATACTTTAGAATTTATAGATTTATTCATACTTTAGAATTTATAGATCTATCCATACTTTAGAATTTATAGATCCATCCATACTTTAGAATTTATAGATCCATCCATACTTTAGAATTTATAGATCCATCCATACTTTAGAATTTATGCATGTAATATAATTGGAACATTCTGACAAACCCTAGCCAAGACACGTGACATATACTATAGATAATACTCAATATTTTAATAGTGTAACTCAAGCAAGACACGTCTACAGTAGAGTGAGTTATTTTTTTAAATTTTATGTTGCTTGTAACAAATTACGTTCTTATAAAATACTAAAAAATAACTCACTCTACTGTAGACGTGTCTTGCTTGAGTTACACTATTATATTCACAGATCGACAGACATTGTACAAAGCCAGTTTGTTTAGTACAAAATTGTTCACTATAAAGAAT